>CM056495.1:24936162-25536162 GCA_029783415.1 Anisodus acutangulus
CCTATTGGGCCTCATCTCTTCCTTCTAGCTAGTTGGGCTGAGGCCCAACTAATAATTTTGATCGAGTCCATGCATTGTAGTTATGCAATGAAGGCCCACCTATGGGTGAAAATAGTTAACTGATGAGTTTAGGTGGGCCCACACGCCTAAACTCTTCCTCCTTTCCATTTTTATATGTGTATGTATATTTATATGTACTTTTTGCATAAAAAAATTACCTTGCATACATTATCGAAACCCTTATAGTTACGACTTAGGATAGGAAAACATACATCATTTAGAATAGAATCGCCACAAATGAATTTCAAAAATGTGTTAACTTCAAAATTTAAAGAAAACAAGACTATTTTGTACTTTAAAGAAATCAAAATAAAAAACGGAATTTTAAGCTAAGGCGGACTGATTTTGGACTATGAAAATCAGTTGGATTGCTTTAGACTTTAAAGAAACTGAAAACTGTTTCGTACCTTATCTAATGGGCTAAAATATTTTAAAATGGGCCGTGTCTTTTAAATCTGAACTGTATGAAATGGATCTGTTCAAGGAAAAATCAACATAACTGATTGAGCTGAAATTGTTTTGGGCTAAATTGGGGCCAAAGCTGACATTATAAAATTGATTTTATGGGCCAAGACCATCTCAAATGATTTTAAGGACCTAAAACACTTTCTTGGACTTGGATTAAGATATGGATTTTGGTATTTTATGGATTACGTGATGACCTTTGGGAATATAGCATGAAGAAAGAAAAAATTGTCTATTATTGTTTTGGTAAATAAATATTTTATTTCACCAAAAGTAATAGTTACAAAACCAAATAAATGATGACCACCTATTTTCGGAGTTTAACATACTAGTAGCACCCAAGGCTAGAATATCCAGGCCTGTATGAACAGAAAGTAAACTATTGCTAATCCTAGTTAATTCAAATACTAGCAGTTAGATCATTTCTATTACAAGATAATTGCAAGCATTAAGGTGGAATAAGTGAGAGAGTTTCCTTCAAGGCATACAGTTGAGTTGTTCCACTGTATCATGCCATTTGCGGGTCCCTTCCTTGGGTGTGTATATGGATTGCCACTTCTCTACAGACTTTGTCAACTTGAAACACCTTCTGCTGAAACCTCATGACATTCCTCTCCATCCACATGGCAAATACACAACTCACAATTGCACCCTTACGTGTTCTTTTATTTACCCAGTTGCAAACCCAAAACACTTCATCAGTCCAGTCTTCTATATGCATATGAAAACCCAACCAAACCAGTAATCGTTTCTAGAAACCATTTATGATAGGACACCTAAAGAAGAGATGATCAAAGGTTTCCATGGTGTTATTTTAGAAGACACAAGTTGGTGGTACCCTGATGCCAATTTTGATAAGCCTCTCTACAGTAGCAAGTTTCTATATAATAGCAAGAAAACTGGTAAATTTGTGTCTTGGGTGTATGTTGGGATGTAAAGCAATGCTCTTCCAAGGGACTTTCTGAAACTGAGAGGTCAATGGCAAGTACATCTATTTAATGGAAAACATGTTGTCCTGAATCACAGAACCAAACCTTGCATCTAGACTCCCCTGCAGATTTGTAGTTTGTAACACATATTTCCTTGCCTCAATTATCTTCCTCACCACCTATGTAGCAGAGTCAGGGATGGTACATGTGTCAACTGACCTCTATTTTATATAGTAGATATGCACCCATCTGATCCCGAGAGTCTTTTTTCTCTACAATAGCCCAAAGTTATTTTACCACATCAGCTCTATTCCATAAGCCAAGGTTTATCACATTTTTCCCCACTGCTACTCTTGGTAAGCAAGTCTTCTACCAGGATACTAGGGCTTTCCTAGAAATAAAAGCAGATCCAGTTCACATAAATGATCTACATATGCTCTCTACCATCTTCATGACTTTGTCTGGCAAAATAAGGATCTGGGCCCAATATGTTTGCATACCAAATATCACAACCTTTATCAACTGTAGCCTCCCAGCATAAGAGAGCAATTTTGAAGACCAGTACCTGACTTTATCAGTTATTTTCTCTGCTAAGGGTAGACATTGATCAACTATTAGCTTTTTTAGCATAGTGGAACGCCCAAGTACTTGAAAGGTAGATAACCTTTAGTGAATCCCAGAGTATTAAGAATTTTTTGCTTCAAGTCATCCTTTACACCAGACATATAGATAGAGCTTTTATCAATATTTTCCTGAAGCCTAGATGTTGCTGAGAACCTTGAGAAGGCATTTTGGATCAGTTTGATAGAGACAAGGTCTGCTTTACAAAACATCAACAGATCCTCTGTAAAGCATATATGGACTACCCCTAACTTCTTGCATTTTGGATGATATTGGAAGAGCTTATTTGTTGCCAGTAAACTCAACTCTCTTTACAGGTACTCCATTGCAATGACAAACAGATAAAGTGACATGGGATCACCTTGTCTGATGCCCCTCTTCCCCTTTAAAGGTTTAGATAAGCCACCATTTATAACTAGAGAATATGTCACTAAAGAGATACACTCTATGATCCATAAGACAAATTTCTGAGGAAATCCCAACTCAGCTAGCATGTTCTAAATAAATCTCCACTCAATGGAATCATAGGCTTTCCTGAAGTCCCCTTTCATGACACACTTTGGAGATAGCCCTTTCCTTGTATACCATTTGAGTAACTCATGGCTAAATAAAATATTGTCAATAATGCTTCTTCCCTCAATAAAAGAAGTATGGGATGATCCATAAGACAAATTTCTGAGGAAATCCCAACTCAGCTAGCATGTTCTAAATAAATCTCCACTCAATGGAATCATAGGCTTTCCTGAAGTCCACTTTCATGACACACTTTGGAGATAGCCCTTTCCTTGTATACCATTTGAGTAACTCATGGCTAAATAAAATATTGTCAATAATGCTTCTTCCCTCAATAAAAGAAGTATGGGATGGGCTTATGATAGTACCTATGACACTTTTGATCCTATTGGTTAAGACTTTTGTTATAATTTTGTAGAAAGTGGTGCAATAGGCTATAGGCCTGTAATATTTTACCTGAGTAGGATTAACAACCATAAGCACTAGAGTAATTGCAGTACCAATGAATGACCTTAGCATCTTCCCAGAATGGAAGAATTCCTTAATAACTCTTAAGTGTGTCATCCTTAACAATCTCCCCGTTCTTAGAGAACAATTCAATGGGATAACCATCTACACCAGGTGCCTCATCATGAGGCATGTTCTTTATAGCATCAAGTATTTCCTTTTCAGTGACAGGTGGGATTAACTCACATTTCTGTGCATCAGAAAAGCAATTCCCCTTTTTAATGGTCATTGAGTTTGGATATGATAGTTTAGATGCAGCAATGCCCATCAGATTAGTGAAAAAAGATACGAATTCAACGTCAAGTTCCCTAGGGTCTGTAAGTTTATTACCTACAACATCATATATTACAGTAATTGCATTCCTGATAGCTTTGATCTTACTTTGAGCATGGACATACTGTGTGTTGGCATCACTACAAGTAATCCAATTTACCCTGGATTTCTGCCTGAGTGCTTGCTCCTCCACCATACTCCACTTTGAGATATTAGTCAATTTAGTTTTCTCTTGTTCAATAAACTATTGGTTAAGAGGTTGATTACTGAGAGAGTCAATTTAGTTTTCTCTTGTTCAATCAACTATTGCCATAATTCTTGCCTCTCTTAAGCCTCATTATTTGCATAGACCACCTAAGATAGGTAGAGAAAGTGCCAACAATATTACCTATCTTGCAGTGAATACATTTCTCAGTAGTGGTAATAATCTGAACCTGTACATGAGCTCTCCACAGTAACCCTATTCTCCCAATTGTAAGCTATTGGGTAGTTACAACAATGGTTCCACCCTTGTGCAATCTTCATTAGAACATTTTGTGACTTTTGTTCCTTTATTCTACTCTCTAAACAACCAATAAAATCTACTCTATGCTTTTTCAGAAAGAGCAGCAACTCTTTTTGTTTTGAGGGCTGGTTGAGCCCTCTAATATTTCATGTTGTGATGATCATGGAGGTTTAGGGTCACTCCCAGTCTGAGCAGAACTAGTATCAACCTCACATTCTTGTAGAAATTTGTACTGATTGACAATCCGAATATCTGAGTGCTGTGAAACATGAGCAAGCACCTGGACATTTATACTTGATTCACCCACTTCAGATGTTTCTTCTATACCTTTAGTATAATCAGTATCAATATTATCAATAACATGAGTTGGTTCTTGCTTGTGTTCCTCAGGTGGATTCTCCTTAGCCATCCAAACCTCTCTTGGTTGCTTCCTTCTCATGTTTCTATCTCTCATTTTTTTAGGAACATCATGAAAATCAGTCTTTTCCTCATTCTAACATTCGTCCCCTACATGCCCAAGTTTCATGCAACTTGTACAAAACTTAGGCCGCCAATCATAATCAACCGCCAATCATAATCAACTGGTTGGTGCACAATTCTTGAAGGTGTTTCAATCTCCACAACCTCCAGTAATGGCCTAGACACATTTTTTTCCACCAATATACGAGCATAGGAAATCTTGTCCATATTCGCAGTGAATGTACCAAAGTACATAGGCCTACCAATTGTAGTAGAAACTTTGCTAAGGGCTTCACAAGACCAGAACCCAACAGGTAGTCCAGGGAATACTACCCATAGTGGAATCATAGTGATGCAATTAGGGGAAACAATGAAATCCCTTTCCCATTTCTGCAGTACAAAAGACTTATTGTGAAAAGTGTAAGGCCTTGCATCCCTAACTTTATCACAATCCTCAATGGAATCAAATCTAAATATAAAGTAAGCTTCATCATGCATCAGAACTTGGATCTTTTCAACGAAATCCCAGGCAGTATGTAATTCTCCATAGCCTTGAAATATGGAGTATCACCAATTACATATCCTACAAGAGCATTACTCAGCACTTTATCTTGATGTTTCAGGCCGTCCTTGACTAAACTAACAACGATTTTGCCATTCTTCGTAGTAAGAGGAACATAGGATAATGACTTTCCCTTTTGTTCTAGTCGATTAGCCTTGAAATCTAGTTTTTTCCATCAGAGTAGGTTGAGCATATGTCACCGCATCCAAGAATTGGAGACGACGAGTTGCTAGAGTTCTACCTTCCGATGCGTCTCCATATTGCTCTAAGTGAAAAAAGGATTGAGAGTCTGAATCAGACCCCATTTCCTCTTCATCCTCAACAATTGATTAGAATTGGGACGGAGTTATCAATTTCACTAGTGTTGCAGTGGTGTCGCCGGTGTTCTTACGCATACGAGTCATGTTTTCTGTTTTAGGTGCACGTTAGCAGCTTAGCTAAACATGCGCCCAGAGAGAAAACATTTGTACACAAGCAAAGGTTGTCTATTATTCTTAAAACAAAAACTTGTCATTCCAAATGGATTATACTTCTTTTAATTCAATTTTTTTAAAGTGTGTAAAGTAATATTGGATAATTTATTGGACTAATAGTGGAGTTCTACTCAAGTTAACTCTGGAGTGTTCTTAGTCCGAGGATAAGTTGACTAATTTACCCTTATGCAAATCATTTTAGGCGGAAGTTAACTCATTGATTTTCAAAAAGTTCTTGAGTTTGACATAAAATGAATGACATGAATTTTGCGGGAATTTAAACACTTAAAGAAATTTGTAGAATTTAAACATGCTATAGAACCCAAACATCAACCATATTCTACGGATCCTTAATACCGGAGTGTCTAACACCTTTTCCGGGGATCACCAGAACCCTTACCTCGACTCTGGTTTAGAAAGGATTATTCATAGTTTTGAATAAATCCTCTCAACTTGGTTTTCCTAATTTATCCTAATTTATCTATAAATTAGGTGGCGACTCTAAAAACATTATCCGACTTAGAGCACCAACAACCTCTTAGTAGCTTTTATGCCTCAGCGTAAAAGTGAACCGTAACAGATGGTGACTCCGCTGGGGATAAACATAGGTTCTAACCATAAGGGTTTCAATACAATATGTTTTAAATGATATAAATTGCTCATGTGTTTAAATACCCATAATTATGATTATGCGGATTTTGCAATCATAATCCAGTATAAAACAAAAATCATTTCTTTGTAATATGTTGAAAATGGAGTTAGTTTGTGTCATCCAACAGTCGACAATGGTTCACCCTAAGTAGTCCGCTCGGGTCCCTTAAGTCATTTGCTAAACCACTCTTGTATAACTAGGATAAAGCGAAGCCAAATCCCTACTAAACTAGCACATGATTGACTAAGACGGGTTCAGATATTTAGACGTATCTGGACCCATTAGGCTGACTAATTCGTGTCTTGACGGTCTATAACCTGATGGCACTGTATGCAACTACTTGCTAAGTGGAAGCATTAAATGTGCCTAATGTGATAAACCATTGCCCTTCGGGGGGGGGGGGGGGGATTAACCGTGTTTTATTTTGTAGATGCATACCAATTTAAAATTTGACATGGTTATTGACGCACCTGAGTTGTTGAGGTTTTGGTTGTCCTGGCTGGATGCCCCACAACAAAGAGAAGTAACGAACTGTCTAGGACACCTACCCTCCCTTATGACCATGAAAGGAAATAGGGAACTCTTAGAAGTCCTTACCGGGTATTGGGATTATGATAGAATGGTGTTTAGGTTCAAAGACTTTAAGATGACCCCAACCCTAGAGGAGATCCGAGATTGTATAGATAGCAATGGGACATGTATGAAAAGGAGTAAGAAACCCAACCATAACCCTTTAGTACCCCATAAGCCTACTCCCGACTAGATTATGAAATTCCTATCCTTAGCTAGTGCCAATTGGATATTTGGCCTGACCATAACCTTTAGGGATCTTTATAGCCGATTTGGATCCAAACGAGGATACATAGAACACTTCGTAGAGTTCTGATCCTATGCCAGTTGGGAAGCCACCGACCTTTTTCCATATCTTGTTAGGAACCATGGTATTTCCCAAAGACCGACACCAAGCCATAGATACCTCGGTCATTTACGTCACCCATGCTATCTTTCATGGCATAACCATAAACGAAGAAACGAAGTATTATGACCTAGTCGCTGCCATCCTAACTAACATATACTGAGCCTTAGGTCAATGTCTGAACCTACATAGGTACTTCCAAGGGTGTAACTTCTTAGTGCAATGGTGGATCATCAAACGCCTCAACGAAACCGAGGTTCCCTCATACCTAGATCCGGAATGTAGGAAAAATAACCTTCAACTCACTTACCCAATTTTTGGGAATCAAACCAAAGAATGGTGGACTTTTATCTTTTCTAGGCTCCGAGAGAACATCTAGTGGAGATTTCCTGACTTTATATCTGAGACCATAGTAGTGAGAGGTAGAAAATGCCCCTTTTATATAGTGAGGTCAGAATTAGGTGATTTTTGAGTTTCATGATATTTGAACCTTGGGTAAGCTGATTATATAGTAAAATTATAGTTTTTCCCTTCAGAGCTATAATAATCCGTCTGACCATTTTTAGCTAAAAACCCTTAATTGACTAAATTACCCTTCTCTAGATTCTGTGTGGGGTTTGTGATGTGCAGGGATGGGTAGCAAGGATCCCAAGGTGCCTTTTTATGATCTTTAGAAGAAAAACTCAAAATGAATAGTTTAGAAATGATAAGTTTGACCCAAAATTGACTTTTGGGTATATGGGTTTGTTTTCAGCTTTCATCACTTCCAGTAGTTCTAGAGGGTCATTTAAGTCTTATTTGAGTGATTGGTTCACTTCACGAGGTGTTCAAATGTACTTTATGACTCTATTTATAAATTTGTGAAATTTAGATGTTTTAGGTGATTTCATAGAAAAGTATGTATTAGCTATATTGTTTCCAAAATTTGAGTGTGCGAGCTAGTTTATAGCATCGTTTACCTTGTGGTAGCATGACTGATTTGTATCTGAGGGTCTTGAAAGTCTTACGGGTGTTTGGTAGAGATTTGGCTTGAATTCCTAGTTGCTGGTTTCTGGTGCGCCGCACAAGCAGGTTTTGTTGTAGCTTCTGTGGGGCTGCCTATGTGGAGGTTATCTCGCAGGTGCGGGCTTTTTATGTTATTGAGGTCTCCACTTCTGTGGAGCATTTCTCGCAGAGGAGATCTACCTCTGCGGTGTCATTTCTGCTCCTACACCCATCTGCTGAATTAAGTTGTTCTGCCTCGATGACCTATTTTTCTGTCGAAGCATTCCACCTTGGCGATGTCAATTCTGCTGAAGCCGAATCACTATTTTCCATATTTTAATTTAATGCCCAAAATGAAATCACTTTCCCCAAAACCTTTCCTTTTGATTAGAGCTCGGTAGAAAAGAGGATTTTTGGGTCATCGATCACCATTCTTCTTGGAGGTAAGGTATTCCACTCCATTTCATTTATTAATCATTATTGAGTCCTCTAATCCTATTGTAATTCCTAATTTTGGGAATAATCCAACCTAGGTTTCATGATAGAATAAAAGGCTTATGATTCTTGATTTGAAGGTTGATTAATGATTGTGTTGTTATAGTATTGTAACATAGTGACGAATAATGATAAGTGATGGTATAATGAAGGTTAATTTGATGTTTGGAAACCATTTTGAAATTAGGGGAAAATCTAGTTTTTACAATTGGGGCTTTTGGCATAATCATGAAATTGAGGGTCCAAACGTGATTAGTTTTCAAATTAATTTAAGGAATTGGTTCTATAGTATATTATCATGCTTTGTGAGTAATAAAGTTCTAACCTTTACCACTATGGGCCCGAGGTTGATTTTGGGTTGGTCTTTTGGATTGCTTTTAAGGACTAAGTCCTTGTGCTTTGTGTTAAGAGTAATTATTAACGTAGACATACGTGATAGACTACGCGTATTATGACGGGCTTCGCAAGGACAAAGCCTATGTCGAGGATTGAGGTTCGTGGCACCTGCTCAACTCTGAGGTAGGCTATGGTTTATCTTTATAGGCATTGATAGAAGTAGTTATAAATCTTAAGAGGTATTAGGCGTGTTTTGGGGTTCCAACTTAGCCGTTGTGATGAACACTTGAGTGGGTACCGGTGTTGAACTATGTTGATGGGTGATTTGGGAAATTAACCTTACTGCTGTTAATTGGGCTTGTCGCCATTATGTAGGCTTGTTTCCATTGTCGATAATTGTTGTATTTATTCATCACATTGCTTATGATATGGAAGATTGATTTACTTGGAAATTACGTGTTATTCATACATTCATGTTATTCTGATAATATTGAAAGAGGAGTGGTATGGAAATTTTGTGGGTCTAATGACACCGGAAAGGTAAGAATATTCTTATGAGATGGTTGAAAATACTGAGATGATGGAAATGATTGATATCGATGGAAAATGAGTCATGGGCTTTAATGAGATACATGTGTTGAATTCTGGCTGGGTAGGAGCGGTATATGAATGGTGCGGGTCCCCATGTGTCACGATTCATAGAATTTGAATGTGTGTATACCAAATTGTGGAAAGGTACCTTGCGTTTGCATTCATATCATACATACATATACATTGATTACTTGTTGAGTGATAATATGATTTGGACTGATTATTGAGACGGGTGATTATCATGAATATTGGATCTTGTTGATTGACTGCATACTATATGAGTGTTTGATATTTTACTCTTATGTGTGAACAAGGTGACATACGTGATTTATTCAACTGTTTGGAATAGGATCTATTTGAGAGTCAACTTTATATTTATCTCAATTACGTATCTTTTATCGTTGTTGGCCTATGATGCCTACAAGAGTATGTTGTGTATTTATGATATACTTATTGCATTCTTTTTGGATGCAGATATAGTGCCACCTACCAGTTCAGGACCATATAGCTGAGTCCTGAGTTGGAGGGTTCTGTGTTCGGGGTGAGCATGCCTTCAGTCAACATGCCCTGGATGCTTTTCTGTTATTTCATGTGTTTACTTGTGTTCGAGAGACATTTCCAGATATTCAAACTTATTATTTTCATTTTCTAGTGCTCTTGTATTATTGACCAGATCATTTGGGGGTCTGTAATGACTAAATTATCAAACTTGTTTATATATATATATATATATATATATATATATATATATATATATATATATACCATGTTGTTAATTGGGAAGTGGTTCACATACCGATGGGAAAAGTGTAGGTGCCACCACGACTCTTGTAAGGAGTTGTGACAAAGTTGGTATTAGTGCTTTAGGTTGAAAGGTCTTAAATACAATTGCAATATCTAGTAGTCTTATGGATCGGTGCGGAGACGTACATACTTATCTTTGAGAGGATATGAGACATTTAGGAAACTTCACTTTCTTTATTCCATTCGTGCTAAAGATTGATCAAATTGGTTTCTGACCTTTTTTTCCTATTCTCCCACACTCGTGCTCACGCGGTGAGAGATGAGCCACCAACACCTGTTCCTCCGGTGCATGGTTATGGTAGAGGTCATGGTTGGAGTCGAGGTAGATCCCGAGCAGCTACACCAGCGAGGGCTGGAGCAAAGGGAGTCGGTCAGGCTTGTTCTAGATCAATGTCCCTTGAGCCACATATTGAGCCTCAAGATGATCATTATGATGAGGAGATGGGGCAAGGCCAAGATCTTCCCAGATTTGTAGCTACTCCGGTTCTTCAGGATATTGAGTTTACTTGATGGTTTTGCCCAAACAGGAATTCTTCCAACTACTCCAGGTGGGTCACATACCCGAGTGGGAGGGGGTTAGACTCCCAAGCTCCGTACTTTAGAGGTTCAGCCAGTTGCTATTTTGGCACCCCATAAAGATGAGATTCTGGCATTAGAGTTTGGTCCCTGGTCGGTGACATGAGCTATTATGACCTGTGATGAGCAGAATATATAAGAGCATTTCTCCAACATGAAGCCTCTTGTGTTCTATGGCCAGCTTGAGGATGTTTGTGTTTTTAGTGAGCAGCCATAAGAAGCTCCACATTTTGGGTATCGTTGAGTCACATGGGGTTTGCTTTGTTGCTCTTCAGCTTTTCAGTAGTGTGAAGCAATGATAGAGGTCATATGTTTATTATCGACTAGTGGGGTCGCCTCCACTATTTTAGACCAGGTTTTATCAGATCTTTCTAGAGAAGTATGTGCCTTTTAACATGCGTGTTGGCAAGAGGGATAAGTTCTCCAAGTTGGAGCAGAGGGGTGCATCAATTGCTGAGTACGAGGATCATTTCTATGCTTTATTACCTACAAAATCTAAGTGAGTTAGATTCTTCGTGCGAGGGTTGACTATTCCCATGTAGTTGGCTACATTACAGTTGGTGGCCTCTAGGGCTTCTTTTGAGATTGTGGCGGAGCACACTAGGATGGTTGAGTCAGTGAGGAGAAAGCTCCCACATAGGAGTCCGATAAGAGAGTTCCCCGACATAGGTACTATAATGGGTCTACTTCCCGTGGTTATGTTCAACATGGTAGGTCCCAGTATTCTCAATCTAGCCGACTAATATAGTCAGCTCTCTAGGTTTTAGATGGTGGTTTTGTAGGTTAGACTTCTATAGGTACTCAGTCTCGGTACTTCGATCGTGGGGGTTACTCAGGTTCTTTCGTGACTATTCAGTAGCCTATAGTGGCCAGAGTTTGTTACAATTGTGGTAATGTTGGAAATTTTAGGATAGATTGTCCCAGGCTTAGATCAGGTGGATCCCAAACACCCAAGACCCCAATACTGCCATCTAGGAGTGGCGGTTAGTCTAACAGAAGGGGTTCTCAGTCATGTCGTGGTAGTCATCAGACCGATAAGGGTGGGTCTCAAACTGGTGGAGATGGAGTGTGTAAATGCCAAGGTGGTTATTAGGGTACTCAGTCTAAGGGAGGATGCACTCATTGTTATCCTTTCCCTTGTAGACCCGAGGCTGAAGTATCAAATGTAGTTATTGCAGGTATCATCTTTGTCTGTCATCGGTCTATTTCGGTGCTATTTGATCTAAGGTCTATGTTCTCCTACGTGTCTGCATACTTTTCTATTAATTTGGATATGTGGTGTGATATGCTTGATGTTCGTATTCATGTGTCTACACACGTTGGTGATTCTGTGGTTGTAGATCGAGTCTATCGACACTATGTGGTTACTTTTATGGGTTATGATACCTGGGTAGATTTGGTTATATTAGATATGGTTGATTTTGATATTATTTTAGGGATGGATTAGTTATCACCGTACCACGCAATTCTAGACTGTCACCGATTTAGGATTAGGGCAGATGATGTTCTGAGATTGGAATGGAAGTGTACTCCAAGCCCTGCTCCTAAGAAGATTATTTGTCTCCTTCAGGCTATGAAGTTAGTGGATAAGGGTTCTTTGGTGTACCTAGCTCATATTCGGAATACGAGTGCGGATACTCATTTCCTTGAGTTAGTTCCTGTACTATGTGAGTTCGTCGAGGTCTTTCTGACAAATTTGTCGGGTATGCCGCCGGATAGAGATATTGATTTTTGTATTGATCTAAATTCGTGTACTCGACCTATTTTTATTCCTCCTAATCATATGGCTCCAACACACTTGAGAGAGTTAAAGGAGCAGGTTCAGGATTTATTGAATAAAGGCTTTATTTGATCGCGTGTGTCACCTAGGGGTGCTTCTTTATTTTTTGTGAAGAAGAAGGATGGAACCATGCTTATGTGTATCGACTACAAATAGTTGAACAAGGTCACCGTCACAAATAAGTATTCGGTTCCTCGTATTAATGATTTGTTCGACCAACTTCAGGGTGCTTCTGTGCTTTTGAAGATTGATTTGAGGTCTGAGTATCATCGATTTAGGATTAGGGCAGATGATGTTCCTAAGATGGCTTTCAGGACTCGTTATGGTCACTATGAGTTCTTGGTGATGTTTTTTGGGCTTACCAATGCCCCCGCAATTCATGCCTTATTTGGATTCATTCGTGATTGTCTTCATTGATGACATTTTAATTTATTTGAAATGTAAGGAGGACCACAAGAAACATTTGAGAGTGGTTCTTAGGTTGTTGAAAGAGAAAGGGTTGTATTCTAAGTTTTCAAAATGTGAGTTCTGGCTCAGTTCCGTAGCGTTTCTAGGGCACATGGTGTCCAACGAGGGGATTATGGTAGATACGAAGAAGATAGAGGCAGTAGGGGATTGGCCTAGGCCTAGTTCAGTGATAGAGATTCAGAGTTTCATGTGTCTCGCGAGCTATTATCATCAGGTTATCAAAGGTTTTTCATGTATTGCTTCCCATTTGACACGGTTGACTCAGAAGGATGTGCCTTTTCAGCTGTTGGATGAGTGTGAGGAGAGCTTTCAAAAGCTCAAGTTACTTTTGACCATAGCCTCAATTTTGGCCCTTCTTATGGAGGGAAAGGACTTCACCGTTTATTATGATGCTTCAAGGATTGTTGAAGGTGCATGAGAATAATCACCATGTTTATCACTTGGAGTTGGCAGTAGTAGTATTTGCTTAGAAAATTTGGAGGCACTACTTTTATGGAGTTCATTGTGAGGTGTATACCGATCATCGCAACTTTCAACATGTGTTCAATTAGAGAGATTTGAATAGTAAACAACGCTGGTGGATGGAGTTGCTCAAGGACTATGATATGACCATTTTGTATCACCCGGGCAAGGCCAATAAGGTAGCAGATGTTTTGAGCCGAAAGGCAGTAAGTATGGGGAGTTTTGCATGTTTGATAGTTGATGAATGTCCCTTGGCATTGGAGGTTCAGTCCTTATCCAACAGTTTTGTAAGACTCGACATATCGAATCCAAGTAGTATTTTGGCTTGTATTGAGGCGAGGTCATCTCTTTCGGAGCAGATCAAGACTCAACACTATGATGATGTGATGTTGTGCAATATTAGGGATAATGTGATGCAGGGAGAAGCCAAGGAGGCTATGATTGATGGTGAGGGAGTCTTGAGGATCAAAGGGAAAGTGTGTGTCCCTCATTTTGGAGACTTGCCGAGATTTATTATGGAAGAGGCTCACAACTCTAGATATTCTATTCATCTAGGTGCTACAAAGATGTATCGTGATTTGAAGAAGCACTATTGGTGGGGTAAGATGAAGAGAGGCATTGTTGAGTTTGTGGCTCGGTGTCTAAATTGCTAGCAGGTCAAATATCAACACCAGAGACTCGGTGGTTTGACTCAGAGGATGCCCATTCCCAAGTGTAAGTGGGAACGAATTGCAATGTATTTTGTGGTTGGGTTGTCAAAGACTTTGGGAAAGTTTGATTCCATTTGGGTCATTGTTGATAGTTTGACCAAGTCCACGCATTTCATTCCGATCCAAATGACTTACGATTCGGAGAAGTTGGCCAAGATTTATATTCATGAAATTGTTCGTCTGCATGGGGTACCTATTTCTCTCATTTCATACCGAGTTACTCAATTTACTTCTCATTTCTATGGACTTTACAAAAGGAGTTGAGTACTCATTTGGATCTGAGTACAATTCACCTCAGATGGCCGGTCAGTCCGAACGGACCATCTAGATTTTTGGAGGATATGTTACGGGTCTACATGATTGATTTTGGTGATCATTGGGAAAAATTCTTACCTTTGGAGTTTGCGTATAACAACAGTTATCACTCCAGCATTGATATGGCACCATTTAAGGCTTTATATGGTAGGAGGTGTCGTTATCCGATTGGGTAGTTTGATGCGTTCGAGGTATGGCCTTGGGGTATATATCGGTTGATGTACTCTTTAGAGAAGGCCAGATCACCCAATCGGATAAAGTAAAAGCTCAAAAAAGGAATAAAATTAACATGAAGAGACATCCGTCATTTGAACAAATTAATAGATTAAATAAAACAAAATTGTTATGTAAAGAGTTAAGACACCTCTTAATAGAAAGAAGAAATCAAAACGAAATAATAATAAAATATCAAAATGAATTATTATCATTGAAAAAAATCAAAAGACATAATAAATGATAACATAAGAGCATATAGACAACTATTAAGCCTAAATAGAGAAATAAATATACAAGACCATTTTATAACAGATATAAACACAGACGTATGGATGACTACAAGTCACTATGGATGAAAACCAATTAAGAGAACTTCAAAAAATAGTTGAAAAACCTTTACATACAACAGAGATCTAAACCAGCATATAGTAAGCTGCAGAATGAATATAGATCTTATAAAAGAAAGAGATCAACGTTTACAAGAATATTTCCAACAAATATGTGAACAAAAATTACTATTACAACCCTTAAGAAATATGATAGCACTAAAAGATGAAAGATTAAGACAAAAAGAGGAAGAAAATATGAATTTGAGAGAAGAAAATTGAGAGAAATAATCAGAAGAGATAATGAAATAAAAGACCAAAAAGGTGTTATAGTAGAACAATACAAATATATTAACAAGTTAATTAATGGATAAAGGAAAAGAAATGGTAGATAACTCAAATGAAACATATTGCTAGATGAATGCATACAAAGGAGAAATAACACAAACTCTAAGCTTTAGGCCAGAAATATATCAAAAAATACAAGATGAAAATGAAGAATTATTAACTAAGGAAATATTTAAAACTAAATGGTTTGAAAGAAATAAAGAAGTAAGATGTATAGCACAAAAACATTACATATAATGGATAGAACTAGCGTAAATGGTAGAGCAAAAATATATTTAATAACAGAAGAAATAATAAAAAGAGAATTAGCAAAATTATCTACTAAAGAAGCTAAAAAATACAGAAATATATACTTTAGAGGAGTAGAATTTACTATAAAAATATATTTTCAGAGAAATATAGATATACTCATACAAATATACATACTAGATGATAGAATATTAGAAAATTTACAAGATGCTTTAATATCAGTTATAAAAGGAAATTTAATATATCAAAAACTAAAATTCACGGTATAATCAGATTTTAGTATTTCATTAAAAGAGGAACATAAAGAATTAGCTTTAACACAATATTATAAATTAGATGAAATAACAATGCCACCAGGTAGTAAAGTAATAAGCATAGAGACAAAAATGATATATGCCTTAACAGAAAATCATCATGTAAAAAAACAACATGAAATGAATATCTTAGTACCAAAGATGTATCAAGATATATTAGAACAAATAAAACACACAGAAAATTCTAAAATAACCATACCAGAAGAAATACATATGGATTTTAATGCTAGAACCATAACACAATTACAAAAGGTAAGACCACAAATAGAAGGATATAGACTAAGTATTAAAAAAGAACCAATGATACCAAGACAAACTAGCCAAAGATTTATACAACCAAGAACATTAGACTTAATAAATATACCCAGCAATAGATTAATTATTAAAGTAATAATATTCAATAATATGATAACAATTGATTGTATAGTTGAAATAAATACATGAGCTATTAATTTTTTTATACATATAAGTAAAATTAATAAAAAATATTATAATTTAATAGAACCACAAACTTGTAACTATCATGAAAATGAAAGAGAAATAATAATAACCAAAAGTATTAATTTAAAATTTAAAATCCAAGATGTAGAATATAAAATAAATATAGGAGTAATAAATTATGATAGTTTTAATGAATTATTATTAGAAAATGATTTTTTAACCATGATATATTACAGAATTAGTAACGAAGGAAATGAAGTAAATGATCAAGGGAAAACAAGAGTTATAAATAAGATATGAATATCCAGGGAAAAATACGAAAGAAAAAACAAAAATTAAAAATAATAAAAACAGTTCTATCAGAAGAAATAATATCTCAACTTAAATATCTAGAATACAGTGCAAAAGAAATGAAATTAGAAATGATATAAAACAGCTAGAACAACAATGTAATTTTGATAAAATATGGATAGATATGGAAAATGGATGGAAGAAAAGAATAAATAATCCTGAGTAACTTTAATGAAAAAATTGATGCAATATGGAACGAAATAATAGTGAAAGAACATATAAAAAATACCCTGATAATAATGGATGAAATGAAAAGAAATTCAAACACAAATACATCAATTAATAAGAGAAGAATTAACAAAATTATGGAATGAATCTGAAGTACCAACGTTTAAAATAATACTAGAACAACTTAAAGTATTGGTATCACATATAAATAAAGAAAAATAGGTAATAGGACAAGACGAACCTAGCACAAGTCAAACAATTGGAAAAATAGTTGATATTGCAATTAAACAACCAGAACTAGTACCAATAGATGTATGGAGAAGAAGTAGAGAACCTATAATGGTAGATATTAGTAAAATAAAACCTAACTTATCAGAATCAGTGGGAAAAGCATTAGATAACCTAGCAATATTACATAAAAATGACAATTTTAATGGAAAAACAAGAACATAGTGTAATCACATTTCTTAAAAATCAGGGAAAAGATATAATAGAAAAATAAAGGTACAAGTATGAACCAATAAGAAAGAAAGACTTTAAAAATACACCAAATAACAATAATAATAAAAAGGGTGAAAATGTATATTTAACTGACACGGAAAAAATTGAATACTTACACTTAAAGTTAGAAAAACAGAAACAACAAACATCAGAATTACAAAAAGAAAATACAAAATTAAAATCACATAATAATGAAGAATGACTGGGTAAATATAAACATAAGTTTAAAGATACAAAGAAAATGCTAAAAAAATAAAAATAGAATTAAAACAAACGAAAGAAGAATTAAATCAAGTCAAACAAGAAATGGAAGAGTTAAAAGAAGAGTTAAATATTATAAAAGAACAAATGATAACGTTAAAAGGAAAAAAGAAAGTAAGGAAAATATATATAACAAGTGATGAAAGTACTACTAGTAGTGAAAAACTAATAAAGATACAGACAAAGATAATAATATAGAAAATGAGTTAACTAACCAAGAAATACTAGTATCAAAATTTATAGAAGAAATAGAAGAAGAAAACTCATAATTAGTAAAAGAAAATAATCAAATAATAGAAGCTTTAGAAAAATTAAAAAATGTAAATGAAATTATAGAAGAAGAACCTGAAAGCGATGTAGAAGATGAATTTAACAGACCTATAGAAACAGAGACAGATGATTTAGTAAATGAAGATACTAATGACTATCCTGAAGAAGAATTAATAGACCCTAATTTAGAAGTAATAACAAGACGACATAATAATTTATCAAAACATATACCAGTAGGACAACAAATTGAATTCAAAGATTTATAGGATCAATGTCACAAGGTGTAAACTTTAATGGATACTTCCTAGATTTAGATAATGTTTATGATGAACAAGAAATAGGTAGAAGAATAAATGATTAGAATCTTGGAATGTATATAGCATTAATGAACTCTACACATATTGATAACCTAGATTACATTTATGACTTAATATCTAACACACTAATTGGAAAAGTAGCATTTTGGATGGAATCTATAGCATACCAACTAAGAGGAGAAGTATTTAGTCATGCAAGAGACTGAAAACATATGCTAATGATATTTGATATTGTACTAAAAAGATAATTTTTAGGAGAAAAATGGTTAGTAGCACGAGAAAATGTATTTGCAGAAAGAAAAACTAAAATAATAATGAATTTAAATAACATAAAATGCTGTAAAATTAATAAACTACCAGAATATACAATAAGCTTTAGTAATTCTTTTATGAAGCAATATTTTTACCACAAGAAGGTTTAATATATCAACAACTTTATTATGATCATTTACCAACACCATATAATACTGAAGTATCAAAAGACTATACTCAACTGGAACCAAGAGAAAACATGTTAGGAGAAAGAATAAGAGTACTAAGAGCATACTTAATGCGAAAATGTGAAGAATATAGAATGCAACAAAAAATCAAAAAAGACAAGAAACAAGGATTGAAAGAAATATGTGGATTCACATAAAGAATATTAGAATTTGGATGTGATGATAAAAGAAAAGAAAGGAGATATAGGAAAGGTCATAGAAATAAAAAATACCAAAGAAAAGGATATCAAAAATACGAATAGACACAATAAACCATACTACAAACCTTATAGAAAAAAGAGATTTAAAAATATAGAAATACTCATGAAACTAGGAAGAGATTTAAACATAAGAGAAAATTTAGAAAAAGAAAGTATATAAAACCTTTAGAAGAAAACCCCAAAGAATGTAAATGTTGGAATTGCAATGAAAAATGACATTATGCTAATAAATGTCCAAAACTAAAGAAAAAAGATGTAAAATACATAAATACAACACACTTTATTATGAATTTACAACAAATAAAAGAAGATAATAAAATGGTATGAATATGAAGACTTTTATGTCAGGCAGACTGATGAAGAAAGTGAAACAGAGCTAGAAAATATTAACTTTATTAATCAATACTCAGATGGTGAAGATAGTTCAGAATAAAATGGAATTACAAGAAGAAAAAAAGAAAATGTTAGAAGAAAGAAATTACTGGATACAATGTGAAAGAGAATATGCCTATAAACTTAGTACAATTACTAGTGGAACAGGATATACATATTATCATGATAGATATAAAAAGGTTGCTAAAAAACTTAATAAAATAAGGAAAAAATCGAATGAAATAACAGTAAAAGAGTTAAGAGAAATAGATAGTATAACAAAAGAAATAGAAGTACAAGATACTAATATTCAACAACCTAATTAAATGATAAAAATTTATATAGAAGCTGATATAGACTATCAGCCTAATAAAATGATAAAACAAAAAATCTTTATTGATAGTGGAGTAGACTTATGTCTAGCGAGAAAATGAGTATTAGAATTACATAGATGGAAAAGAACTAAAACTCATAGAATAAGAGTATCATGATTTAATGAACAAATGAAAGAGTTAGACATAATAGCAGAAAATATGAGAATAATATTAGATAAAACAATATTTCGACTACCGATAATATATCAAGAAGATCATATGAGACAACAGGTATTGTTAGGAAATAATTTCTTAGACTTCTTTAAAACCCAAGTTATAAACAATAATACTTTAAGTTTACAAACACCTTGTAATAAATGGATAATACTAAAAAGAATATTACCAATACAAACATTACAATTGTGTAATATAAGATCAGATAGGAATAATAACCTACAACTATTAAAAGAAAAATATCTTAGTATATTAAAAATAAATTTTCGAGAAAATCCAGTACAATTATGGGGAAAAGAAAATATATGCTGAAATCAAATTAATAAGTCCCAATGATACAATTAGATGTAAACCTATTAGATATAGTCCGACAGACCAGAAAGAATTTGAAATCCAGATAAAGGAATTGTTAGATCTAAAACTAATACAAGAAAGTAAAAACCCACATAATAGCCCACCTTTTTAGTAAGAAAACATAGTAAACATAAACGAGGAAAGGCTAGGATGGTAATAGACTATAGAGAATTAAATAAAAAGACAATGTTTGATGAATATATTTTACCATATAAAAGAAAACTTATTAACAGATTAGGAAATAAAAAATGATTTAGTAAATTTGATTGCAAAAGTGGATTTTGGAAAATTAAACTAACAAATGAATTAAAACCTTTATCAGTCTTTAGTGCCCCTCAAGGACACTATGAATGGAATGTACTACAATTTGGATTATAAAATGCACCACAAATATTTCAAAGAAGAATGAACCAAGTGTTCAAAAAATTAACAGAATTTTGTATAGTATATGTGGATGACATATTAATATATAGTGACAATCTGGAAGACCATATAAAACATCTAGAAGAATTCATAAAAACTGTGAAACAAATGGAATATTATTATCTGAAAAGAAATCTTAAATCTTCAAAAATCATATCGAATATTTAGGATATATAATAGATAAAGAAGGATTACAATTGCAAGAACATGTTGTAACAAAAATAAAGAATTTTAAAGAAAAAATAGAAAATAAAAAAGAAGTACAACAATTTCTAGGAGTAGTAAATTATGCCCCAAACCATATAAAAAATTTATCACTCTTAAAAAAACCATTACAAGAATTAACTAAGAAAAATATAACATTTGAATGGACAGAAGAACATACTAAAGCTATAAATAAAATCAAGGAAAAAGTAAAAGCTTTACCAAAACATAGAATACCAACGGAACAAGATCAACTAGAACATTTTACTGATGCAGGTGATATAGGATGGGGAGCAGTCCTCATAGCTTATGATAAGGATGATATAGATAAAGAAAAATTATTGATATGTGGATATGGAGGTGGAACATGGAAGCCAAATGAGAAAAATTATCATATTAATGAAAAAAATTATTAGTTGTAAAATTTGGAATAAAAAAATTTCATTATCACTTATTACCAATAAAATTTGATGTTAGAAATGATAACACTCAAGTAAGATATTTCATTACGAATAAAATAGACTATTCACCAGAATTAAATAAAAGAAGAAAATGACAATCATTCGTTTGTTGTTATAATTTTACTATTAAAAATATCTCTGAAACTAAGAATATTTTAACTGATTTTCTTAGCAGGTACAATGATGTCAGTCAATAGTGACAATTTGGAAGACTATATTACTAATGTTGTAGAAATTATCAACCAAAACCATGAGATCATCATAACCAAATTACAAGAAAATACACATCTGGTAAACAAGCTTAAAGAAGCTTTACAAGACTTTCAAAACCTAAAAGCCTTGAAATCACCTAACCCTGCCATAGAAAAACCAAACATTCCTACTACACTTCCAAAAATTTTTGCATCCAAACTTGCAACCATGCCATCCACTACACCATCTTCATCTTCCCAAACATCAACAACATTAATGTGTGATAAACTGAAATTTACACCTGATTATATTAGTGTTTATGAAAAAAAAAGTTTTATGACTACAAATCTAACCCATATATTTTACGAAGCGCAAAACTTAGTAAATATCCAAGATTTTTATGTAGCGAAAATGTTAACCCTGACATAGTAACAAAACTCTTTTTTATGACTTAATTAATAAAATAATAGTTGATGAAACTTTGCATAATATTTCTAAATTACCTAGTGTTATTGTAGAATATGTAAAAGCAATGATGGATTCCTTTGGAAAGGAACATGCGGCATACAATTTTTTTATGCTTCTACTGACTTGACAGGAAAACTTATAGTAATTTGCCAACTATTTAAAACAAGAAAAAATAGTAATATTAGTGGAGACGATGGAGATTTAAAAATGAAAATTCCTTGCACCATTGATAAATTTCATGAATGGCTCAGTGCCAAATGAGCTATTGGATTGTTAACTTTAAAATCCAACATTGAAGACATGTTCGTGCCCAAAAGACATGCATTATTGGAACCACTAAAGGAGGAAATGTGGAAGAATTGATAACATTATACTACAATAATGATATAGTATCACAAGTTACTATTGATTTGACAAACCTTCATGACAGGATTATAAACCTGAAGCATAAACATGCCAAAGAAACATTGGAACAATATCAAATGTTTACAGTCCAAAAGAAAAGACATGTGATCAGTACCAAACATGGTAACAATATTACTAATACTACAATAAAAGGAGAAAACTCCTCTGATCCTTTTGCCTAAGATGTAAGATCATATGATATCTTGATCAGGCCCAATGTAGTAAAACTACAAAAAGGCCCATATTACAAATCATACTACTATCATCTTATTCATAATATCCAACAAAAACAAGGAGAATGAAGATATCAAGAAACAATACATATCAAGAAAGCTAAACAAGAAAGATGACACCAATGAAGACAGCAGGAAAAGACAGTAGCAGCCGGCCTTAGAAATAACAGCCAGACCAATGACAAAATGGCAAATATGACAAATCTATCATAGCAGACAAAACACTATAGCCTTTTAGACTTTTTGAAAAACGTTTTTGTCATTTCGCAATCATGTAATCAAGTTACTGTATATTTTACGACTTCTAAAAAATATTTTTGTCATTTTGTAATAATGTAATCAGCTAAGGTTATCTATATAAGGAGCCTTAGTGTAACATTGAAAACCAACTTGAAAATACAATAATTTCTATCTTCTGAATCTTTTCTCCCATACTTAGCTAAACACTCTCTTAGTATGTAATTCATACCAAGAACAATAACATAATACCAGAGAAAAATACTTTGAAAGTTTATACTTAGAACCATATTTGTTCAAAAACCCTCATCTCTAAAAGACTTTTAGGAAGAGTTTGTTGAGTCTCCTAGCACCTAGGCCATTTATCCCGCTAATGTTCAGTAAAGAAAGAAGGGAGTCAAGTGCCAGGGTGAGTGAGCATTTCAGTGACCTGAAAATCTACAAGAGGTATGATTTTTAGACTATGTGTTTCTAAATATGATCTTGATAAGTATAGTCTCTGTAGTTATGATGTTAATATTGGTTGAAGGTTATAGACTTTTAATTTAAAAAATGAATTTTGACCTAATAATAATCGCTTCCATATTACTTGTTTGTTATTTGAAAATTTTAGATAGAAAATTTGATAGTATACCATCTATGTTCCTACCGTCTTTAGGGTTAATAGATGATGAAAATATCTGCTCGTAAATTGGGCAGAAAGAGTATTCGGCCGGAAGGTCCGAGATATGGAGTTCATGGTTAGTGATAGGGTTCTATTGAAAGTATCACCTATGAAGGGCGTTATGAGATTCGTCAATAGATGGAAGTTGATTCTAAGGTATATCGGTCCTATCGAGATTCTTCAAAGGGTTAGAGAGGTGGCATATGAGTTGCCTCTACCATCGGGTCTTTTAGATATCTATAAGGTTTTCCATATTTCTATGCTAAAGAAGCACTACCCCAATGGGTCCTACATTATCCAATGTGACTCTGTATTGCTTGATCATAACTTGGAGTTCGAAGAAGAGGCTGTGGCTATTTTAGACAAGCATGTGAGAAAGTTGAGGTCTAAAGAGATTGTTTTTGTGAAGGTGCAATAGAAGTATCTTCCTGTTGAGAAGGCTACTTGGGAGACCAAGTCTGATATGCGGAGCCTATACCCTCACTTGTTCACTATTTTCGGTACATTTCTCCTCTTTGTTTCTCTCCATTTGAGGATGAACGTTTGTCTAATCGGTGTCTGATGTAATGACGCATTAGTTGTTTTTAGCTAAAGACTTTTAATTAACCAAATTACCTTTCCCGTAGACTCTGTGTGGGGTTTGTGACATGCAGGGATGGGTATCACAGATCTCAGAGTGCCTTTTTATGATCTTCGGAAGAAAAACAAAAAAATGAATAGTTTAGAAATGATAAGTTTGACCCAAAGTTTACTTTGTGATATATGGGTTTGTTTCTGGGTTCCGTCGCTTTTGGTAGTTTGGAGGGTCATTTAAGACTTATTCGAATCATTGGTTCACTTCTTGAGGCGTTCAGATGTATTTTATAACTCTACTTGTAAATTAGTGAAATTTGTATGTTTTGAGTGATTTTGTAAAAAATTATGTCTTAGCTCTGTCGTCTGCAACATCCGAGTGTGCGAGTGAGTTTGTAGCATCGTTTACCTTAGGGTAGCATATTTGGTTTGTATTCGGGGGGTATCAGGAGTGTTACGAGTGTTTGCTAGAGATTTGGCTTGAATTTCTAGTTGCTGGTTTCTGGTGCGCCGCACCAGTGGGTTTCTTACCGCTTCTGCGTGGCTGCCTCTGCGGAGGTTGTCTCACAAATGCAGCGTTTGTATGATATTGAGGTCTCCACTTCTATAGAGCATTTCTTACAGAGGCGATCTACCTCAGCGGTGTTGTATCCGCTTCTGCACCCATCCGGTGAATTAAGATGTTCCTCCTCGGTGACCTATTTTACTGGTGAAGCGTCAATTCTGCCAAAGTTGAATTGATGTTTTCCATATTCTAATTTAATGCCCAAAACAAAATTACTTTTCCAAAATCTTTCATTGGGATTAGAGCTTGGTAGAAGAGAAGATTCTTGGGTCTTCCATCACCATTCTTCTTGGAGGTAAGGTATTTCACTCTCTTTCATTTATTAATATTATTGAGTCCTCTAATCCTAGTGTAATTCCTAATTTGGGGAAGAATCTAACCTAGGTTTTATGATAGAATAAGAGGCTTATGATTCTTGATTTGAAGGTTAATTAATGATTGTATTGTTGTAGTATTGTAACCTAGTGATGAATAATGATAGGTGATGGTATAATGAAGGTTAATTTGATGTTTGGAAACCATTTTGAAATTGGGGAAAAATCTAGTGTTTATAATTGGGGCTTTTGGCATATCATTAAGGTCCAAACGTCATTAGTTTTCAAATTTATTTAAGGATATGTTTCTATAGTGTATTATCATGTTTTTTGAGTAATAAAGTTCCAAACTTTACCACCGTGGGCCCAGGGTTGATTTTGTTTTGGAATTCTGGATTTCTTTTAAGGACTAAGTCCTTGTGCTTTGTGTTATAGTAATTATTAACGTAGAACCTACGTGATAGACTACGAGTATTATGAGGCGCTTCGCAAGGGTAACACATGCATCGAGGATTGAGGTTCGTGGCACCTGCTCAGCTCTGAGGTAGGCTACAATTTATCTTTATAGACTTTGATAGAAGTACGTAGTCTTATAAATTTTGAGGAGTATTGGGTGTGTTTGGGGGTCCCACCTTAGCGGTTATAATGAGCGCTTGGGTGGGTACCGATGTTGAACTGTGTTGTTTCCGACTGCTATTTATTAAGCTTGTCACTATTATGTGTGCTTGTCGCTATTGTTGATAATTTTTGAGTTTATTCATCATATTGCTTCTGATATAGAATATTGATTTACGTGGAAATTACGTATTATGAGGTTATAAAGCATGTGATATTCATCTCATATATTTGATTGCATCTCATATATCCTAATACTTGCCTTGTTATTGTTGCATTCATACACTCTTGTTATTATGATGATATTTAAAGGAGTGGTATGGAATGTTGTGGGTCCAATGAGATAAAAAAGGTAAGGATATTCTTATGAGATGGCTAAAAACAATTAGATGATGGAAATGATTGATATGACTCAAAAATGAGTCCTGGGCTCTAGTAAGATACATGTGTTGAATTTCGGCTGGCTAGGAGCAGAAAGGTACCTTGCATTTACATTCATATCATACATACATATACATTGATTACTTATTGAGTGGTAACATAATTCAGACTGATTATTGAGACTTGAGTGATTATTTTGAATATTGGACCTTGTTGATTGACTCCAAACTATCTGAGTGTTGATATTAAACTCTTATGTGTGAACAAGATGACATACATGATTTATTGAACTGTTTAGAATATGATCTATTTGAGAGTCAATTTGATGTTTATCTCAATTACATATCTTTCGTCGTTATCGACCTATGATGCGTACGAGGGTACGTGGTGTAGTCATGCTGCACTTGTTGCTTTCTTTTTGGATGGAGATACAATGGCATCTACCAGTTTAGGATCACATGGTTGAGTGTCAAGTTAGAGGGTTCTGTGTTCGTGGTGAGCATGCTTTCATTCAGCATGCCCTGGATGCTTATCTTTTATTCCATGTCTTTACTTGTGTTCGAGAGACATTTCTAAATATTCAAACTTATTATTCGCTTTCTAGTGCTATTGTATTATTGACCATATATATATTATGTTTTTAATTGGGAAGTGGTTCACTTACCGGTGGAAAATGTTTAGGTGCCACCATGACTCCTGAAAGGAAATGAGTCGTGACAAAGTTGGTATCATAGCATTAGGTTGAACGGTCTTAAATACAATAGCAATGTCTAGTAGAGACTTATGGATCAGTGCGGAGACGTCCGTACTTATCTTCGAGAGGCTACAGGACATTTAGGAAGCTTTACTTTCTTCATTCCTTTCGTGCTAAGATTGATCAAATTGGTTTCTGACCTTTGTTTTCTATTCTCTCACATATTGTGCGGACTTGTGCTCACGTGATGAGAGATGAGGCAACGACACCTGCTCCTATGGTGTGTGGTCGTGGTAAAGGTCACGGTTGGGGTCGAGGTAGAGCCCAAGAAACTGCATTAATGAAGGTTGGAGCATAAGGAACCGGTTAGGCTCATTGTAGATCAATGTCCCTTAAGTAGGAGATTGATCCTCAAGATGATTATTATGATGAGGAGATGGGGCCAGCCCAAGATCACCCCAGATTTGTAGCTACTCCGGTTCTTCAGGATATTATGGTCAGGATATTGAGTTTGCTTGATGGGTTTGCCCATGTGAGCGTACTCCAGGGGGTCCAGCTAGCTGCTATTTCGGCACCATAAATAGATAAGATTCTGGCACCATAGTTTGGTCCCTGACTGGTGATAGGAGCTATTAGACCCACGATGAGCAAAAGATATGAGAACATATCTCCAACATGAAGCCTCTCGTGTTCTATGGCCAGCCCGAGGTGGATGCTTATGAGTTTATAGTGAGCAGTGATGAAACTCTCCACATTTTGGGTATCGTTGAGTCACATGGCATTTGCTTTGTTGCTCTTCAGCTTTTGGGTAATGCAAAACAACGATAGAGGGCTTATGTTGATTGTCGACCAGCAGGGTCGCCTTCACTATCTTGGACCAAGTTTTATCTGATCTTTCTAAAGAAGTATGTGCTCCTCAACTTGCGTGCTGGCAAAAGGGATGCGTTCTCCAAGTTGGAGCAGAGGGGTGCATCAGTTGCTGAGTACGAGGCTCGTTTCCATGATTTATCGCGCTATGTAGTGCCGTTGCTACCTATAGAGGCTGAGTGAGTTAGATGCTTCGTGAGAGGGTCGACTATTCCCCTTCAGTTGGATACATTACAGTTGGTAGCCTTTGGGGTTTCTATTAAGGTTGTGGTGGAGCACGCTAGGATGGTTGAGTCAGTGAAGGGCAAGCTCCCCAAATAGGAGTCTGATAAGAGAGTTCCCCGACATGGGTACTACAGTGGGTTTACTTCCCGTGGTTATGTTTATCATGGTAGGTCCCAGCATTCTCAGTCTAACCGACCAGTATAGTCAGCTTTCCATGTTTCTGATAGTGGTTTTGCGGGTTAGACTTCTAGAGATACTCAATCTCGGTACTCTGATTATGGGGGTCACTCAGGTTCTTTCCTGACTATTCAGTAGCCCATAGCGGCCACATCTTGTTACAATTATGGTGATGTTGAGCATTTAAGGAGAGATTGTCCCATGCTTAGATCAAGTGGATCCCAGACACCCAAGACCCCAACACTGCTATCTAGGAGTGGTGTTTAGTCTAACAGAAGGGGTTCTTAGTCAGGTTGTGGTAGTCATCAGACCGGTAGAGGTGGATCTCAAACTGGTATAGATGAAACGTGTAAATGTCGAGGTGGTTATTACGGTACTCATTCCGAGGGAGGATGCACTCATTTTTAGGCTTTCTCTAGTAGACCCAAGACTGAGGCATCAAATGTAGTTATTGCATGTATCATCATAGTTTGTCTCGGTCTACTTCAGTGTTATTTGATCCGGGATCTATGTTATCCTATATGTCTGCATATTTTTCTACTGATTTTGATATGTGGTGTGATATGCTTGATGTCCCTATTTGGGTGTGTTGACACCCATTTTTGTCTCATCTTTTCTGAATTTGTTTGCAATTTTAAATACTTTTAACACCTCAAAACAATTTTAATTTATATACATATAAGCATATATATATATATATATATATATATATATATTATTCTCAATATTATTATTATTATTCGCATTATTTACTGACATTTGCATTTTTTATCATAATCATAGTTTTATCTGAAAATTCTATGTTATTCTATTTTTCTCAAAACGACATCACATTTTTCATTTTAAGCATTTTAAACATTTCGCAAATATTATGTTTTATTATTATCACATCGCTATATCTTATTTTAATTTTTTTCTTCAATGCATTTTAATATTAAACCCCTTTTATATTTTTAAATCCATAACCCATTTTTATTTCTCAACCCAAAACAATTTCTACCCAAACTAATTTCACCCAAAACCCATTTCGCCCAAGCCCAACCGATAACCCCACTTATCCCCTACCCGCGGCCTAATTCGGTCGGCCCAACAACCCATTCCCTTATACCCCAACCCAACAAAACCTAAACCTAAAATAAAATAACCCTAAAACCTAACAACCCCTCTCTCTTTCATCTCATCGGCGCACCTGACCCCTGACACCACCAATCCCCCTCTGTTACGCTGACACCATCAACTCTTCGACCATAGCCTATCCCCCCAAAATCCGCGACCCATACCCCTAAAATCCACAACCCATGCCCCTTCAAATCTGCGATTTTTGGCTCATTTTATTTGAAAATTCGAACTCATTTTTGAACGTTGAAGGGTACGAATCCATCTATAAATACCCCATTTTTGTTCACTGTTAAAAGGGGATTTCGGGAGAACTTAGGGAGGTCCGATTCCATCAATAAAAATATATGTTGTGTTCTTGATTTTTAGCATTCGCCTTCCTAGTTATTCAAAGATATAAGTCGGAAAACAAGTCCAAAATCGGAAGGAAAAGGGGTGAGTTTCATTCTTAAATTTTGGGGTTAAATACTTCTATTGGCTTCGTGAATCCCAATCTGAAATCTGTTTGTTTTGTTGTTGTTGTTCTTCACTAAATCAGGGTTTTCGATCCGGGTCGGGTCAACCCGTTTCGGGTAAGATTTTCAGGTTTATATGCTCTATATTTTGTTGTTGGTTATCTGACCTTTTGAAAGAAGTCGATTCGGGTCGGGTCATCGACCCGATTTGGGTATATTTCCAGATTTTGTGTTTTACATCTTATTTATTGGTTATCTGAAAAATAAAAAATTTGATTCTGATTTCGGTCACTGCTTTGGGTTGCATTTCTCGGATTGGGTCGACCTGAAAACCGGGTCAGCCATTCGGGTCACTGTTCAGAATCCGGGTCGGGTTTTCATAAACATTCCGAATCCTGTTTCGGTTCCGAAATTTCAGAATTCGGGTCGGATATTTTAATTGCTTACTATTGGTTTACTTTGGCACTTGAACATCTGTTATGCGACTATGTTGTTATTTTTTTGATTTGAACTAATACTGCAGTCTCTTCTGAAGTCGCTTCTCTGTTTCAGTTTGGTTTTTGGCATTTAAACATCCGTGCACGGATATCTTACTGTTTCACTGATTTTGAACTAATACTGCATTTAGGCCAATGAAATTGAATTCGAGGCCGCGTCCCTTCGAAAATCATTTCTCTATTTCGGTTTATAGCTATGTTGTTTATTTTACTGGTTTGAATAGATACTGCACTTAGGCCAATGAGATTGAATTCGAGGCCGCGTCCCTTCGAAAATTGCCTCTCGGTTTCAGTTTACTGTTTTTGGCATTTAAACATCCGTATATACGATTATCTTACTGTTTTACGGATTTGAATAAATACTGCATTTAAGCCAATGAAATTGAATTCGAGGTCGCGTCCCTTCGGGAATTGCTCATCGGTTTCCGTTTGTTGTTTTTTGGTTTGTTTTACTGATTTGAATTAATACTGCATTTAGGCCAATGAAATTGAATTCGAGGCCGCGTTTTTTCGGGAATTGCTTCTCGATTTCAGTTTGCTTTTTTTGGTTTGTTTTGCTGATTTGAACTAATACTGCATTTAGGCCAATGAAATTGAATTCGAGGCTGCGTCTTTTCGGGAATTGCTTCTCGATTTTAGTTTGCTGTTTTTGGTTTGTTTTACTGATTTGAAGTTTTGAAGAAATACTACACTTAGGCCAATGAAATGGAATTTGAGGTGGTGCCCCTTCGGAAATTGCCTCTCGGTTTCGGCTTTGCTGCTTTGGTATAATTTACTGATTTGAACATGATACTACACTGGCCGATGAAAAAATATCCGTCGATTTTTAGGCCTCCACAGTTGTAAAGACGAAAATATAACTTCTGGGCAAGGATGAAACTTAAATCCTTTTTTATTTCATCCGAGAGATCAACATGTTTAGTAGGCGAGTCAACTAAAATGACCGACGAGTTATATGTTCGCAGCCACGACATGATTGAAATGATCTTTCTTTTTTTTCATTCGAGAGACCAACATGTTTAGTAGGCGAGGCAATTAAAATGACCACCGAGTCATATGTTTGCAGCCACGACGTGATTGAAATGGTCTTTCAAAATTTAAGTCTGAGCCCTCCGTGATCAAAACATTCACTGTTTGGATACGGATCCGAAGTTATTTATATTTAACTGTTTTTAACAATTTGTTCTTGACAGCTTGGTAGGAACAAAGTCAACGAAGGCAAATACTCCTCGGAGATTATTTATTTTGTTGTTTTTACTTTCTTTAATTCAACTTTATCTCGCTCTGTATTGTAATATTATCTATTGTACTTATGTAATTATTGAAATGCTTAGAATAGGTAGACTTATAATTAATTCATAGGGTAGTCTAAAACTGGAAACCCGTCGCTAGCTTATTTACTTGTAGGCTCGGTTTATTCAAACTTAGAAATCCTCCGCTAGTTTATTTATTTTTAGGCTCGTCATGCATATTCAAAATTTTCAAAAAAAAAAATAACTTTGATCATCTTCTATTCTTTTTTTTTAATCATACAAATAAGTTTATCTTTTTTTTAATTTGCAACTCAATGATTTCCAAAAAAATTTACTTCTTTGGCATTGTAAATAATTCATTTTTCTCCTTACTATTAATTGTTACAAATGCATATTTTTCAACTTTACATGTATTTTTCTTTAATATCATACAAATGCATATTTGTACAAAATGCATCCTTTACTAAATATTTGCAAACATCTTTTTCAACTTTATATACTTTTTAAACATGCATTTTTTCTTAGCAATTATTAACCTGAGTTTGACCGAATAACCGCAAGTTAGCGGATTTTAAAGGATGCCTAACCCCTTCCCTTTAGGATAATAGAGAACCCTTACCTAGAATCTCATTAGTTTCGCAGACCTTAAAATTGGAGTTACATTGCAGCATTTAGTCAACATTTAGGTTCCCTAATTCACCTTAGAATAATTAGGTGGTGACTCCTTAACCATTTACCCAGAAATCACCAACACGTTGTGCTCCGGTTTGACCGCGGGTTGAAAAACGTGCGCGACAACATGTCGACCCTACTGGAGAACTTCAGGTTCTTAACCATAGCAAATCCAGGTTATTTATTATGGCACTTTATTTTTTCCTACTTATTAGATCTGTTGTTTTAAATTGTTTCCTTTGTGGAAATTTTGTATGCTTAGCTACTTTAATTGCTACTTTCTTTATCATTTTTTCTTAAATTGGCATTCCACTCATATTTCTTCCACTTTGGAAAATTGAAACTATCACACATACACGCGAGGTGTGTTTTGCGCACCAGCAAACTTTTTTCAAAATTTCCAAAATTTTAGGAGAGTTGGTATATGCGCGGAGTGTCCGGACCATCCGGTTGTCCGCGTAGCCTTCTCACTCGAGCAGTCCGTCGGGAACCTTGAGTCTAGTCAGCCAAATCTTAGAAAATTTAGGATAGAGCTATACCACCCTTTATCTTAAGTCATGCATGCATATACCTTAGGTGGGTCGATCCTTGGTATCGACTCCATAATTAAGAAATCCACCAAATTGTCGACGGGTCTCGCGACCCAACGACCAATCAACATTTTATGTATAGTGTGATAATGATAGACGAATCTAAGCCTAATCATGACATGCCGAGATTGGAAAATGCGCGTTCATTTTGTCTTCATTTCCAACAAAGGCATTTCAATTTAGTGGCTTGGATCAATCTATCATAATCTCGCATATTTGGCGTTTAGGCCCACCTCTGGCATAAGAGAGGCCCCATGCATATTAGGACGCGCATTTAATTTCCATACAATCTGCTTGTTACTTTCTGATGCTTCCCATTCTGTGCATATTATTTGAAACAATAATTACTCGCCCTATACTAAGTTGGTTTTCTTCATTTGTCAGAAGGTTTATTTCACCTAAATTATTTTTCCCAAAGGTTGATTCGCGTTGACTAAAACTGGCGGAACATCCCTACTTCACGAGATCAAAGGCACGATCATTCAGCAAAATGACTGATTCAGGTGCATCCGAACAGACTGGCTTGGGACTTATCGCTCTTCCGAGGGATGAATCGGAGACTTTAGAAAGGCGAAATACTACCGTCCATGTTGAATACCTCGCCCAATTATTGCAACAGATGGCAGCCATGTAGACTGAGATTGAGCGTCTCCGAAATCTTACCAACCTGTCCATTAGCCTCCGAAATCTTACCACCGTTTCCCCAAAATTCCTCACTAAGCAAAACCAATCCACACCACACTAACCCACATCATATCAACACCCAAGCCAGCCTGCTATAAAATGATCCAATGTCCTTCATAACTTCATATGCGCCTTAAGCTCCACTTACCCAAACTACCTTACTCGTCCAAAATACCCCTCCAACGCAAAATTACCATGCACCACAACAAATATCGATGGCACACATCACTAACCCTAACAAACAGTATGTGCCACCAATATATGTAACGGAAGCCCAACGTTTTACTACAACCACCCCAAATATGCCTCCCTGGGAAATTGAACAATATGAAGAGATGGAAAGGTAAACAAGGACCAGAACCGATGAAAGTGTGGTAAGAGAAATTCATAGCCTAAAAGAAGCATTCAAGAACATCCAAACAAGCAAGGGGAATAAAGGACTCGAGTATGAAGATCTCTGCATGCATCCCGACATTGAATTGCCTGTCGGATATAAAGTGCCAAAATTTGACTTGTTTGATGGGAAGGGAAACCCTCACTCTCATTTAAGATCGTACTGCGACAAACTGGTTGGAGTAGGTAAAGACCAGGCCATCATAATGAAGTTGTTCGTAAGGAGTTTGACAGGAGATGCATTTGACTGGTACGCGAACCAAGACCCGCAGAAATGGCATAATTGGGGCACGATAGCACAAGATTTTGTGGACAGATTTAAGTTCAACACTGACACAGTCTTGGATAGATTTTATCTGATGAAATTGGAAAAGAAATCCATAGAGACCTTCAGAGAATATGCCATGAAGTGGAGGGCAGAAGCAGCAAAAGTTCAACCCCCGATAGTGGAAAGTGAGATGACCACTCTCTTTGTACAATCTTTGAAAGATGCAACCTACTATGAAAGAATGATAAGCGTCATAGGATGGAGTTTCTCTAAAGTTGTAAAGATGGGAGATTTCATAGAAGAGGGTATCAGAACTGGAAGAATTGCAAACATTGTAGCGTTGCAAGCAACGACTGAGGCAATTCAGTCGGACTCATTTGGGGGAGCAATAAAGAGGAAGAGAGACGGAGTGTCCCCTGTCATGACGGTTCAGAAATATAGGCCAAATCAAATGTCAACCTACCAAATGCCATCACCCCAACCTCCCTACTACAATCAAAACAACCAAAGTCCTCAGCTTTCCTATTATAGCCCATACGCCCAAAGCCCTCAACCTTATTATCAACACCCACCTGCTCCCTACCCTCCTTACCATATCCAGCTAATATATAGCCTGCCTCGAGCACCTGCCTATCCAAATCACCCATAATATCAGCCCGCATACTTACCCCAGCCACGAGTCCATCTACCAAACTCACCCAGACCCCGTGCAAAACACGAAAGAAAACCAATAAAAACCTATACACCTTTAGCCGAACCTCGAGCCCATTTGTATGAACGACTGAGAACCACAGGAATACTCCAGCCCATCCCAGGAAATGTCCCCAATCCTGTTCCCAAATGGCACGATGAGAGTAAGCATTGCGCATACCACTCGGGAATCCCTGGACACGACACTGGAAATTGCTATGCCATCAGAGACAAAATCGAAGCATTAATCAAAGAAGGAGTTATCCAACTGAAAGGACCTTCCTCTAATGTAAACAATAACCCTTTACCAAATCATGACGATGCCAATGTGAACATGATTACTGCTGATGAAGAACACAATTTGGAAGGGACTATTGTGCCAGTCCAGAGAAAGGAAAAGGTTGAATCGTTGCCCTTTATCACCCCTATGATTACAGTCCAGTCAAGGGCACTGTTTGGAGTAGAAGTGTTTACTCCAAACCCGTGGATCATGGCACCATCATTTCCTGAAAAATTCTTATCAACCAATCTCCAAAGGAAGAGAGATGCTCATTTACCAAAGCATGTTTCGCCTCCTAGTCAGTCATTCGTCAAAGCATGCGCCACTCAAGAATCAAAGAAGGACAATGCAGCCAACCTCGTGAGGGAATTCAAAAGATTTTTCATTGCTGAAGAAAAGCAAAATGCAATGTGATTCTCGATGATTACGCTAGAGACTCAACTATTTGGGATGCAGAGCAATGAGATGTTTTGGGAAAATTAGACTTGTGCCCCGACCTTGTTTCTCCCGGAAACTAGTTAATTGCATTAATGTTTAATGAAACAATGCGATTCAGATTGAGGCCTGAATTACATCTACGTATTTAATGTGTTTTGCCTCCAGCTTTTGAAAGCTCAAAATAACAAACCCGCATTGCTTTTGCTACTTTTTAAAAAAAAAATCATTTTGTTTAAATCATTTTCTATTCTCTTTCATCATGCAAACTAATAATTTTGTCGATAATATGTGACATATAATGAAACAAGCAAACAAGGTCCCAAACAACAAACAAGGCTTCGAAGAAAATGAGGAAGTTTCACAGCCAGAAGAATTGACAGAAAATTGGAGCATGTTTTAGAACAAGCCAAAGTCGTATTTGGATGAAACATCGTGATGGTTGATAATTATAAGCATTGACACGAGCGTTTGCCCTTTGTGCTCTTGGGCTACCGCACTACAATCCAGACTTCTACTGGGGCAATGATATATCTTTCGTAGCCAAGTGGATACATAATCATGTAAATAGAGGCTGATTGATGAAAAGCAGATGAACACAGTTTGTCCGGGGCAACTTTATCAGAATAGAATGACCAAAACTTTTAAGCAAGAAAGTAAAGACAAGGATTTTTAAACCGAGCAATTGACGCATATTCCCACACCAAGATAAAGCCAAAGGAAAATCCTAACTGGCAAGGGCCTTACATGGTTCACCGAATGCTAACTGGAGGGGCATTAACCCTAGCTGAAATGGACGGCAAAGTGGCCAAAGCTATCAATGCAAATGCAGTAAAGAGATACTATATCTAGGATTTATTATTCTCCATGTAATACCTTTTCTATGATGTAAAAGTTGCGCTCCCTCGGTGGGATACACATAGAACCCACATAGGGTTTCGTCTCTTTAAGACAGAAATTTCCTAAAAAAAATCCTTTTGCTTGCATGAACTACATTATGACCTGATTCCCTCGGCGGGATACGTAGGCGGCCACATCGGCTTTGGTCCCATTTTGGAAAACTTCATAATCTTTTTTTGCTTGCATGAACTACGTCATGACCTGATTTCCTCGGCGGGATACGTAGGCGGCCACACCAGGCTTCGGTCCCACTTTTAGAAAAAAAAAACTTACAATCCCCTTTGCTTGTAATGAACTACGTTATGACCTGATTCCCTCATGGGATACGTAGGCGGCCTAAATCGCCTTCGGTCCCACCATTAGAAAATCTTTCCTACTTTATCTCACATATGACAAAATGCACTCATCTGATCGCCTCGTTAGGTCAGGCAAACAGCCCACACAAGACTCGGTTGTCCATTTGAAAGTTCAGCATCCTCACCTATCGGAAACTGGGGCAAAATTTTAAGGGTTCACTGCAAGAAGACGCCGATAAGCATGGATAAGTGTCGGCCAACTAAGTCTTCAGCAAGAAGAAGAATTTTGGATAAGACATTTGCTTTGTTTCACCGGATGTCACTGCTCGATAGGCATTTACATATATGCATACTTTCTTATAAGCAAATTATTTTCAACAAATATTTTCATTAGAGTTCGACATAAATTTCTATTGATATGCATACTTTCTTATAAACAAATTGTTTTCAACAAATATTTTTATTAACGGCTAGCCAAGACTGGGAACCAGACAGGGCTACAAGTCCGAATCAACAAGACATGCAACTATCAAGAGCCGAAGTTACAAAGTCAACGCGAATCAACCACCCCTCCCCCAAACTCATAAATTTTCTTGGAGTACAGGTTTTCAGGTTGAAAGAAGTAGGGAAGCCACATCACTTCTGATCAATTTCACAAAGAATTTCTGCATCACGGTTCACCGCAAGGATCACGCTCTTGTTTTGCATCTATACAAAGACATCGTCTTGACCTACAGTGCCCCAACCATTATATCTGCACAAGGATGTTATTCCGAATCACATGGAGCTTAAACACAGCAAACCGACGTGGAACCATCTATTACAGGCAAACTGACGGCAACCCGGCAAATCGATGGCAAAGACGTTGTATCACATTTTTCGTCCGTGCAAGGACGACATTTCAATTCACAGCCCACAGGAGTTTGAATCGGCATAAGATTCAGCACAACGTGGAATCATATTGCAGCAAACTGACGACAAAGACGTCATTTACATCTTTTACAACATTACAAGGACGTCTTCGACACAACACGTCTACACAACTACGTCATCAACAGCAAAACAACATTACAATGACGTCAACAACATTACAACGACGTCTTCAGCGCAACAACTATCTCTTACAGCAAACAACATTACAACAACATTATCAACGTTACGGCAGCACAACAACTATCTTTTACAGCAAAATAATATTACAACGACTTCAACAGCATTACAACGACGTATTCAGCGCAACATCTATCTCTTACATCAAACATCATTACAACAACGTTATCAACGTTACGACAAAATAACAACTATCTTTTACAGCAAAACAACATTACAACGACGTCAACAGTGTAACATCTATCTGTTACAACAAATAGCATTACAACAACGTCATCAACGTTACGACAGCACACCAACTATCTTTACAGCAAAATAGCATTATAACAACGTGAACAACATTACAACGACGTCTTCAGCATAACAACGATCTCTTACATCAAACAGCATTACAACAACGTCATCAACGTTACGGCAACACAACAACTATCTTTTACAGCATTACAACGACATCAATAGCATCACTACGACATCACCAGCATTATGTCAGCACAACAGCTATCTCATACAGCAAACATCATTACAACAACGTCATCAACGTTACGGCAGCACAACAACTATCTTTTATAGCAAAACAGCATTACAACGACATCAACAACATTACAATGACGTCTTCATCACAACAACTATATCTTATGGCATACCGTATTACAACAACGTCATCAACATTATGTCTACGCAACACGACTACATGGCGACGTCTTCGACACAACACGTTTATACAACGATGTCATTAACAGAAAAATAATATTACAACGATGTCAACAGCATTACAAGGACGTCTTCGATGCAACACGTCCATACAACAATGTCATCAACAACAAAACAACATTACAACGACGACAACAACATTATAACAACGTCTTCGACGAAACACGTCCATACAATGATGTCATCAACAATATTACATCGATACAACGACGGCATCAGCATTACATTCTTCCAACAACGTCATCAACATTGCGTCTACGCAACACGTCTACACGATGACGTCTTCAACACAACACGTCCATACAACGACGTCATGCAAGCGTTACAACGACGACATCAATATTACATCCTTACAACAACGTCATCACACTACGTTTGTTTAAGGGCATCATTTCGACTCACATGGTCGCATTTCTATGTACTCATTCTCTGTTATTTCTGTCTTAGCAATTATGCACTAATTTTGTCTTAAGCTTTAGTTTGCAGGAGCTTTAATTTGCAGGAGCTTCAGCACAACGTGAAACTATCTCTTACGACGAACCGATGCAATATTTGTCAGTAGCCTACTTCGAGCGTCGTTCCACTCATTCCCCAATAATTTTGCCACATCTATAACTAGTGTCATCGTAACTCGACACTAGGGAAATACTTCTTAAATCCACACCAACTCTCGCAATTTCTTCTCCCTCGGGATTCTATCTCTACATGTGCATCCCTACTTCTCGTTAAAAGCCTGAGGGTCAGGACAAAATTGGCTACTCAGTCAACTTCTTTGTCCGAAAACTCTTTCATCATCTCCGGACAAAGAGGGACATCTGTTGACACCCATTTTTGTCCCATCTTTTCTGAATTTGTTTGCAATTTTAAATACTTTTAACACCTCAAAACAATTTTAATTTATATACATATCTCAAAACGGCATCACATTTTTCATTTTAAGCATTTTAAACATTTCACAAATATTATGTTTTATTATTATCACATCGCTATATCTTATTTTAAATAATTTACATTTTTTTTCTTCAATGCATTTTAATATTAAACCCCTTTTATATTTTTAAACCCATAACCCATTTTTATTTCTCAACCCAAAACAATTTCTACCCAAACTAATTTCACCCAAAACCCATTTCGCCCAAGCCCAACCGATAACCCCACTTATCCCCTACCCGCGGCCCAATTTGGTCGGCCCAATAACCCATTCCCTTATACCCCAACCCACAAAACCTAAACCCAAAAATAAAATAACCCTAAAACCTAACAGCCCCTCTCTCTTTCATCTCATCGCCGCACCTCACCCATGCCCCCGACCCCAAACATCGCCGATCACCTCACCCCTGCCACCACCGACCCCTAACACCACCAACCCCTTTCTGTTACGCTGACACCATCAACCCTTTGACCATACCCTATCCCCCCAAAATCCGCGACCCATACCCCTAAAATCCGCAACCCATGCCCTTTCAAATCCGTGATTTTTGGCTCATTTTATTTGAAAATTCGAACTCATTTTTGAACGTTGAAGGGTACGAATCCATCTATAAATACCCCATTTTTGTACACTGTTAAAAGGGGATTTCAGGGGGATTTCGGGAGAACTTAGGGAGGTCCGATTCCATCTATAAAAATATATGTTGTGTTCTTGATTTTTAGCATTCGCCTTCCTAGTTATTCAAAGATATAAGTCCGAAAACAAGTCCAAAATCGGAAGGAAAAGGGGTGAGTTTCATTCTTAAATTTTGGGGTTAAATACTTCTATTGGCTTCGTGAATTCCAATCCGAAATCTGTTTGTTTTGTTGTTGTTGTTGTTCTTCTTCACTAAATCGGGGTTTTCGATGCGGGTCGGGTCAACCCATTTCGGGTAAGATTTTCAGGTTTATATGCTCGATATTTTGTTGTTGGTTATCTGACATTTTGAAAGAAGTCGATTCGGGTCAGGTCGACCCGGTTTGGGTATATTTCCAGATTTTGTGTTTTACATCTTATTTGTTGGTTATTTGAAAAATCAAAAATTTGATTCCGATTCCGGTCACTGCTTTGGGTTGCATTTCTCGGATCGGGTCGACCTGAAAATCGGGTCGCCTATTCGGTTTACTTTTCAGAATTCGGGTCGGGTTTTCATAAATATTCTGAATCCTGTTTCGGTTCCAAAATTTCAAAATTTGGGTCGGATATTTTAATTGCTTACTATTGGTTTACTTTGGCACTTGAACATCCGTTATGCGGCTATGTTGTTATTTTGTTGATTTGAACTAATACTGCATTCTCTTCTGAAGTCGCCTCTCTGTTTCAGTTTGGTTTTTGGCATTTAAACATCCGTGCACATATATCTTACTGTTTCACTGATTTTGAACTAATACTGCATTTAAGCCAATGAAATTGAATTCGAGGCCACGTCCCTTCGAAAATCAGTTCTCTATTTCAGTTTATTGCTATGTTGTTTATTTTACTGGTTTGAATAGATAATGCACTTATGCCAATGAAATTGAATTCGAGGCTGCGTCCCTTCGGAAATTGTCTCTCGGTTTCAGTTTACTATTTTTGGCATTTAAACATCCGTATATACGATTATCTTACTGTTTTACGGATTTGAATAAATACTGCATTTAGGCCAATGAAATTGAATTCGAGGTCGCGTCCCTTCGGAAATTGCTTCTCGGTTTCAGTTTGCTGTTTTTTGGTTTGTTTTACTGATTTGAATTAATATTGCATTTAGGCCAATGAAATTGAATTCGAGGCCGCGTTTTTTCGGGAATTGCTTCTCGATTTCAGTTTGCTTTTTTTTTTTTTGGTTTGTTTTACTGATTTGAACTAATACTGCATCTAGGCCAATGAAATTGAATTCGAGGCCGCGTCTTTTCGGGAATTGCTTCTCGGTTTCAGTTTGCTGTTTTTGGTTTGTTTTACTGATTTGAAGTTTTGAACAAATACTACACTTAGGCCAATGAAATTGAATTTGAGGTCGTTCCCCTTCGGAAATTGCCTCTCGATTTCGGCTTTGCTGCTTTGGTATAATTTACTGATTTGAACATGATAATACACTGGCCGATGAAAAAACATCCGTCGATTTTTGAGGCCTCCACAGTTGTAAAGACGGAAATATAACTTCTGGACAAGGATGAAACTTAAATCCTTTTTTATTTCATCCGAGAGATCAACATGTTTAGTAGGCGAGGCAACTAAAATGACCGATGAGTTATATGTTAGCAGCCAGGACGTGATTGGAATGATCTTTCTTTTTCATCCGAGAGACCAATATGTTTAGTAGGCGAGGCAACTAAAATGACCGACGAGTTATATGTTCGCAGCCACGACATGATTGGAATGATCTTTCTTTTTTTTTTCATCCGAGAGACCAACATGTTTAGTAGGCGAGGCAATTAAAATGACCACCGAGTCATATATTTGCAGCCACGACGTGATTGGAATGGTCTTTTCAAAATTTAAGTCTGAGTCCTTCTTGATAAAAATATTCACTGTTTGGATACGGATCCGAAGTTATTTATATTTAATTGTTTTTAACAATTTGTTCTTGACAGCTTGCTAGGAACAAAGTCAACGAAGGCAAATACTCCTAGGTGATTATTTATTTTGTTGTTTTTACTTTCTTTAATTCAACTTTATCTCGCTCTGTATTGTAATATTATCTATTGCACTTATGTAATTATTGAAATGCTTAGAATAGGTAGACTTAGAATTAATTCATAGGGTAGTCTAAAACTGAAAATTCGTCGCTAGCTTATTTACTTGTAGGCTCGGTTTATTCAAACTTAGAAATCCTCTGCTAGTTTATTTATTTTAGGCTTGTCATGAATATTCAAAATTTTCAAAAAAAAATAATAACTTTGATCATCTTCGATTCTCTTTTTTTTAATCATACAAATAAGTTTATCTTTTTTTTAATTTGCAACTCAATGATTTCCAAAAAAAATTATTTCTTTGGCATTATAAATAATTTGTTTTTCTCCTTACTATTAATTGTTACAAATGCATATTTTTCAACTTTACATGTATTTTTCTTTAATATCATACAAATGCATACTTGTACAAAATGCATCCTTTACTAAATATTTGCAAACATCTTTTTCAACTTTATATACTTTTTAAACATGCATTTTTTCTTAGCAATAATTAACATGAGTTTGACCGGATAACCACAAGTTAGCGGATCTTAAAGGATGTCTAACCCCTTCCCTTTAGGATAATAGAGAACCCTTACCTAAAATCTCATTAGTTTCGCAGACCTTAAAATTGGAGTTACATTGCAGCATTTAGGTAGCGACTCCTTAACCATTTACCCAGCAATCACCAACACGTTGTGCTCCGCTTTGACCGCGGGTCAAAAAACGGGCGCGACAGGGTGTCTACACCAGTAAGTGATTATGTGGTTGTAGATGAAGTCTATCGACACTATGTGGTTACTTTTATGGGTTATGATACTTGGGTAGACTTAGTTATATTAGACATGATTGATTTTGATATTATTTTAGGGATGGACTAGTTATTACCATACCACGCGATTCTGGACTATCACACCAAGATAGTCACTTTAGTGATATTGGGTATTCCGAGATTGGAATGGAAGGGTACTCCAAGCCCTGCTCATGAGAAGATTATTTCTTTCCTTAAGGCTAAGAAGTTAGTGGATAATGATTGTTTGGCATACCTATCTCATAATCGGGATACGAGTGCGGATACTCCTTTCCTTGAGTCAGTTCCGGTAGAGTGTGAGTTCGCTGAAGTCTTTTCAATAGATTTGTTAGGTATGCTGTCGAAAAGAGATATTAATATTTGTATTAATCTAGAGTTGGGTACTCGACCAATTTCTATTCCTCTGTGGCGTATGGCTCTAGCAGAGCTGAGGGAGTTGAAGGAGCAGCTTCAGGATTTATTGAATAAGGGTTGTATTCAATTATGTGTATCACGTTGGGGTGCTCCTGTGTTGTTTGTGAAGGTACACATGGATGGCGCGGGTCCACCAGGGGTCACAATTCATAGAATTTGAATGTGTGTATATTAGGTTGTAGAAAATACCTTGCATTTGCATTCATATCATACTTATATATACATTGATTACTTGTTGAGTGGTAACATGATTTGGACTGGTTATTGAGACTTGGGTGATTATCATGAATATTAGATCTTGCTGATTGAATCCATACTATCTGAGTGTTGGATATTGAACTCTTATGTGTGAATAAGGTAACATACATAATTTATTAAACTGTTTATAATAGGATATATTTGAGAGTCAACTTGATATTTATCTCAATTACGTATCTTCCATCATTATCGGCCTATGATGCCTATGGGGGTACATTGTGTAGTCATGTTACACTTGCTGCATTCTTTTTAGATGCAGATACATCGCCATCTACCAGTTTAGAACCACATGACTGAGTCCTGAGTTGGAGGGTTCTGTGTTCAGGGTGAACATGCCTTCATTCAGCATGCCCTAGATGCTCTTCTCTTATTTCATGTCTTTACTTGTGTTTGAGAGACATTTCCAATTATTTCTCCTTTCTAGTGCTCTTGTATTATTGACCAAATCATTTGAGGGACGTAATAACTAAATCATCAGACTTGTTCTTTTATTTATGTTATGATCAGACTGTTATTAAGTATTTCTATCATTTCATGTTCATGTTGTTAATTTGGAAGTGGTTCGCCTACTGATGGGAAAAGTGTAGGTGCCACTATGACTCCTGAAAGGGATCATGACAGGAGCTTATCGAGATTGCCTTTTTGGGCGACCTTTTGGGTGCAGATTAGTAGTATAATAATATGAGTGTCTACGGACCCTTATGCTTACATAGATTTCATATTGAATATATTGGGATCGTTCAGAAGCTCTATGAAAGGGCAACAATTTATTATGAGTGTTGGAATTCAAAATCAGGCAAGTTGAGACCTTACCTAACTCTATTTAAAACATGTGGTTGGTTAAAATGAACCAATGAAGAGGGAGTAATGCGAAATTGAAGGGGGTCCCGTACTTGTGAAGTGATGAGCACTTGTATCGGGTACTGATGTTATGTTTTCAGAATTTGCATCATATTCGAGTCAATATGTGTGTGGTATGAGCTCCATGCAATTGGCATTAGCTGATAGCTTGGATTGATTTATGTGAATTGTGATTAAGATATGAAATCTCTTATTTGATGATTCTATACTATATGTTGTCTTAATTGTAATTATGTGTTCTTATCAATCCATAATACTCGGCTAAAAGTGGAAAAGAATTAGAATATCAAACCTTTTTACTTTATAGCTTTGTTGCTTATTATGTTCATGTCATATTCATATGGTATCTCATGCATATGAAAGTTGAGGGTATATATGTGAAGTCCGGTGGGAAATGGTTCCGGGTGGAGTGATGCGAATGGTAAAAGGCCGAATTGGCTTAAGATGTAATGTGAGCCAGATTGGCTAAGTACATGTAACGTGAGCCGAATTGGCTAAGTGTTGAGACTAGAAGCCTAAGGACCCAATGTGAAATTTTTTCGGAGATGTATGGACCTCGCAAGTTCCCCATAGGTCACATATTTCATATTACGGAGCGTGTGTATATCAGTTATAAAAGGCCTTGCATTGCATTTGCATATCATATCATACATTGAATTCTTTGATGCTTGACTTACTTGAGTTATTAATGGAAATGTGCATACCTTACTTAAGTGACTATTGAAATACTTATTGGTTTATAAATATTGTTTTGTTAGACTAATCGTGGTTAAGTGTGAAAATAAACATTCAAAAGACCAACCCTCATCACCATTTTAGTTTAGGTCAGTCGATAATGCTGTTAAGTATATGTCGATTTCTCGTACTCACTCTACACTTTCTTCACCATTTTGCATGCAGATTTTGTTAGTACCACGAGCGAAGTTCGAGGCTTCACATGTTGTTGAAGAGATTTCTGGAAGGATTCGGAGTGAGCCATTGGCTGATCTGTGGCACCAGATTCTTATTCTTTTTACTTATCCTTGTCTTTCGTTATTTAAGACAGTGTAGTTGGATTATGTATCAGACTTGTACTTCTATTCAGTAGATCTTGTATTGTGACACAAAGTTTTGAGATGGTAGCACTTGTTATTTCGCTTATACATGATTATGAGACCTTGTTATGACTTTTAATGGCTTTTTTTATTTCTTCCGCTTATTATATGCTTGTAAATTGGCTTAAACGGTTATGGATGGTTCACCTATCAGGTGGGGATGCATGCCTTCACGGCTACTTATTTTGATTCGTGACACCTTCCATAATTAGCCTCCTTTGATTACTCTCATTCCTCGGTGCTCCCTATGTCAGTTTATCTAGATACATCTCCCGGAGTGGGTCATACTATGAGTTATTTTTGCTTCGACAACGAACTCTTTCCTCGGAGTTACAATGATATTTTAAGAAACTTGGGAAACAACTAGAGGGACGACCATGACCATGACCATGAATTTTGGACGACCCCTGATGTCTAGAGAGTTCATTACTTGCATGATTATTTTGAGACCAACCTTTACCAAGGTAGTACATATGGCCCAATCATCTTCTTTCTGAATCAAATGGATAGTAATCCCTCTATTATTTGGCAATGGGTTAGGTTGACATTTTGAGCCATTGTTTGAAGGGTGATCACTCTCTGATCAATCAAGTCTTACATTTTGTCTTCAAATTGATACACACCCTGTGTCATGTTTGTTGACACCCAATTTTGTCCCATCTCTTATGATTTTATTCGTAATTTTTAATATTTTGACACTTTTAAAATAATTTTAAAATATAGGCATATATGTGTATATCCTCTTATTATTATTATTATTCGCATTTTTATCATTTGCATTTTTATAATAATCATAAGTTTTATCCGAAATTCTATGTTATTTTATTCTCGCAAAATTGCATCGCATTTCCTTTTTATTAAGCATTAAACATTTCGCAAATATTATATTTTATTATTTATCACGTCGTTACGTTATTTTAAATAATTCACAATCTTTTACAAAAACAAAAATAATATTTTTAATGTTAAACCCCTTTTATATTTTTAAACCCATAACCCATTTTTTTTATTTTCCTAACCCAAAAAGAATTTCTAACCCATTTCATTTTTCCAACCCAATACAAATTCTACCCAAACAAAATTCACCAAGCCCAAACCCATTCTCCTTATTCCCTTCCCCTTTATTTCCCCCCAATTCCCAAGCCCAACCGGACCAGCCCAACTCCCCAATAAATTTCCCCAATACCCAACCAAAGCCCATACCTTTTCCCTAACCAAAAAATAACCCACAAATAAAATACCCACCCACCCATTCTCCCCAATTCGCGAGCCCACTCCCACACCCGAACCAGCCCAAAACCGAAGCCCAACAACCATCTTTAATCTCCCTCACCCAAAATAAATCAATACCCCACAAAACAAAACAAACCCCAAATTTTTCGCCCACACCAAAACAAGCCCAAAACCAAATTCCCCTTTTATTCAAACTCATTTCCCTTCCCCTTTATTTCCCCCAATTCCCACAACCCACAACCAAAGCCCAACGCCCACTCCCCAGGCCCAACCGGCCATTAGCCAAATCCCAAACCCGTTGGCCCAACAAACCCGACCCATCACCCTACCAACCCAACCGAAAACCGACCGGTCGCCCCCTTTTAATTCCCCTAAACGCCCCACCCAAAAAAAAACAAAACAAAAGAAAAAACCCTAAACCTAAACCTCTCAACCAAAGCCGCCGACCCCACACCCCCATACCGGCGACCCCACGTCGCCGGTCACCTCGCCCCTGCCACCACCAACCCTCTGCCTTCACTGACCCCCCTCTGTTGCGCTGACACCATAGAATCCGCGACCCATGCCCCTCAAATCCGCGAAATCTTTACCTTTAATTCAAATTTCAAACTCGTTCTTGGGGGGGGGGGGAATCCACCTATAAATACCCCATGTTGTTCTTCATTTTGGGGAGAGGATTTTCGGGATTGAAACAGATTTTTTGAAGGATTGTTCGGAAGATTATTCCATATATACATAAAATATTTGCTGTGTTCTTGATTTTAAAACATTCGCTTTCTTTGTTGTTCAAGATACAAGTCCGAAATAGGCCCAAGATTCGAAAGAAAGGAGGAGAATTCTTGCATTTCATTTTCTTGTTATTGGTTATCTGAATTTGGTGTTAAAATCTGATTCGGGCTTGGACCACTGATTCGGGTCGGGTCGACCCGGTTTGAGTAATATTTTCAGAATTCTTGCATTTCATATTTTTGTATGTTGGTTATCTGGAATTGATGGAATTATTTGATGTCGGTTTGAATCTCCAATTCGGGTCGGGTCACTGACCCGGGTCGGGTCGACCCAGTTTGAATTTCCAAATTTCTTGCATTGTTGCTGTTGTTATTATTGGTTATCTGAAATTGATGAAATCAGTTGATTCCGGGTTGAACACATGATTCGGTCAGATTCTTGACCGGCCTGTCGGCCCGGCTTGAATTTCCAAATTTCTTGCATTTCATATCTTGTATATTGGTTATCTGAAAAAATGAAAAAATCTGATTCGGTTGGCATCCGATTCGGTCGGTCATCGACCGGATCGGTCGACGATTTTGGCGTATTTCCAGATTATGGCATTTTTTCATATCTGTTTGCTGGTTATCTAAAAAGTCTGAATTTCTGATTTCATTCGTCATCGTTTCATGATCCGGTCGGATTTTTCCATAATTACTTCTTAATCCTGTTTGGTTCCAACATTTGAATTTGGGTCGGATACTTTAATTGCTCACCGCTCGTTTCTTTTATCGCTTTATTGTTTTATTAATATTGCATTAAGGCCGATGAAATTAACCTCGGCCGCCGCTTTTCTTTCGCTTTCGCTTCTCTATTTTTTAGCATCGCTTTTAAGTATCCGGCAACGGATATCTTATCGCTTTACTTTTTTTAAAACAAATATTGCTTTGCTCGGGTCTTTGTTTTTCTGTTTCGATTCATTGCTCGGTTTCAGACATCGCTTTTCAATATTACCGCTTTAAATATCTTTGCCACGGATATCAACTTTGTTTCTGTTTTTCTTGTTTTGAATAAATATCGCGTCTTTTTCGGTCCTCGCTTTCTATTTCGCCAACGCTCGGTTCCAAATTATCGTTTCATCGCTTTTACTTTTTTAAACTAAACACCGCGTCATTTTCGGAAATTGTTTTTCTGCCTCTGTGCTTACTGCCTACTGCCTACTGCTTTGATTTAATTTTACTGATTTGAATACGATACTACACTGACCGATGAAAAATATCCGTCGATTTTGAGGCCTCCACAGTTGCAAAGACGGAAATATAACTTCTGGGCAATGATGAGGCTTAAACCTTTTTCCAAGATCAACATGTTTAGTAGGCGAGGTGACTAAAATAACCAACAAGTTATATATTCGCAGCCACGACGTGATTATAGTGATCTTTTCTATTTCACCCGAGAGACCAACACGTTTAGTAGGCGAGGCAATCAAAATAAACCACATTAGTCATATGTTTGCAGCCACGACGTGATTGGAATGTTCTTTTCAAAATTTAAGTCTGAGCCCTCCGTGATCAAAACATTCACTGTTTTGAATACGGATATGAAGTTATTTGTATTTAACTGTTTCTAACCGTTTGCTTTTGATAGCTTGCAGGGATTAAAGTAAATAACGACGAATTATTCCTCGGAGTTTATTTATTTTATTTCTTTCTTTAATTCAGCTTTTATCCCGCTTTGTATTGTAATATTATTTATCGCACTTATGTAACTATTGAAATGCTTAGAATATGCAAACTTAGGATTAATTCATAGGTTAGTTTCAAACTTAGAAATCCTTCGCTAGTTTATTTATTTTAGGCTCAAACGCCAGATTCAAGATTTTCAAAACAACTTTTGTCATCTTTTATTTGCTTTATTAAATCATACCGAATAAGTTTTATCTTTTTATTATTATTTTTGCAACTCGATGATTTCCTAAAGATTCGCTTCTTTGGCGTTATAAATAATTTTGTTTCTACTCTCAATTGACAAATGCATATTTTTTTCAACTCTACATGTATTCCTCTTTAAATACCATACAAATGCATATTTTTCCTCTACATGTATCTTTCTTTTAAAAAATGCATCATTTACTAATTATTTGCAAACATCTTTAACTTCATACATCAAACATGCATTTTTCTAGCAATAATTAACCTGAGTTTGACCGGATAACCGCAAGTTAGCGGATCTTAAAGGATGCCTAACCCCTTCCCTTTAGGATAATAAAGAACCCTTACCTAGAATCTCGCTAGTTTCGCAGACCTTAAAATTGGAGTTTACATTGCAGCATTTAGTTTAATATTTAGGTGTCCTAATTCACCGTAAAAGATAATTAGGTGGCGACTCCTCAACCCTTTTTACCCAGGAATCACCGGACCCGTCCGCGCTCCGCTTTGACCCGAGCAAGGTCGAAAAACGGGCGCGACAATGTTTGGCTCCCCCCGAATGATAAGCACAATGTTGTTCGGCTCGGTAGAAATTAATATTCTGATTTATGGGTTTTGGGTCAATCGACTGGGTCAATCCCGCCATTTTAAATCGTTCGAACAATTGTATTCGGGTTTTGGACAAGGGTGTGAACACTCGGGGAGGTTTTTCTCAAAATTTGGATGGGGTAGGTTGTATGCATTTGGTGGAGGTTGGTTATTTTGGTAGGTATGTGGGGTTAATTGATAATTTGGCTAGGGATTTTGGTTAATAGGTGGGGATATTGTGTAACGACCCATTAGGTCAATTTGGTTATTTGTCTATTTTCCCCTAAATGACCCTTTCACTAGTTTCTTTATGGTATTTTTGACTTACAGTGGTGGGTGGCGTGATCCCGAGGCAATCGGATGGAGAAAGCGGAAAAAATCTAAGTTTTGAATTTTTAAGGTTTTAAGTTTGAAAAGTTTGACTAAGAGTTGACTTTTGGGTAAATGCGTTTGTAATTTAATTCTGATGGTTGCGTTAGGTCTAAAATGTAATTTTTTACTTCGTTGAATGGTTGGGACAAATCCCGATATGTTCGGGTGTGTTTTGGATAAAGAAGAGGACTTTTGGAAATTCTTAAGTTAAAGAAAGGAATTGGGTTGACCAAAGTAAACATTGGGGGAAAAGAGTCATTTTCAAAGTTTTGTTAATTTCATTAGGTTTGGAATGTCGTTTATGTCTTAGTCGAGTTGTTGGTTTTGTTCTTGAGCGACTCGGGGGTAGTTTAGACCCTTGGTTGGAAGTATAGTTTTTATAGAGAATTGGAGTTGACCACAATCAACATTGGGTTAAGACGACCCCGTATGATTGTTTAGAGTGTGCGAGCAGGTTCATTGCATGTTTTAGTACTGGTTTGCATATTTGGTTTGTGTTCGGGGAGTTCTAGATGAATTCTGAGGGTTGATTTCAAGTTTGAAACACACCAGAAAAATCTGGTATGTTGTTGTTAGTTTTGTTCTACACAATCGTGTAGAGCAGGTCGTGATCGCATTGAGTAGTGTGACCAAGCTCTGCAATTTCGGTGGTCAGCGATGTGGTCGCGACGTGTAAATGGGCTGGGTGAAGTATTAGCCTTCGTGATCACGATGTAGGTCTTGCAATAGCGATGAAGGCACTGTCCAGCGATTTAAAATGCCCAAAAACAATCTCAAATTTTTCATTCGCGTAGTTGGAGCTTGGGACCTCGGTTTGGGAAGAATTTGGAGGGGTTTATAAAGATTTTTCACACAAGTACGTTTCTAGTCCTCCTTTTTATCTTTATATATTTGATTATTAAGGAATTTCATCTTGAAAATAATGATTTGAAGTAAGGAATTGGTTTATGAAGCCTAGGTTGGAATTGGGGGATTTCTTCAATTGATTATCAAATTGATGTTGGATTTGGTTCCTTTTTTTATTTGAACTTCATGGATCATAGGTAGACTAATTTTGGGACTAATTTCTTGTTTTACACTTCGGGGCTCGGAATCCCTTTTGGGTGACTTTTTGTGTTCGAAACTATTATATAGTGATATGTGTATGTACGGAATTGTGTGATAACGTATATTCCATGTTTGAATAGATTGGGATCATTCAGGGGCTCGACGGAAGGGCAAGGCTTTGTTGTGACTGTTAAACTACAAATCAGGCAAGTTGAGACCTTTCTTGACCTTATTTAAAGCGTCGTGGTTAGTTAAAATGGATGAAATAATAGGGAGTAATGGGGGAACCAATGGGGTCCCGATACTTGTGAAGTGACGACCACTTGTATCGGGTACCGGTGCCATGCTAAGGGAATTTATGTATTTTTGATTGTACAGTCCAATTTGAATAACATGCTTTGGGCATTAGCTTATAGCATAAATTGATAGTGTGATTCGTGATTGGGCATGAGACCCCTTATTTATTGCTTATATGCTTACTACATGTCTTATATGTGATTAAATGTTTCCATCACTCCTAAATACTCGTTTAAAAGTGAAAAAGAAGCTAAAGATTGAGTCTTTATTACTTAGCTTAGTTGCTTATTATTGTGCATATCATATTCATAATTTCATATAGTATCTCATGCATATTATACTTGCAGATACATATATGGGCCCCGATGGGAAATGGTTACGGATGGAGTGATCCGATTGATATATGCTCGATGTGCTAGAGACAGGTAATATGTGCCTAAATTGGCTAAGTGATGTGATTCGAAACCTAATATTTCTAGAAACCCGAAGCGAAATGATTCTGAGTGATATATGGACCTCACGAGTCCCCTATGAGTCCCGATTTTCTAGTATTGGAACGTGTGTGTACCAGTGACAGAAATGCTTTGCATTACATAGAACTTGCGTATACTATCATCTTATAAATTCCTTGTTTGGATGACTTGCCTAAATTGCGGACTAAATCATACTTGCGTGCTTACTTGATTACTAGAACGAACTTATGGACTTAGAGATTTCTTATATCTAAGCTTTACACTTGTGATTATTATTATTATCATTATGTCGAACTAATAGCAGTTAAGTGTGGAAGTAGTATTCAAAAGACCAACTCTCATCTCCATTTTAGTTAGGGTCGGTCGACGATTCTATTGAGTACACATTGATTTCTCATACTCACGCTACACTTGTTGCACCCTTTGTGTAAAGATTCTATTCATAGTACGAGCGGATCACGAGACTACGTTGGTCGTTGAGGAGGACATTCGAAGGATCCAAGTGAGCTAATAACATGATATGTGGTATCAGATTCTCAATCCATCTATATTTACTTTCTGTCTTTTCTATTTCTAGCAGTATATTCGGGTTGTATCCCAGACTTGTGCCTTTATCTAGCTAGTTCTTGTATTAGTGACACCAGGTTTTTGGAGTTGTAACACTTATTTTGTATTTCTATATTATGAGACTTATTTAAGTCTTAAATTGACATGTTTACATATTCCGCATCTCTTTCTTAATTAATTAGCTTAAATGGGTTGTGGATGGATTACTGACTCGGTGGGAGTTGTTCCTTAATGACTTGGTAAATTGGGTAGTGACAGATTGGGGATTAGGTTGAGGGTTTTGATAAACTAGGAATTGATATTTGGGTTGAGTGTTTTGATAGACTGATGCAGGTGCTTGCTAGTTGGGATGTGCATAAAAATCGGGATATGGACTAGGTGCAGCTGGTGGGTTGGCATTTGATGGTGGAGGGGAGTGATAAGTGCTTTTAGCTGAGGAGCCGAACACAATGCACCTTCTACAATAGGAACATGGCGTAAAAGAGAGGTTGGCTACGTATTCCTTCTTCCTTTTGACAAATCTGGAAGTACCGACTTGGGAGGTCTTCCTTGAGATTTGTAAGGTTGAAAAATTGGTGACCCTTCCTGACATGATGCCATTTTATATGGCTTCTCTCATTTCACCAATTATGAAAACTTTTGACTTGTCATCGCCAACATTCTTTCATAGTACTCAGGATCCTATGCCTGGATGAAGAAAGAGACCACCTCGTCTTCGCTCATGGGTGGTTTCACCGTAGCGGCCTCCACCCTCATCAATTGGCGTACTCTTGATAGATTTCAATAAATTTTGCTTCACTCGAATAGATCTGCGCATCCCATTCGTACTCAAAACTGAATCTGCACCATAAAGAGTGCAACAAATGTTGTATGAGTATAGGAAGCAAATGTACGAGTATAGCTCATAGACCGATAATTATAGAAGTAGTGGCATGATTCTTAAGAAACCATCCCTTTAAACTTACTAGTTTACCTTAACACTAAATACTCAAGTATTCATCGAATAAATAATAATCAAGAATCAAGTAAGGCCAGGTAATTAGATAATCATGTAAACAAATAAGAATGAAAGATGCAATGAAGTGCACTGCAATGATATGCCTCAATGCCAGATCCTCCCTGAGACCTGTATATACACGAAGCTCCATGGTAATCTTTGGGAGTCGTGACCCACGGGGCACTCGCGAGGTCCATATACATATTTCAACATGCAACCCGATTTATATACCTGTTGTGGCGTGCAATTTGATCCATATACATGTTGCGGCGTGCAACCCAATCCATACACCTGTTGTGTCATACAACCCGATCCAAATATCTCAACAAAATAATGAATGGGCAACAATAGTCATATTTGTATGAATGTATTTGCCAAGCTTTAATAGCCAAGAACTACACAAAATTACTCAATTAGTCCAATTTCACAAGTATACGAGTTCAATGAAATGTTATGAGCACGCAACAAGCAACCAAGTCAAATAATTATCAGTTAATGCCCATATGCTTTGACATTCTCGAATTACAATATGTAACTATATAATCACATACTTTCTCATTCACAACCCTAGGTAGTCGTACCAATTCACATCAGACCATGGGTACTAGACCCCCCTCTTTCGCCCTTACCATTATTAATACCATTTTTAGTATTTACTTAGCAAAAAATGTCCCTCTAAAATGTCTAGGAAGTCTGAACATACCTCGAATGTTGAGCAACATGCCATGAACCTCAAGATTTTTCCTTTCCCTTCCAAAAAGCCTTCGAATGTTCCTAATCTATCAAATATGCATTGTTCGTAAGTTAACGAGTCCACAGATACACATTTTCTTTAGTAATATTTCGGGTCCAAAAGGTTAACCCAAAAACAAATTCCGAACCCCAAAGGTCAAAATTATAATTTCATCAGAAAATCAGCTTACCCATAACCTAAAGGTTAAGAATCTCAAAAATCATCAAAATGTTATCACAAATAGACTTTCAATTCCATATTTTACTCAAAATCCCATTGTCATGGAATACCCCAATTTCTTAGACTAAATCATAGAGGAAATCACTAAATAAAACATAGTATCGTGGAGAAATACTTGGATTAAGGTTAGAAATTTATTGTCGAGCCAAGACGTGAAGATTGCGTTCGAAATCACCCAAAATCGAGCTTATAAGCTCTCAAAATTGATTTATGAACAATGAAGTTTGAAGTTGAAATTAATTCTGTCCAGGTGAAAAATCACTCATCGCGGTCGCGAAATTGCGACTAGCCTACCCAGTTCAGACCCATCATGAATATGACTCTCTCCTCGCGATCCCAAAGCATGAAATGCCTTGGAACATTTTAACTTCTTCATGGTCACGAGCACCCCACTCGTGATTTTGACCCCCCGCCTCATCGCAAATGCGATGCCTCCAACACGATCGCATAGGAGGAAACCAGATATCAGACACCAAATTTTATTTTAGTGTCTCCCAAACATCAAATCAATGCCCGAAACTTATCTGGAGCCTCTCAAACATAAACCAAATATGCATTTTGATCATAAAATATGCTACGAACCAACTCGCGCACTAAAAAGAATGAGATGGAGTTGTCTTGATTCGATGTGGATTGTGATCAACTTCAAATCCTTAAATTAATTAGGTTCTCAACCAATGACTCAAATCACACTTGAATCCCTCGGGATCCAAACCATTTGTTTGACTTAGTCATAAATCGCATTCTAGACCTCAGGTAATAAAAAACTCCGGTTTGACTTTGTTAACCCCCAATGTTGACTTTAGTCAAACATTTTCTATTTTCTAAACTCTTTTTGGTAATTAAAGAATTTTATTACCAAGTGCAATAATAACATCTCAAAGAAACAAAAAAGAACAGGTTATTTGGACATAGTCCCAATACACTTATCAGCTTCCCTACATAACACAAGTTCTTTCTTAACTTAATAACTTCTAATTTTACTATTCCATCTCCGACACTTACCCGATTTTCTCAGGAACTGCACCACCCATCCCTACAAGTCAATAATAGCATTTTAAAGCTACAAGAAGGGTTTTTGAAAAAAAGAGTCCAAAAGCTCAAAACAACATGGCAGGTCACTACAGTGGAATTGGATTATGATCCGTAATTTGGCTTCAATGCTCCGTAGAATTTGACTTGACTTGGCTTAGTTCTTGATCTCAGACTGAAATGTGGTCCGTAGAATTGGAATGTAGACCGCAAAGTAGGACCGCCCTTTAGTCTTCCAAGTTCAACAACTTCATGTGCCTTCTACTATTTTGTGACCCATTTATTGTCCGCATTCTGGTTTTGTGGTCGACAAAAAGGTCTCTTGTCTACACTTAGCTGACCCATTTGTTCACTTTTCCTTATTTTTGGTGTCCCAATTTGACATACCTACAAAACATAAAACAACATAAAAATCTATACTATAAGTGCATTACGAACATGAAAAGTCTCTGTCAAATGGCATAGAATGTACCATAATTTCACGACACATCATTGATCTCTCATCCATTCTATTTTTTTACTATTTCTCAAACCAAGAAAACTTATCTTCTCCAACCAGCCACTCCAACTACCTTATCTCCTCCAACCATCTCTCTATCTCTAATCTTTGATCTCGTCTACCCTTTTTAACTCTTCTCTAATTCACCCTTTTTTAACTCTTCTCTACTTCCTCTATCTCAACACCCAATCAGGATCTAACGCTAAACCTCATAGGAACCAACAACCATCGACGCTGTCAGCAGAGTCAAGCAAATTTATAACCCTTCCACACTTTGATGCAACTCCATATATGAAAAGAAGAGTATCAAAGTATCATTTCTTGCCAAAAAGTATTCTGTGTCGGGCATGAACATCTAAAAAAACTATTTCCAAATATTTCTTATTTTTGTGGGATTCTTTGGTATGGTTGAGACTTGAAGATGGAGGTAATGTCTATGGAGATATTTTGGTAGGGAAAAATGTATATTTAGTGCAGTTGCATTGTTTATTGAGTGTATGATGTATACTCACAAATTATTCACTAAGTATACATTAAATATACACTGATTTTACATTCTTCCAATGAAGTCATTGTTGCATCTTCCCTTTCCAAATCTACCGATAGATGATTAAGGTGTGGCAAAAGCGAAGAAAATAAAGGTACATAGAAGGAGGAGTTTTGGGAGATTTCACAGGCAACTTTAAGGGGTAGGGAAAAAGAGAAATTAGAAAGCCAAACGAAATGAAATGTTCTCTCGACGCACTTTAGCTAAGGTTGCTAACTTGCACCACCTGAGATTTCTACCATGAAATAGCCAGTTGAACTCCGACAACAGTACCACCTCGACAACAAAATTAGTTATCCCTGAAGATTGAATGAGTTAGCGACTTCCTTCTCTCACCTTTGGCAATTTTCTTCTGCCTTAATTCCATATCCGATTCTAACTCTTTAAAGTCTATCCTGGTGACCCTAAGTTTACAATTCAGCAGGCTACGAGGAAGCTCTAGTTCTCTGAAGCAGCTACCTCCAACCAACCATGGCAGAGAATAAAGACGATCATAAGAACAAGATTGCGCAAAAGGGTAACTCACTCTCCTATGTCCCTCTTAGCACTAAAGAAGGCAAGGTTTATGTTAATATTGTAGAAGACGACTTGAAAGAGTAGGAGAACTATTGGAAATCTGCATTGATTAGGTATGTTATAGGTGACACCCCTTATGTGAAGTCTATGGAGAGATATGTGATGACTTTTTGCAATTTTGTGAGCAAGCCCCATATTTTATTGCATGATAAAGGCTATTAATCAAGTAGCGGATTGTGATAATGTCATTCAAGATTTACACTTTTTTATAATAAACCATTTGTTCTTCAAAATTGGGAAATTGATTTTGACTTCAACCCTGATTGCTTAACTACTATTCCTTTGTGCATTATACTTCCTGTTTTGCTTGTAGGGTATTGTTCTAGTGATTCTCTAAGCAAGGTTGCTATTTCTATATCCCGGCCTCTATACACGTATAAGTTCACTGCTAATGTGGACATGATCTCTTATGCCCCCATACTCGTTGAAACTGGTGGCTCTCCACCACTCCTTGAGTCCATTGAGATCATCACCCCTACTAGGACTATCCATCAGCTAGTAGACTATGATTGGAGACCCAAATTTGGAACTAATTGTATGAAGTTTGGGCACACTACTAACAACTGCTGGAATGTTGAGGTAGATTCCCAAGGGTATAATGGTTTCCAGGTGATTAAAAAGAGGAGGAAAAAGAATAGGAAGAAAAATAAATAAGTTGGACAGGATTGGCAAGCAAAAGGTCTGGTGGATCAAATAGACAATGTTGACCATAATACTTTTACTGTCAGTGATCCCTCTGATAAGCCTGACACTTCTACTATCCAATGCTCCTCAATAGGATCTCAGAGACCTCAACTTCTAGTTCAGACTATGAATGCCCAAATATATAGTGCTAAATCTTTGCTTCAATTCAGATTATGACCGTCCATATTACAAATGCTTTAGTATTCTCCAAGAAGAGGTTGCTACCCAAGATGGAGACTCAGGGGTCCTTCATAAACCCCTCATGATAGTCTCCACTCGAAACTTAAGACGGCTTAACCAGCCCTTGAAACAGAAGGAGCTAAAACTCTTTCTGCAAAAGAATAAAGTAGATGTCATTGGCTGCATTGGAACAAGGGTTAAGGAACATAAGTCTCAAGAAATTTTGAGGAAAGTTGCACCTGACTAGTCTTATTGCAGCAATTACTTTGTGGCTTATAATGATATAATCAGGTTATTGTGGAAGACAATCATAAACTCCAAGTTGAAGTAGTTCATGAATAATTCATACAATGTAAGGTGGAGGACCCGCTGGTACTTTCTCTACCTATATAACAAGGGTGTATGCTAAATATGAGAGTCAATATAGAGATGTCCTATGGAAGGATCTCATCTAGTTAGGTAATTATGTTTAAGAAGCATGGTTACTAAGTAATGATTTTAATAATATGTTGACCTTTGAAGATAGAATTGGCTCATCTGTCATACTAGTAGAAACAAAAGCATCCAAAACTTGTATTGATTCAGTGGAAGTTATTGCCTTAAGATCAAAGGGATGACACTTTACTTTTTGCAACAAGCAACACTCTGATAGTAGAGTGTACTCAAAGATTGATTGGTCCTTTGGTAATTTCAATGGGTATTGTCATATGGACACGTGGAAGACGATTTCCTAAATCATCATGTGTCTGATCACCCCTTATCCTAATCTAGGAGTTTCCACAACTGAACTCTAAGCCCAAACTATTCAAGCTATACAAAATTATATTGAATCTGTTGGAAATTAGCCTTTGGCGGGAGTTGCGACCGACCAACTTTAACGGATTAAACACTAGTGTTACGTATGTTGGAGAATCCGGTTCTTCACACATGCATGATCTACTAAAGTACGTAGATAACCGTAGGGCCAAGAATCGTCAAATTTCATTGAGAAATGAAAGAGATATTGGTTCACGAAGTAAGGTGTTTGAAGCATGGAAAAGTGTGGTGTGTGATTAATTCTCCCTCATCGGTTGAGGAAGAAAGAATTATTGTGTATATAAGACTCGAAATTGGTTTGGGGTTTGGGATCCCAAGGGGTATCCCATGTGTTTAAAGGAGGGAGGACCTAGATGTGCTTCGGTTCGAGGAAAGACCACACGCGCGCCGTCGCCGCCCGTCCGGTCCGATCCGGTCACGGGTCACGGGCCTCAGAATTTGGACGGTCAAAGCAGAAACGCCACAGCACTCAATTCAGCCATTTATTTTGGCTGAATTACTCCTCCTATAATGGTCAATCCGTTGGTGTTCTTCACCATTTATTTTGGTGACATTACTACCTCCATAATGGCCATTACTTGTCCAGTAATGGCACTTATGGAGGCAGTTTTGCTGTTCCTCCCTCACCTATATAAACACCCCTTACACCATTGTTGAGGTACACTTACAATATACACGAAAATACACAAGCGAAACAGTTTCTTCCTACATCTTCCAAGCATCATTTCGTTACTCAATATTCTTCACGGTAGCATTTGAGTTTCCTTTGCTCAAGTGTTCCATTGCTGTTTTATCTTGGGAGGAAAATTGTTCAGGACGTATAAAGGATACATACGGGGCAATATTGTCTTAAGGACATAGTGCCACACTCGACTCAGCAAAAACAGTTTTTCAGTTTTTCTTGTCCATCTTTGTAATTTTCAGTTTTCTAGTTGAATTGTAATTTCAATTCTTACATAAGCAGTTACTTGTAATTTCCGTTCCTGCAATCCTTTGTAAATCCAACAACTTAAGACAATATTCGCTTACGATAACTGCAATAACATGGCTGGAAATATGACCGATATTGTTGCTACTGCTGCTGCCTCTCGAGGCAACGTTGCTGCCCTCCCCGCCACTGCCGCTACTGATCAAGGCAGTAACTCATCCGCCTTCACTGCTGCTGCTGCTGCTCCTGTTCAAGGCAGTAACACTGCTTCCTTCCCGACTGTTGGAGCTCCACCCTCTTCTTCACACCGCCATGATCGCCCTGAAAAGTTTATGGGATCAGAATTTAAGAGATGGCAACAAAAGAAGTTGTTCTGCTTAACAGTTATGGGCATGGCCCGGTTCCTTACGGAAGACCCTCCACAAGTTGGAGATGAAATGCACTCTTCGCCTGCTGAAACGGGTGAAGGGGGCATTGGTATCCATGTCGTTAACGACATGAAGATGGTTCGTGATGCGTGGAATCATAGAGATTTCATGTGCAAGAACTATATACTGAACTTCTTGGCAGACCCTCTCTACACGGTCTATTGTACCGTTGGCACCGCCAAAGAGCTGTGGGAAAAACTGCAAAAGAAGTACAACGCACAAGATGCGAGTACTAAGAAGTTCATCGTTGGGAAATTTCTAAAATTCCAAATGGTGGACAGCAAGACAGTGATGTCCCAAGTTCAGAAATTCCAAATGATTTTACATCACCTGGATTTGGAAGGACTGAAGCCAAACGAGCAGTTTTTGGTTGCATCGCTGATTGAAAAGTTACCTCCTTCATGGAATGAGTTTATGAGTTACTTGAAACTCAAGACAAAAGAGATGACCTTTGAAGAGCTTGTTATCAAACTGCAAATCCAGGAAGATAATAAGAAGACCTTGCCAAAGGGTAGACAACATGCTGAGGCAAAGGCGAATCTGGCTGAGGCCAAAGGGAACTCAAGCAAGAAGTGAAAGTTCCAGAAAGTCGGCAAAGCCCTTGCAGCTGAGATGTTCAGAGGTAATTGTCATCACTGTGGAAAACCTGGTCATAGGATCAAGGAATGCCGCAAGCTCAAGACTGAGAAACAACAGAAAGCCAAGTCGAAAGGCAAGGCTCAAGCTAACGTCGTCAAGGACACGCTCCTGGATGACATGATTGAGGATTTCTCGGCCGTGGTGCTAAAAACCAACTTGGTTGAGAATCCGATGCAGTGGTGGGTGGACACAGGTGCAACAAGACACATCTGTTCCAATAAAGATGCCTTCTCCACGTACACTCCGGTCACCGACAAGAAGCTGTTCATGGGCAACAACGCTTCCTTGGACGTGCTAGGAGTTGGAAAGGTGGTCCTGAAGATGACTTCCGCCAAGGAACTCACTCTGAAGGAAGTGATGCACGTCCCAGAAATTAGAAGAAATTTAGTTTCTGGACCTTTATTGGTTAATGCTGGTTTTAGGCTAGTGTTTGAATCCAATAAGTTTGTACTCACAAAAAATGACACATTTGTAGGGAGAGGCTTCGTCTGTGAAGGCCTCTTCAAAGTGAATGTCATGTTTGTATTGCGTCAAGGAAATAAAGTTGAACCTTCTTCTTATTTGCTTGAGTCTTCTAATTTATGGCATCATAGATTAGGACACGTTAACTACAAGTCTATTCAAAGGCTGGTAAAGATGGAGTTATTGCCGTCTATCGACGTAAACCCTCAACATAAGTGTGAGGTGTGCGTAGAGGAAAAACTCACCAAGCTTCCTTTTTGATCTGTCGAAAGGAATACCGCTCCTCTAGAACTTATTCACATATATATGTGATTTGAAGTTTGCACAAACTAGAGGGGGGAACAAGTACTTTGTGACTTTTATTGACGATAGCACAAGGTATTGTTACCTTTACTTGTTAAGAAGTAAAGATGAAGCCTTTGAAGCGTTCCGACGTTACAAAGCAGAAGTTGAGAACCAACTTAGCCTACGGATTAAATCCATTCGTAGCGATAGAGGGGGAGAATATGTAGCGCCCTTTGAGGAATACTGTGTCCAAGAAGGCATTATTCATCAAACGACGGCTCCATACTCACCTCAATCAAACGGTGTGGCGGAACGTAAGAACCACACATTAAAGGAAATGATCAATGTCTTGCTTATCAATTCCGGACTTTCCCAAAATATGTGGGGAGAAGTCGTCCTTACCGCTAATACGATTCTTAACAGAGTCCCACATAAGGGTAAGGACAAAACTCCATATGAATCATGGAAAGGAAAGAAACCCACCTACAAATATTTTAAGGTATGGGGTTGTTTGGCAAAGGTTGAAGTACCCAAGCCAAAGCAGGTCAAGATTGGGCCTAAGACTGTAGATTGCATATTCATCGAATATGCAAATAACAGTAGTGCTTATCGCTTCTTAGTGCATAAGTCATATATTCCAGATATCCACCAGGGTACAATTATGGAATCAAGGAATGCTTTATTCTTTGAAGATACCTTTCCTAGAAAGGAAAAATACATAACCTCTTGCAAACGAAGTCATGCACAAAGCTCTCAAGAACCGGGAGTCCTTGACTGCCCGGATCTAGATGGTTCAGATCTAGCGAATCTCGAGGTGGCTGAACATCCGGAATCTAGTATTCCAGATTCTCAGAACTTGGAGACTCCAGAGATGGATCTAAGGCGAAGTAAAAGGGCCAGGAAGGATAAATCTTTCGGTCCTGACTTTGTAGCTTATATGGTTAATGATGAACCAAGGACAATTGCTAAGGCGTTGTCAACTCCAGAAGCACCGCTCTGGAAAGAAGCTATTGAGAGTGAAATAAGCTACATTCTGCATAACCATACTTGGGAGTTGGTTGATCTTCCTCCGGGAAATAAACCGTTGGGGTGTAAATGGATACTCAAACGGAAATACAAGGCAGATGGGTCTATAGACAAGTACAAGGCCAGGTTGGTAGTCAAGGGCTATCGACAGACAGAAGGCTTTGACTACTTTGACACACTCTCCGATATCCCGGATGACATCCATACGGGTATTCATTGCGATCGCAGCTTTGCGTGACCTTGAGATACACCAGATGGATGTTAAGACAGCCTTCCTAAATGGTGATTTGGAAGAAGAAATTTATATAGACCAACCCGAGGGGTACGTGGTTCAAGGGCAAGAGAAGAAAGTCTGTCGACTTATCAAATCTCTGTACGGGCTGAAACAAGCCCCGAAGCAATGGCACGAAAAATTTGATAGTACTCTACTATCGAAGGGGTTCGCCATTAATGAGTGTGATAAATGTGTTTACACGAAAGGTAACTCTGACTCATTTGTTATGATATGCATGTATGTAGATGACATATTGATCACATGAAGCAATCCTAGGGTAATCCTAGAGACTAAGAACATGTTGAAAAAATGCTTCGACATGAAAGATATGGGTATCGCAGATGTCATCCTAGGGATTAAAATCTCTAAAACGTCTGACGGACTGGTCTTATCTCAGTCTCACTACATCAGGGATGTTTTGAGAAAGTTCAAGATGTTAGACAGTTCATCGATAGCGTCACCAATGGATACAAATCAAAAGCTTGATAAAAATCTTGGTGCACCTGTATACCAGGAGCGATATGCACAGGTGATCAGTAGTTTGATGTATATAACAAACTGCACCTGACCTGATATTTCTTACGCATTCAATAAGTTGGCTAGGTTCACCCGTAATCCGAGTGATAATCACTGGAAGGCGTTAAATCGGGTATTACAATACCTGAAATACACGTTAAATTTTGGGTTATACTATTCGAGATATCCAGCTGTACTAGAGGGGTACAGTGATGCAAACTGGATATCTGATATAGAGAACACCAAGTCCACCAGTGGGTATATATTTACAATTGGTGGTGGGGCTGTGTCTTGGAAATCCTCTAAGCAAACTTGCATCGCCCGATCCACGATGGAATCGGAGTTTATCGCTTTAGACAAAGCAGGAGAAGAAGCTGAGTGGCTTCATGACTTCTTAGAGGATGTTCCATGTTTGAACAAACCCGTACCTTCGGTAATGATCCACTGCGACAGTCAGTCGGCTCTAGGAAGGGCACGGAATGCTATGTACAATGGCAAGTCTCGTCATATTCGACGGAGGCATAAGACCGTTAGGCAACTGATCACCACGGGGATAATATCCATTGATTACATTAAGTCAAAGGATAATATAGCAGACCCATTGACAAAGGGCTTACCCAAAGATCAGATGGCTTGCCTGTCTAGGGGAATGGGCTTAAAACCCAAAATATAAGGACTAATACAGCGGTAATCCAACCTTACTAACTGGAGATCCCAGTAATTTGGTTCAATGGGAAAACTAAGTTGTAAAGGTTCAGTTGATCGCTTCGGTGGAAGCATGAGCACTTCGGATAGTGATTTCTGAACAGAAACACCAAATCCAAAGCCGTTCCCGCGATAGACGTTAAGTGCTATCTGCAGTATGGGTAAAGGTTAAGTTTTCAAAACCTGTAATGATCCTCAGCAGTTGAGGTTAGGTTTTTGGAAAACTTTTAATGGTTCCTAACACTTGTGAAGTGGGGTATAGCAGGATACCTTGTAGGAGACCACCTATTTAAGTGCGAGGATGGGCCGCCTCAAATGAACGCACGTAAGAATCCAAGACGTTGTCCATGGCCAAAACGGACAAAACATTACGAAGAAGAGAGTAAGGGAATTTGTTGTGTTGGTACCATTGACTTGGCTTAAACTAAACACTGACGGTTCAAGACATCACGTTCACCGCGCAGTAAGTAAGTCCGATGGTATTCAACTATGGAAGGTTCAAAGCTGAAGCTACCTTTCCTTATGCAACATCGGTCTGCTGAAATATTGCTGGAAATGAAAAGACACCATGTGAGTGCGTCCAAATCTCTTTCAAGAGGGGATTGTTGGAAATTATCCTTTGGCGGGAGTTGCGACCGACCAACTTTAATGGCTTAAACACTAGTGTTACGTATGTTGGAGAATCCGGTTCTTCACACATGCATGATCTATTAAGTACGTAGATAACCGTAGGGCCAAGAATCGTCAAATTTCATTGAGAAATGAAAGAGATATTGGTTCACGAAGTAAGGTGTTTGAAGCATGGAAAAGTGTGGTGTGTGATCAATTATCCCTCATCGGTAGAGGAAGAAAGAATTGTTGTGTATATAAGACTCGAAATTGGTTTGGGGTTTGGGATCCCAAGGGTATCCCATGTGTTTAAAGGAGGGAGGACCTAGATGTGCTTCGGTTCGAGGAAAGACCACACGCGTGCCGCCGCCGCCCGCCCGTCCGGTCCGGTTCCGGTTCTGAGTTTCGGGTTACGAGTCACGGGTCACGGGTCACAGGCTGTGGGCTGTGGGCCTTCTGATATTATCTTTTTGGGCCAGAATTGATCCCAGAAGTTTCAGATGTACAGTTTGGACCAGAATTCTTTCAGATGTACAGTTTGATCCCTGAAGTTTCCAGAAAGTTAGAATTTGGACGGTCAAAGCAGAAATGCCACAGTACTCAATTCAGCCATTTATTTTGGCTGAATTACTCCTCCTATAATGGCCAATCCGTTGGTGTTCTTCACCGTTTATTTTGGTGACATTACTACCTCCATAATGGCCATTACTTGGCCAGTAATGGCACTTATGAAGGCAGTTTTGTTGTTCCTCCCTCACCTATATAAACACCCCTTACACCATTGTTGAGGTACACTTACAATATACACAAAAATACACAAGCAAAACAGTTTCTTCCTACATCTTCCAAGCATCATTTCGTTACTCAATATTCTTCACGGTAGCATTTGAGTTTCCTTTCCTCAAGTGTTCCATTGCTGTCGACTCAGCAAAAATAGGTTTTCAGTTTTTCTTGTTCATCTTTATAATTTTCAGTTTTCTAGTTGAATTGTAATTTCATTTCTTACATAAGCAGTTACTTGTAATTTCCGTTCCTGCAATCCTTTGTAAATCCAACAGAATCACCTTCATTATAGTGGTATTCTAAAAATTGTATGACAGAAGAGATACCTTATAACCAAAATGTATCAGTTATGGCTGATACTAAATCTCTAAATGAAGGCTTGAATGGACTGAATGCGTACTTGGCTTCTTATAGCCAAAAACTACAACTAGCTAAACAGGGGCTGCAGATTTTGCAAGCCCAAATAGCTACTCAACTTCTCTGTCCTATATTGCTAGAAGATGAGAAGACCTTCCTAATGACATCAGTAAGTGAAGCAATATTTAGTATTAGGTTCTTAAACAAAAGTCCAAAGTACTAGATTTCTAGTAGAGATGCAAACACCAGATACTATTATGCTCAAACGAAGACCAGGACAAGCAGGAATACTATAAACTCTATTTATGATGCAATAGTTCTAAATTACAGGGCCAAAAGCTAGTGGAGACTAAATTCATCTCATTCTTTTCTCACCTGATGGGGTCTACTATTGAGGAGCTTCCTTGAATATTGAGTTATTAGAAGTGGTCATTTTCTTACTTATCAATAAAAGTGTCCTCTGATCACTCCGATTACTGATCAAGAGATATTAGATGTTATCAAAAGTATGCCATATGAGAAAGCTCCATGTATTAATGGTTAACTATGTTAGGTATTTATAAAGAACAATATATTAGATGAAGTGAAAAAGTTTTTTGCCTCTATGAGGCTTCTCAAAGCTTTTAGTTGCACAGTCATAACTCTTGTACCTAAAGTCCCTTCCCGTACTCAAGGACTATATACCTATAGCATGTTGCACTACTGCTTATAAGGTTATTACTAAAGTCTTAACTAACATGATTAAAAGTGTTATTGGTCATATAGTTAACCCATCACAATCACCTTTCATAGGGTTAGTGTATTATTGACATCCTCATCCGTCACGAGTTGTTCAAATTGTATTCTATGAAAGATTTATATCCTAGATGTGTTATGAAAGTTGACCTTAAGAAGGCTTATGACTCCATTGAATGGAGTTTGTTGAAAAGAATTCTTGCAGAATTGTAACGACTTGTTTGGTCATTTAGGTATTTCACTTTTTTACCCCTGTTGATCCTTCCCCTAACATCATTAGAGTGTATTCGACTTGTGGAGATGGGTGAAGCAATTTTCGAGACTTTTGGAGGAGTTTTGAATAAGGAAAAGGATATTTTGGAAATCCTTAAGTTAAGAGGCAAGTGCATTTTTTTCAAAGTTTTGCCGATTTTATTAGCTTCAGAACGTGATTTATGACTGAGTAGTCATTGGTTTGATCTCCGAGAGGTTCGAATGCGATTAAGGTAGTTCGTTAAGAAACTAGCTTTTGAGATGATTTTGAGTTGACCATGGTCACATTGGGTCAATACGGATCCATTTGAGTGTTTTGAGAGTTCGAACAACTTCGTATGGTCATTTGTGACTTGTAGGAGCTTTCAGAATTAGATTTGGACTTCATTTGATCAAGTTTAGGTATTTGAGTCGTTGGCATAAGTTTATCACCTTCGACACTTCAATATACCATTACATTCATTTGATGTTGGAATTGAGTTTTTATTGTCTGAATAGATGCGTATTGAAGTTTGTGATCCGTATCAACTTGAATCATCGAACTCTGATATCGTATGAGATAGTTATGCTCATTTTAGTTTTGGGTAAAATTGCTGATTTCTGGTGTGCACCGAAGTGGACTTCCGGGCGCCGAAGCGGAAATGACAGTGTATTAAAAATCAGACTGCGTTCATTCAGTATTTTGAGCATAACTTGAGTTCTAGAGCTCCGACTGAGTTGATTTTCGTGGAGTTGTCCTCGTCTTAACAAGGGGGTAAGTATTCCACCTTTATTTGGAAATTTATTTAAGATTATTTCCGTTGGTTATCGATTTTATCCATGTTTTGTTGGGAAAAATTGGAGGTTTTAAACCCTAAGTTGAAATTTGAATTTTCTTTAATTAATTATGGTTGGATTTGAGTAAATTCTAAGTTTTTGGATTTTTTAAACCTTAGGTATTTTCAATCTGGATTTTGCAAACACTCAATTTATGGGGTTTGACACAAAGTGGGGTTTTACAAAGTCATGACATTGGAGGCTCAGTTGGGGTTTGAATTCCATGAGACCTTGGATTATTACTATTTAGATTATGGGTAACGTGTTTCTAACATAAATTTCTGATTTTTTCCTTATGGGCCGAGGTCATATTTTGGGTTTCGGACTGAAGTATAACAATATGAATGTTTTTAGATTTGCTTTTGACCACAAATTTATTATAAGACATGTTTAGTATCATTAGAACAATGTGTTAATTTAGAATTTATAATTGTTAGACGTTGCTCATTCAGAGATGATATGAAAAGGGATGACGTAAGTCAGATAGTTTGTGGCACCTGCTTAGCTTTGAGGTAGGCTACAATTTACTTTCACTAGACTTCGATAGAAGTACGTAATTAGTTATAAATATTGAGGGGTATTGCGCATGTTTTGGGGTCCTATTCAAACGGTTGTGATGAACGTATGAATGGGTATCGGTGTTGAACTGTGATGATGGATGATTTGGAGAATTAGCCTTATGTTGGTTCCGACTGTTGATTGATTAGGCTTATCTCCATTATGTGGGTTTGTCGTCATACTTTCTATTGATATGTTTATTCATCGCACATGCTTTCAATATGATATCCTGATTTGTACTTGAATTATATGTGTTATTGAATTCGTAAAAGCATGTGATATTTTATCTCTATACCTGGTTGTATCTCATTACATATTCATTTTTTTCCTGGAATTGTCATACATTCATACACTCATAGTTCTAATGAAATTGATATTGGAGTGGTATGAAAAGTTATGGGCCCAAGAAACCGGGAAGGTAAGAACATTTATGAGATCATGGCAATATTGAAGTGATGATAATGTTACGGATGGATCAGGTTGCATTCCGCAAAGGATATGATGATGTGCGGGGGTACGGGTTGCACGCCTGCAATAAGTTATTACAGCCAAGGGCTAGGCTCCATCGAGCAAGTGTTCCCGAGGGTATATGGACTTCGTGGGTCCCTCATGGGTATACAACTCATAGAATTTGAACGCATGTATACCGGCAAAAGGAAAGGTACCTGGCATATGCATTGCATTCATATCATACATTCATCATGCATTGATTATTATGGTTTGGTAACATGATATGAGTTGGTTATTGGATTTTAAGTGATACCCTAATTAAATGGACTTGGATTGATTATATTGACCAAACTGGTCATTATGATTGGCTTGTTCCCTGTGCATTGGATTCGTATGCTTACATTGTTATGAGTTTAAGTACTCACTATTGAATTATGTTGTGGACAGTAGATCTTATTGACTGAACTGCCATGTTATTTATAGAGAACCGGGTAAGTCATGTATTGCTTGATAATTGATACCATTATTTGACAGAGAGTCTAGTAAAAACTAATCGGAAGGTTCTTGTGGTAGTTAATAACTTGGATATTTGTATGTGTAATTCCCTTCCCGAATCAAGGATAAAAGACATAGATTTCTACTTAGAGTATGATGAGGATGTTAAGTGTATATCATGTATCCTGCCCTTATTTGTATAGTACCATAATCAACCTAGGAGTTAGGTGGATTAAGAAGTTAATATTCATATGATTAGACTAATCATGAAACCCTATGAAGAAGATTGTGATAGGATGTTGTGAACTAGGGCCAACCTGTCTTAATTGGGTATTTGGTGATGAACTAAATGCTGGATTATTAGTTGATGATTTGGTGGATGTTTGGACAAATGAGGATGTAGAATTGATCATTAAGCACCTGAATATTATATTTGAACTCTATTTGAAATGGGATATCTCATATGAATATGAAGTCTTATGTGAATAAGCAATATACCTCAGTGAACTTGTACATGAACTACGTAACTTAATATGATTATTGAATTGTCTAGTATAATATTATTGGTGTCAACTCGATACTTCTCTCTTTTTGCATATCTTCCGTCATTGTCGACCTATGATGCCTACCGAGGTACGTTGTGTACTCATACTACACTTGCTACATTCTATTTGAATGCAGATTCAATTCCTTCTGCTAGTTTGGGACTGCGTAGCTGAGTCTGAGCAGATTGATTTCAGCATTCAGGGTGAGGGTGCTACTACTGGCATGCCCCATAATTCTCTATCTCTTACCTTGTCTTTTATTTTAATTTGAGAGACATGTATTTAAACTTTTAGACTATTTTATTCAGTGTTGGCCTATGTTCCTTCATTTAGACTTGTGTCCGCTATTTAGAGCTCTTGTATTATTGACCAGATCATTTGGGGTATTTGATGTTTTAGACATGTGTTCCGCATTTTATGTTATAATCGACTATGGTTTATGTATTTTTTTCTATTTCCGCATTTCTTTCTTATATCTTGTTGAATGAGATTAAGAGTGGTTCGCCAACCGGTGAAAAAGTTTAGGTGCCATTACGGTCCTTAAAAGGGGTCGTGAGAAAGTTGATATCAGAGCTTTAGGTTAAATTATCTTAAATACAAGAGCAATGTCTAGTAGAGTATTCAGGATCGATGTGAACACATCCATACTTATCTTTGAGAGGATATGGGACTTTTAGGAAACTTTGATTTTTTCATTTCCTTCGTGCTAAGATCAATCAAATTGGTATATGAAACTTCTTCTTCCTATTCTATCACCAATGGTGGTAACACGCTCTTAAATTCATGTATGAGTATATTGATATGGCATCGCGCAGTATGGTATGAGATGTGTTACCATGGTACAGATGCATGACCAAGTTCAATTTTCAGTTATGATTTGAAGGTGCAGTTTATTAGGGTTTATATTTGGAGACCCCTCAGTTCGGTGATATCTTGGGTAGTGGTAATAATAATACGGAGGCACGAAAAGGAGTAAGTGGATGGATCAATCCCTGCTGTAAGAGGGAAATAATTGGTAACTAACGTGCATGTTAGGATAAGTTGCAGAATGTACAAGAGTGATGTTGTATAAGTTATGAAAGGTCTAGTTGGATTTGACTTGATAGAATTATGGTAGCAGAGTAAGATCTAATGATTGTGGGTTTCTTTAGGGGATGACTATCTGTTCTAAGCAAGATAGCGAGGTTGTTTGTGATGAGTGAAGCTTATGGAAATAGACAGTCGCGTTTCTTCAAATAAGGAGTGTGTTCATAAAGTAAGTGTAAGAGATTGTATATGAGTTGGTACATTGGACTATGTCGTAGGCTAGTGGGAGCTAATGATCAACTAATAAGAATGACTCTAGTGATGGACAAGTGTGACGTTCTATTTAAGGAACTATCGAGTGTTGCATCTAGTTCTTGGATAATATTTTTGGGCATGGTATGTAAAGGTTAATACTTGAGAATTTCTATAATTACTGGTATAATGACTTTGGAGTTGACCGAAGGATATGAAAAAAATGCACGGTTAGTTAGACGTGTATAAAGTTCAGCAACATAAGGTAATGGTCGGTTCTTCGCGGGTGAGCATTAGTTAAGGACTATCGAATAAAGTTTTGGTCAATAGGGTTATTTACGGCAACATATTGATGACGGTTTGACTAATACTAGTAGTGAAGAGCTTTTAAGATATCGATGATCGGGTTCGTGAACTTATGAACCAATATAGCAGAAGAATTATTTTGGTTAGGGATTTTTGGCAAGGGTACTTCGACGAAATGATATAAGAATGTTAGCAGGTTTGAGTAGTGATCGGTCATTAGTAGTGGTTATAATTTTAATGAAATATGTAAATTGAGATATTAAGATAATTTGGAATGAGTAAGGTATCTCTTCGAGAAAGGGGAGAATTTAGATTCAAAGAAATGAGAATTCTTGGGTTAGGTGTGGATTATGGTGGCTTTAGTCTCGCATCTTTCAGATCGGGTGGAATTATTAGTATGCTCGGAGGAGTAGGTCTATGGTAATTAACTAAGTGTTATGACGAATGTTTCATGGGGTTTGTGATTGGCGACTAGTGGTAAACTGTGTTGAAGCATTGTTGATTAATATCACGAGTAAGTATTTCATGTAGTAAGGACTTGGAGGTAATTGCGCAAGGCAAGGTGCATGGATCGTATAGTAGATGTGTTAGGATTCGGTAAAGAGCGAAGGTTGCAGAATTTGATATCTTATAGATTAATAAAGGATAGTGAGGTCTTATTATTAGAGACTTGATGCAGTAAATGAGGCCGCAGGCTTTGCATCGAAATGTTCAAAATTGTTGGCGAGTTAAGAAAAAAATACAAAGAGGATTTGATGTAATTAGAGTTCATGGGTCTCTATCAAACTTGTGTATCAGGTAGAAGTTGAGAAACGTGAAGGTTACAATCAAAGGTACAGATCTTCGGTACTAAGTTGATGACTTGGATGGAATCCAGCTTTTAGAGTTGTGGGTGACGGCACATGAATGACTACTCATGAGAAAAGGGACGGAATAGGTCATCGCATGCTTATGGAAAGCCTATCAGTTATTTATGAAATTAGTTCGGATGACTATCGATGATTTAGAGATTCAACATTTCATTTCGAATCAGATTTGTTCATTTAGGGTCGGGTGGCCCGTGTTTATATTACCCGAAGGACTTATAGTATTCTAGTAAACCACTAATAGGGGTTCGATGGATTTCAATTCGGAATGGAGGTATGATAGTGTTACTGGTTCTCATTAAAGTTTACAAGTAGGATTCATGATATATCTTAGATAGAAATGATTCGGACAGTTCTAATTGTTTACACTTGTACTTGGCGATGTATTGAGGAGGTACAAATGGTTATGTGAGTCTTTAAAGGGATTAGTTGATTTTCTACAGATTTGGCATGTCATTAATAGTAGAAAATGAAGGCTAGTAGGATCAGACTATGTTATCGGTACAGGCTGGGCAATGATTTGTGGCTACAACTAAAGGATAGTGGTGAGTGTTGTCAAAATTATGGATTCAATCAAACGTGTATAAAGGAATGGTTGTAACCAAATCAAAGAATTAGAACGGGTCAGTTCTTACATTCGAGGATCAGTTGTGAAAGAAATTCCAGGTATGAAGGAATGGAGATTCGGGTCGTTAAGCTAAGTTAACGATAGTTTTGACTAATACAGTGAACAAGTGATGTTGTCAGTATATTTCATATTCTTTAGGCTATGATGGAGATTCCTTGATTACTCATCGGCTTTCGTGCCCTTTTTCTGTTCGAGGCTGAACGTTTGTTTAATTGATATCTGATGTAACGACCTATTTGGTCATTTAAACATTTTACCCTTTTACCCCTGTTGACCCTTCCCTTGGCATTGTTAGAGTGTATTCGACTTGCGAGGATGGGTATAGCGATTCCCGATACTTTCAAAGGAGTTTTGGATAAGGAAGAAGATATTTTAGAAATCCTTAAGTTAAGGAATGAAGAAGTTTGAACAAAGTCAACATCGAGGGCAAATGCATCTTTTTCAAAGTTTTGTCGATTTCATTAGCTCCGGAATGTGATTTATGACTGAGTCGAGTCGCTCGATTTCCGAGAGGTTCGGATGTGACTAAGGTGGTTGGTTGAGAAACTAGCTTTTAAGATGATTTTGAGTTGACTACGGTCAACATCGGATCAAGACAGATCTGTTTGAGTGTTTTGATAGTTCGAGTAGCTTTGTATGATCATTTGTGACTTGTAGGAACTTTTGGAATTGGATTTGGACTTCGTTTTGTCAAGTTTAGGTGTTTGAGTCGTTGGCATAAGTCGTTCGCCTTCGGCGCTTCAATATACCGTTACATTCATTTGATGTTGGAATTGAGTTTTGATTGTTGGAATAGATACTTATCAAAATTTGTGATTTGTAGCAACTTGAATTGTCGAATTCCGACATGGTATGAGGAAGTTATGCCCTTTTTAGTTTTGGAAAAAATTGATGGTTTCTAGTGTGCGCTGAAGCGGACTTTGAGGCGCCGAAGCGGATTTCGGGGCGCCAAAGCGGAAATGACAATGTATTAAAAATTAGACTACGTTCATTTAGTATTTTGAGCATAACTTGATTTTAGAGCTCCGATTGAGGTGATTTTCATGACGTTGTTCTCGTCTCAACAAGGAGGTAAGTATCCAACCTTTGTTTTGACATTTCTTTAAGATTATTTCCGTTGGTTATCGATTTTATCCGTGTTTGGTTAGGAAAAATTAGAGTTTTCTTCAATTAATTATGATTGGAATTGAGTAAATTCTAGGTTTTTGGCTTGTTTAAACCTTGGGTAAACTATTTCTAACATAAATTTTGATTTCAATATGGATTTTGCAAGCATTCAATTTATGGGTTTTGACACAAAGTGGATTTTGACAAAGTCATAAAATTGGAGGTTCAATTGGGGTTAGAATTCCATGAAACCTTGGATTATGACTATTTAAATTATGGGTAACATGTTTCCAACTTAAATTTTTGGGTTTTCCCTTGTGGGACTGGGGTCATGTTTTGGGTTTCAGACTAAACTATAGCAATATGGGTGTTGTTAGACTCATGGGAACCCATAGAACACTATTCTGATAATATTGAACTTGATTTCTTAATAAGTTACCATTTTGACCCTCGGGGTCTGGATGAGGTTTTAGATTTTTTTTTGACACCAAATTCCTTACAAGACATGTTTGGTATCATTAAAATAATGTGTTAATGTAAAAGTTCTAATTGTTAGACGTTGCTCATTCGGAGATGATATAAAAAAGGATGACGTAAGTCGGATAGTTCATGGCACCTGTTCAATTTTGAAGTAGGCTACAGTTTACTTTCACTAGACTCCGATAGAAGTACGTAATTAGTTATAAATATTGAGGGGTATTGGGCATATTTGGGGTCCCCATTCAAATGGTTGTGATAAACATTTGAATGGGTACCAGTGTTGAACTGTGATGATGGGTAATTTGAGAAATCAGCATTATGTTGGTTACGACTGTTGATTGATTGGGCTTGTCGTCATTACGTGGGCTTGTCTCCATACTTGCTATTGATATGTTTATTCATCGCACATGTTTTTGATATGATATCTTAATTTGTACTTGGATTATATGTGTTATTGAAGTCGTGAAAGCATGTGATATATCATCTCTATACATGGTTGCATCTCATTACATATTTAAATTTTGCCTTGAATTGTCATATGCATCCATACACTCATGGTTCTGATGATATTGATATTGGACTGGTATGAAAAAAATGTGGACCCAAGAGACCGGCAATGTAAGAACATTTATGAAATCATGGAAATATTAAGATGATGATAATATTACAAATATGCCAGGTTGCACGCCATAACGGATATAATGATATGCGGGGGTGCGGGTTGCACGCCTGCAACAAGTTATTACAACCAAGGGCTAGGCTCCATCGAGAGAGTGTTCCGGAGGGTATATGGACTTTGTGAGTCCTCCATGGATGTGCATCTCATAGAATTTGAGCTCATGTATATCGGGAAAAGGAAAGGTCCCTGGCATATATATTGCATACATATCATACATTCATCATGCATTGATTATTGTGGTTTGGTAACGTGATATGAGTTGGTTATTGGATTTTGAGTGATACCTTGATTAAATGAACTTGGATTGATTGTATTGGCCGTATTGGTCGTCATGATTGGCTTATTCCCTATGCATCGGATTCATATGGTGACACTCTTATGAGTCTGAGTACTTGCTGTTGAATTATGTTGTGGACAATGGATATTATTGACTGAACTATCATATTAGTCATACAGAATTGGCTAAGTGTTGTATTACTTGATAATTGATAACACTATTCGCTAGAGAGTCTAGTAAAAACTAACCGGAAGGTTGTTGTGGTAGTTAATAACTTAGATATGTGTATGTGTAATTCCCTTCTCATATCAAGCTTAAAAGACATAGATTTATACTTAGAGTATGATGAGGATGTTAAGTGTATAGCATGTGTCCTGCCCTTATTTGTATAGTACTGTAATTAGCCCAAAAGTTAGGTGAATTAAGAAGCTAATATTGATATGATTAGACTAATCATGAAACTCCGTGAAGAGGATTATGATAGGATGTTGTGAACTAGGGTCAACCTATCTTAATTGGGTATTTGGTTGATGAACTAAGTGTTGGATTGTTAGTTGATGATTTGGTGGATTTTTGGACAAATGGGGATGTAGAATTGATCATTAAGCACCTGAACATTGTATTTGAACTTTATCTGAAATGGATATCTCTTATGAATATGAAGTCTCATGTGAATAAATATTTTTAGACCTTAGTGAACTTGTACATGAACTACGTAACTTAATTTGATTATTGAACTATCTAGTGTAGGATTATATGCTCTCAACTCGGTATTTATCTCTTTTTGCATATCTTCCATCGTTGTCGACCTATGATGACTACTGGGGTACGTTCTATACTTATACTACACTTGTTGCATTCTATTTAGATGCAGATTCAGTTCCTTCTACTAGTTTGGGACTGCATGGATGAGTCTGGGCAGGTTGATTTCAGGGTGAGGGTGCTACTACTAGCATGCCCCAGAATGCTCTATATCTTACATTGTATTTTATTTTGATTCGAGAGACATGTACTCAAACTTTTAGACTATGTTATTCATTTTTGGCCTATGTGCCTTCATTCAGACTTGTTGCCGCTATTTAGAGCTCTTGTATCATTGGAGCTTGTATTTGAAGTTTCAAACCATTGTTCCGCATCTTATGTTATAATCGACAATGGTTTAAGTATTTTGTTCAATTACCACATTTCTTTCTTATATCTTGTTGAATGAGATTGAAAGTGGTTCGCCTATCGGTGGAAAAGAGTATGTGCTACCACGGTCCTTAAAAGGGGTCATGACAAGAATTAGGTTATCCCTACAAATTCATCCTTTGGATAATGGAGTGTATCTCTACACTTTCATATTCTTTAGTGTTGAATAGGCTCAAGCCTTTCTAGAGTAAGAGATGGATAAGGCAAGGGAATCCTATGCCCCCTTTACTTTTTGTGATTTCTATGGAATATCTTCAAAGGAAACTGATGCTGCTTGGAATTCACAGAGATTTCAAATTCCATTCAAGGTGCAAGAAGCTTGGTGTGGTAAACATTATATTTGTTTATGACTTACTCATGTTCTGCAAGGCATAACTGAAGTCTATTCAACTTTTTTAGGCTGTTTTTACAGGATTTCTACTACTTAAGGGTTGCAAGCCAATAGTGATAAAAGTTTCATCTATATCTGATATCTCATTGGCATTTGTAATGACATGTTTGGTCGTTTAGGAACTTTACCCTTTTAACCTTGTTGACCCTTCTCCTAGAATTGTCAGACTGTATTCGACTTGCGGGGATCGGTAGAGAATTTCCCGAGATAGTTGGGTGAGTCTTTGTTGATTTTGAGGAAATTAAAAGCTTTTAACTTAAGTAAGTGAAAAAGTGTTGACTAATAGTTTACTTTTGTGTATATGGGTTTGTTTCGGGTTCTGTCACTTCCGATAGGTCCAGAGCATCATTTATGACTTAATCAAGTCCTTAGTTCGCTTCATGAGGCATCCGGGTGTATTTTGTGTCACTAATTGTAAGCTTGTGGAAGTTGAGTATTTTGAGGATTTTCATAGAAAAGTGGATCTTATGTTGGTTGTATGAGAAATTCGAGTGTGCGAGAGAGTTTTTAGTGTCATTTACACTTGACATACATGTTCGGTTTGTATCCGGGAGGTCTCAGATGAGTTTTGGGTGTCGGGATGAATTTGGTGTTCCGCCTTTATGTTGGTTGGTCTGCAGGAGCAATATTTTGGAAAGTCCGGCAAGTTTTGCACATGCGAAGTGTTTTTTGCAAGAGCATGACTGCCTCTGAGAACTTACCCTTGCTTATGTGAAGCCTGACATATTTTAAGTGAGCCCACCTCTGCGGGTGTCTTTCTGCAAAAGCGATCCCACATCTACGAGGTATTGTCCGCAGATGTGGAATCGTTGAGAATCAGAAACTTATATTTCCCAACTCTAATTCATTTCTTTTATTTCCCAAAGTTGGAGACCTAAGCTCTGTGGGGAGGTGAATATTGAAGGTTTTCATCATTGTTCCTCTTGGGATAAGATTTCTATCCCTTTCTATTCCTTTATCATGGTTATATGCTAGAATCTAGGCTTATTTTCTTGTTTGGGGTAAAAATAACCTAGAGTTCATAAGAGCCTTAAATCATGGATTGGAGGCTATGTATTGATTATTATATCATTTGATATTTGTAAATAAGAGTTGGTTAATGATGGTAGGACGGATTGTAATGCTCATATTGCTTATTGAATTCCATTTGAAATTGGGGAAGAAATTAGAGTTTCAAATTAGGATTTTTTCCTAAATATGAAATTGGAAGCCCAAACGTGAATGGTTTTCAAATTAAATTAGGGTTATGACTCTATAGAGTATTCTCAAGATTTTTGAATAATAAAGTTTCGATTTTTACCTTCGTGGGCCTGGGGTCTATTTGAGGGCTTGGACTTCTCATTGCTTTTAAAGTTTAAGCCTTTATGCTTATAGTAGATTACTTTATTAGCGTAGAATCTATGTGTTAGACTATGATTATTTGGAGGCGCTTCACAAGGGCAAGGCATTGGCTGATGAGTAATGTTTGTGGCACCCGCTCGGCTCCAATGTAGGCTATGGTTTAACTCTTTTAGACTCTGATACAAGTACGTAATAGTTATAAATGTTCAGGGGTATTGGATGTGTTTAGTAGTTCCACCTTAATGGTTGTGATGAACACTTGGGTGGGTATCGGTGTTGAACTGTGTTGATGGGAGATTTGAGGAATCATCCTTAAGTTGATTCTGACTACTGTTATTTGATCTTGTCGCCATTATATGTGCTTATCTCCATTGTTGATAATTGGTGTTTATTCATCACATTGATTTCATTATGATAGACTGATTATGTAGAATTACATGTTGTTGAGTTTCTAAAAGCATGTGATAATTATTGATAATTGGTGTTTATTCATCACATTGCTTTCATTATGATAGACTGATTACATGGAATTATATGTTGTTGAGTTTCTAAAAGCATGTGATATTTATCTCTTATACTTGATTGCATCGCATACATCCTCACTACTTGTCTTGTTATTGTCATTTCATTCATGCACGCATGGTTCTAATGATATTGAAAGTGGAGTGGTATGAAAAAAGTTGTGGGTCCAATGAAACCGGAAAGGTAAGGATAATTTATGAGATGGTTGGAAACATTGAGATGATGGAAATGATTAATATGACCCAAAAGGGGTCTTGGCTCTAGTGTGATACGTATGCTGAATTCTGGCTGGCTAGAAGCAGTATATAGACAGCGCGAGTCCCTCATGGGTTATAGTTTATTGAATTCGAATGTATGTATACCTGTTGTTAAAAGGTACCTGGCATTGCATTTGCATCTATATCATACATTCACTTATGCATTGATTACTTGTTAAAGGTAAGGATATATTATGAGATAGATGGAAACATTGAAATGATGGAAATGATTGATATGACTCCAAATGGGTCTTGGCTCTAATCAGATACATGGGTTGAATTCTAGCTGGCTAGGAGCGATATATAGATGTTGTGGGTCCCCCGTGGGTTACAGTTCATAAAATTTGAACGTATGTATACATGTCGTTAAAAGGTATCTACCATTGCATTACATCCATATCATAAGAATGATTTGGAAGATCCAAAACCAAAAATAATTCACTTATGCAATGATTACTTGTTGGTTGGTAATGTGACATGGATTGGTTATTGGAACTTGGGTGATTTTTATTATTAAATAATTTTGGATGATTGGATTGATTCTACTTGGACTGAATTGGTTTCCATGATTTGGCTTGTTCTTTGTGAATTTGGTTATGAGATTTACACCTTTATGAGTCTAAGTATTCAATATGAAATTGTTATTGCGGTCAGTAATCTATTTGTCAGAACTATCATGTAGGTCAAAGAGAACTATGTGTGTCCGTGTATTGCTTGGTGATTGATAGCGTTATTCGATGAAGTGTCTGGTAAGGAACTTGTTGAGGTGTCATTGTTGTAGTTGTTGACTTGTATGTTATGTATGTGTAAATTCCCTCCTTCATCAAAGGGTGTACGGCGTAAACTCCTACTTAGAGTATAATAAGGACGTTAAATGGACTAAATATGTGCCATGCCCTTAACTGTATAGAGTCGTAACTAAGTCTAAGGGTTAGAGATAACAAAGGAGCTAATATCGTTTTGGTCAAACTAACTGTAATACTCTTGGAAAGCAGTCTTAACTAATGTTGTGAACTAAGTGTCAACTTGTCTATTGGATTTATTAAGATGGATAAATGGAGACAAAGATGAACGTGACTTAGATAGAGGTTACTGATCGAAGGGTATTAATTGTAAGATCCTATGTGCAATAGAAATTGAATTGTACTTGACTGTGATTGAACTCTTATGTAAATAAATTGACTTATGTGACTATTGAAACTGCCTAGAATAGGATTTACTTGAGAGTTAACTTGATGTTTATGCATGTTATGTAACTGTTGGATTATCAAAGGATGCAGTAAACGTAAATTACAAGTAACTGCTAATGTAAGAATTGAAATTACAATTCAACTAGAAAACTGAAAATTACAAGGATGCTGAACAAGAAAAACTGGAAACTGTTTTTGTTTGCTGAGTCGAGTGTGGCACTCTGTCCTTAAGACAATATTGCCCCGTATGTATCATTTATACGTCCTGGACAATTCGTCTCCCAAGATAAAACAGCAATGGAACAATTGAGCAAAGGAAACTCAAGAGCTACCGTGAAGAATATTGAGTAACGAAATGATGCTTGAAAGTTGTAGGAAGAACTAATTTTCTGGTTGTGTATTTTCGTGTATTGTGTGTGTTCAATAATGGTGTAAGGGGGTGTTTATATAGGTGAGAGAGGGGCTGTTTAACTGGCTCCATAACAGCCATTATTGGCCAAATAATGGTCATTATAGAGGTAGTAAAGCCACCAAAATAAATGGTGAGAAAGACCAACGGATTGGCCATTATATGAGGAGTAATTCAGCCAAAATAAATGGCTGAATTGAGTGTTTGGCGTTTCTGTTCTGTCTGCCCAAATTCTGACTTTCTGGAAACTTCAGGGACCAAACTGTACATCTAAAAGAATTCTGGTCCAAATTGTACATCTGGCAAAGTTCTCTGACCCAAAAAGATAATATCAGAAGACCCACAGCCCGTGACCGGACGGGACGGACGGGCGGCGGCGGCGCGTGTGTGGGCTTTCCTCGAACCGAAGCACATCTAGGTCCTCCCTCAACACATAGGATACCCTTGGGGTCCCAAACCCCAAACCAATTTCGAGTCTTATATACACAACAATTCTTTCTTCCTCTATCGATGAGGGAGAATTTGATCACACATCACACTTTTTCATGCTTCAAACACCTTACTTCGTGAACCAATATCTCTTTCATTTCTCAATGAAATTTGACGATTCTTGGCCCTACGGTTATCTATGTACTTAGTAGATCATGCATGTGTGAAGAACCGGATTCTCCAATATGCGTAACACTAGTGTTTAAGCCGTTAAAGTTGGTCGGTCGCAACTCTCGCCAAAGGCTAATTTCCAACAGTAACTTCCGTCGTTATCGGCATGTGATGTCTACGGAGGTACGTTATGTACTCATGCTATGTTTACAACATTTTTTACGTGAATACATGTATTCGATCGATTGTTAACTCAATCATTAATTATTAAGAATAAACCTAATTTAAAGTGAACAACTTATATTCGTAACGATAGTGGAGAACATTTCCTCAAGATTGCATGAGTCTATACTATTGACATCTCCTTCCTCGATAATTATCAAAGCCACATTATATTTTATAACTCACAGAAGTGTTAATATAGCCTTTCGAAGTTTAATTTCAATCTATAATATATATTTCCCCTTGAATTGAAATGTTACGTTGTGTTGTCTTCTGTAACTTCTTTACTTCATTTGAAATATATCTACTTTTTTCTAGATATATAAAATCATTTTTTCCCAACTCAAGGTGCTTTCCTCTCTTTGTCCCTTCATTTCTCACATATACTCTAGCAATTTTTCTCTTTTTATTTCTTCATTCTGTTTGTATAATTTACCCTCCAATCTTTTAGAAGAATCATCTTTGTATATTTTTAAGAACTATAAAGAAGTAGAGAAAATTTTTGAATGGATAAAATTTCTCCATAATAAAGTACCTATATCCTAACTTTTTTATTTTATTTTCTTTATTTAGGCTCCATCTTCATACATTTGTTCTAACATTCTTTTTCTTTTATTTTTACTTTATATTGGTTCGTGTTGGAATTGATTGTTATGTGAAGTACATTTGATCTTACCCAGCTTAACTTTTACATAAATTATAACTATTTGTTGCATGTAGATATACTTTGTATTTTCTTTTAATTATTTGTCAAAGTTTATGACTCAAACATCACGTTTCCTGTCTTTTTTTTCTCAGGGTTTTGTTACATGTATTAATGTGAGTGCTAAGGAGTCTATGGATTCGTATCTATTTTTTTATTTAATAAATTATATAATTTAGATTTTGTATCGCAACATATTGAAATGGAAAAAAGCATTAGAACCCCAAGCGTTCCATACATGGTACAAATCTAAATCTAGATTAGTTGCTTCGATCTATATCTTGTGACATAAATCTGTCGAGATTTGGGATTTAATAAAGTGTGAAATTTTGGGGTTAATCATTTTCAATATCAAATTCCTTTGAAAGAGAAACCAAAGAAATTAGGGTGATTTGTTTTTATTTTTTGTCATATATTTTTATTGTTTTATTTATTTAGATTGTAAATAAAAAGTTTATCCATATCATCCGTGTTAAAAAACTTAGATCAATCTTACTTGGACATTTTCTATTTTAGCAAGTCCTTACGTATATATTCTTTTGAAATTATTAATAAATGATATTTATATTTGTAACCTAAAGTCGGGGTTGATTGTTGTGAAAAAAGAAAGTCTTTAATTACTTTTTTAAACCTAAAAAGTTTTTCAAATTCTTATTTTTACTCTATTCATATTTTACTTTACCTTACTTTTTGAATTTGATAAATTAAACAATTATTATATGAGTAGGCAAGAGTTTTGATGACAACTACGTTTCGAAATTTACTATAAATTTAATTAATTTAATGATTCGAGTAGAACTAATGTTTTTTCCTTTGGACAGTTTTATGCTAACATACTACATGAAGGTATTAAATTAGCAATGTGCCCATATTTTTCATTCTCCTAAAATGTCCTTAGTTTGAAATAATCACTTCATTGGGAGTGTGGTCTTTTCGTCTTTTTACCGAAAACTAAATCTAGTTCTCGTCATTCCCTTACTCTTCATTTGTCTTCTTCTCTGGGTTGGCCTCTCCTCTCCAATTTTTTAACTTCCTCTTTGTTGTAAGATCCAACTTAAAGCCAAAATCTTACCTTATAGGCTAGTATTCGGCCAGAAACATCCCCGCTTGTCTTGTTTAGATTTCAGTGACTCCTTAGCTTTGTCCCTTTTTAAGGATTTCTGGGTTTGTGGAGATAGATGTACAGAAAAGATTGGTTGAATTTAATTTAATTAGTCAGATTATGGGTACACCAAAAACTAAACATACTTTTTAGTTTCTATTAGAGATTGAGACCATGATTGACTAATCTTGAAAATTGAGATTGAAGTTCAAACTTTAAATCAGTGTGTGTGGCAGATAAGAGATGGACGGGGGAGAAAGAATTGGAGTACCAAATTAGGGGTGGGCAAAAAATCCGGAGAACCGAACCGGCGATTCGGTTCGGTTAAAAAATCGATTCAAATTTTTTTAATTGATTTGGTTCGGTTCATGTGATTTATTGATACACCAAACCGAAAAATCGGGTCTATTCTTATAATTAGCTATACCCCTATATAAATTAAAGCCCTAACACCGGTTAAGTTAACCCTATTACCCTAATTCTTAAATCGTATTTGTTTTGTCTCTTTTCTCTTTCGCTGATCGATTTCAGTTTTGCCTAACCCATAAATCTTCAACACTAAATCTTCAAACTTCCAACAGTTAATCAAATCGATTTCAAGCCCTAACTCATAAATCTTCAAGCTTCATCAGAGAATCAACAATTTTGCTTCTTTTTTCTTTTCTCTTTTCTCTTCTGCTTGATTTCGACTTCTTTCTCTAGAAGACTCGAACTCGAAGCTACAACAGTTCAAGCTTCAAGCTTCAACAGTTTAAGCTTCAAACTTGATGATAAGGTATCATTCTTCATTCCCCTAAATTTTAGGAGATGACTTTCATTTTATGTAGGCAAGAATAAAGATGGGCAGTGGCTAGAAAATACAAGTGGGGAGGATCTTGTGAAATGTTTGGTTGATCATAAAATATACATTTTTTGGGGTCTGTCTATCTGAGAAGTAGAGAAATTAAAACGGTCTTCTTTAATAGAAAATGGGAGCTACTGTTATCAAAAGTTACTTCATTAATTGTCTCACAAAGGTTTCAACTTGCATGAAGCAAGATTTCTTGGAAGAATAGCATACTCTTAATAAAAATATATAGTATGAATTAAGAGTGGCCAGTGGGCCGGGCTCGGGTCTGGCGGGCCGGGTCTGGCGGGGTCGGGGTCGGGGTCGGGGCGGGATACGACGGGTTTTCATTTTTTTTTTTTAAATAACATATGTATAAAAAAGACTCAATAAACAAAACAAGATAGTGTAATAAAAATATTCCAATGCTGTTTTTGTGCCTCTTATATTATTTAATAGACATGATTTTTTTGTAATACAAATACAATTGTCTAAAATCTAAATTGCAACTTTGTGGTGTTGTCCAAAAGTTGCAAATTACATAATAAAATTACAATTAAAAAAATTACATTCTCAAAAAAACATGTTCTAATTGCTTGATGATTTCATGTGGTTCTTCGGTTGGAATTAGTATTTGTTGGTCAAATTGATCCACGTCGCTTCCACTACCTTCAGTTAAGATTTCGTTGTAGTTTTCATCATCTTCTTCGTTGATCTCTGGTTGACCGCACCTTCTCCGCTCCGCTCGTATCCAATCTCTGAATAATACTGCAATTTCCAAGCTGTCTCCGGCTAATGAGTGTCTGTGGTCTCCTATTTGATATCACTGCGAAAAAGCGCTTCAGACGCAGCTTGACGACGCTTGAATGTTCAAAACATCTCGAACCATGAATGAAAGTGTCGGAAAGGTCTTCTCATTCCCCCTCCAAAGATTTCAAAGAAGTCTTCATGTCCATCTTCATTGATAACTTCTTGATACTGCATGAACCCCGCAAAACAAAAATATCCAACTCGCTAATTTGGTTAGTAGTAGAGGTACGACCGCACATTCTATTTACGAGGCTTTCAATACTAGCCGCAGAAACAAAGATGTCTTTTGTGAGATTGTATTGAAGATGAAGAAGATGGTATGGAAGCTGGTAAGTTACTAGCATTTTCTTGTTGATAAAATCTATATATATTTTTGCATTGGTGTTCTACGCTAGACAATACTTCTTCTTTAGTTTGTTCAATAGGTGGTCGGTGATTTAGATTTTTGGGACTTGGAGGTGGTAGTACTTCTATACAATCGTAAATAGTTTCAATTAGTGATTTAGTACCGTCTATTTTAATAGTAGGATTTAATACAGAACCAATAATATAAATAGAGGGAATAGGAATAAAATATTTTTTATTTTGAGAAACATTTTTTAATAGCTGCCTTATAAGTCGATTTTCCATATATTCACTAAGTAATAAAAATATTAGAGTTATATAAAATAACATAGGTGAAATAGTAGGATAATATATACCGGAAAATTCTTTTGTTGCTTGAAAAAACTTCTCTAAAAATACAATAAGTTCGAAATTTTTTCCCAATCACTATCTAAAATCATATCACCGGCTTTTTATTATGAGAGTTAAAAATAAAGTTATAGGTAATTTATAGTCATAAGCAACAAGTAATTGCTCGTATAAAGAATTCCACCTAGTGGATACTTCTTGTGGAATTTTTCTAAAAGGTAGTCCACAATCATGACAAATTTTTTTATATTCTTTTCTACGTTGTACTTTATTACTTTTAAAAATAAAGTTTATAGCAAATTGTATTTTACTAAGAATGTCTTCAAAAAGTGATAGACCATCCTTTACAATTAAGTTATATATATGACACGCACATTTTATATGAAAATGGTCTGGAAAAGATGGAGTTAAACTATTTTTTAAAATTGTAATTGCGTAATTGTTATTAGAAGCGTTATCTAATGTAATAGTCATAATTTTATCGGTAATTCCGTAATAATCGCACACTTGATAAATATTTTCTGCAATAAAAGTATCAGTGTACCTATCATCTATATATCTATACGCTAAAATACGTTTTTGCATAGACCATTTATAATCTATCCAATGACAAGTTACAGTTAAATAATCATGGCCGTTAGTACTACGACCTATATCAGACGTGATGGATACTTTGCCATTAAAATGATATAATGAAAAACGTAAATATTATTGATATTCATGCGCGAATTTAAATACATCTCTCTTAACAGTTGATCTAGGAAAACAGTTAAAAGCAGGATTATATATATCTCTAGTGTAATGAATAAAACCGGGAGATGAAGGAAATGAAAAAGGCAAACCCTCCATAACAACTAATTTTGATATTGCTTCCCTATCTCTATGTTTATTGTATTTAGAGCCTACAATTCCCCCCGTCATAGGGTTAATTTGACCCTGTACTTGGTCCGGGACAAGATGTCGATGTGAACCTTGTCCCGATGGAGCGGGCGTTTGCGCACCCGGTTTTGAAGCCTGGTATTGGGCATACCTAGCTAGATGAGCACTTACTACGTGTCTAATTAAACCCCCGGTCCCACCGTGACCTTTTCCAGTTTTAAATTTTAAAACATTTTTACAAATTTTACATATGGCTACTTGATTCTCTACGTCCCTATCAAAAAATGTCCATGCATCTGATTTTAATGGTCGTTTTGCTGGACCTCGTCTCATACTAGGGGGAATAGGAGGTATTTCAGTTGAAGGTACACTAGTGGGTGTGTTGTCATCAACATTAGTGGGTATATCATCTAGATCATCGTCTAAATTAAAGTCTTCTTGAGTTCCAGAAAATAGCTCCTGGTCTAAATCTAATGGTATTGTAGGAAAATGTTGAGTATCAACAAAATCATCCTGTGTAGGAATAAGATGACTAGAAGAAGTACACTTGCCCTGGTTGCCCCTACTAGAAGAAGCACCCTTACCCTTACCCTTAAACATACATTTTAATCCTTCTATTTTAATTATGATAATAAATAAATAAATAATTAAAGACAATAAAATTAAGTGATCTAAACTAAATAAACAGACAATAATAATTTAATGAAGGAACGAATGTACCAAACGCCGACGTAACGTCGACGTGTAATCGAGAGGTTGAAAATTGAAACTTTGCTCGATGGAAGATCCTCAAGCTAGTTGCCAACTTCACTACCAATTCCCAAATGAATAAATAAAATTGAATATTTAGCAAACAATGTAGACTTGTAGAGAGATATATTGAGAAATTAGAGAGATTGTAGGAAGATTTGTGAGAAAGATGAAGAGAAAATGAGTTATTTATAGTTGAAAAATTGGGTTAAAGTGTAAATATAATAACTTATGGGTTAAAAATAAATATTAAGGGGTAGGGGTTGGGGAGAGGGCCTAAAATGGCCGGATTGTGGCCATCATCTAAAATGGTCGTTGGTGCAACGGTCATTTTTGCAAAGGAGAAAAAGGGCGAGGAGTCGGGGTCGGCGGGGGTCGGGCGAGGCGGGGCGGGCTCGGGTCTCGCGGGCTGGGCGGGCTCGGGTCTCATGAACTGGGGCGGGCTCGGGTCTCGCGGGACGAGACATCGCCCTGCCCCGAAGTTCGAGTCCCGCCGCTATTTTTTTTTTTTTTTTTTGGCGGGTTTGGCCGACCGGCGGGTTTCGTCGGTTTCGGGCCGTCTACCACCGCCAGCCCTAGTATGAATTAGGTAATATTAAATGGCTGACTGCTTTATCTTTTCTTTTTCATGACTGTTTTGTTAAAGTCATGTTCGATGGTGTATTAGGCTGTGTATTATGTTAATTTTCTAATTATTCTCATCTTGTGTCATTAAATTGCTGCTGTTGTTTAAAAAAACAGTTTGAAACTGCTGAAATTCCTGCTGTTTTTTGATGTTGATGTTGTTGTTTAAAAAAAATAGTTTGATCAGAAACCATTTGATGCTAATGTTTGTCAGTTTTTACTAGGGGTGAGCACGGGTACAGGGTACCCAGATACACGATCGGAACCGACACTAACGGATAGGTTCCGGATAGATATATTTTAATAACGGGTAGGTTTCGAGTAGCAAAATTAGAAACCGGTCAATGTCGGGTCCGGTTCCAGTTCCGGTAAATAGCGACAGCGTACCCGGACCCGGAACCGATACCTAGAACATATTAACCCACACCCCTTTTAATTAATTATTAGGTTTGAGCTTTGGGACATTTTTTTTTTTTTTGCACTAGTCCGGTCGACCCAGCCCACTTGGCTTTTAATTTAAACAAAGCAAAAGGGCATACCGCAAAAGCCCTAGCCATTTTGGCATTTTCTAATTCATTACGCTATTTTGCATTGCTGCAGTGCCGCCGCTCCACCTCCAGAAGCCCTAGCCATTTGCCATTTTCCAATTTCCATTACGCCATTTTCATTTTTCCGTTATATTGCTCAGATTTTCAGAAGCCATTTTCCATATTTCCAATTTCCAGAAGTCGTTCCACCTCTAGAAGAACATGTTCTAGCCATTTTCCAATCCATTACGCCAGTTTGCACTGCTGTAGTGCCGCCGCTCCACCTCCAGAAGCCCTAGCCTTTGCAAAAACTTTAGAACAAGTTCTTATATTGCTTTAATCTCGTTTGCCTATATTTCTTTGTTTACTTTTTGTGCGTATACTGGTTTTCAGTAAAAGAAGTTCTTAGTATACTGCTTTAAGAAAGTAAAAGAAGTTCTTAGTAAAAGCTGATTTCGTCACTGCGTATAATGATTTTTGCTATCGTTCCAGTTCTTATGGTTTGCTAAACTAAGGAATTCAAATGAAGTTGGATTCGTTCTCTTTATATATAAATGATGACATTTGTAGCAGGCCACTTGCTCCATAGCTATATATTTCTGATTTGAATGTTTTTTCTACATTAGTGCATTTGATTCACTGGTGCTTAATTACTTAAGCAACTCAAAAATTTACAGGGTACCCACAGCGTCCGGGTAGGTTTCGGGTAATGATTGCTACGGGTAGGTTCCGGGTAGTAAATTTAGGAACCGATCTTTTACTGGGTAGGGTCCGCATAGTTCAAAAATGTTAGGGTACCCGAACCCGCTCACCCCTGGTTTTTACATGTTTTAAGAATATATGTGATGCATACTTTATGCTTTTTGGACTTTAAATTAATTTTTTTGTACTCTGTATTTGAATTGAAAAAACCGATATAAACCGATACGTTCGGCGAAATAAATCGATATATCATTTTTTTTTTTAAAGTTTGATTCATTTTTTTTTTTAAAGTTTGATTCATTTTTTTTTTAAAAAATGATTTTTATTCGGTTCATATTTTTTCGATACAAAACCGATATACGCCAACCCCTATACCAAATGATGTTGGGTTTTAATTCTTGTGAAAAACCCAAATATTAATTTCAGGAAAATTGAAACCAAAATATTACTTGAGTGATTATTTTGTATTTATCAACTAATTACTTTCTCTATCTCAAATTATTTATCGTATTTTAAAAAAATATTAATTAGATAGAGAAAATAACTATTTTACTCTTATTTATGTTTTCAGATATAATCTCAAGACATAGGTTAATTTTAGTGACATTAGCAACATGGAGTAACATAAATATATTCAAAAGTACTGAACTCTTCATATTAATCTCATATGTGGAACATAAATAACTCGTCTGTTTTTGTAATTTTTCACTTGTTTTGCTTGATTAATCTTTTCTAATAATCTAAACCTTAGCACATATTTCCAATTCGAATAAAACAAGGACAATTCTCAGTTAATTGTTCTAAAATATGTTTTACTACAAGCTGTACTACGTGCTATAAAATTTGTACGTTTTCACGACATGATAATTAAATTGCATGATGCTAGTAATTTTCTTTTTCATTTTGTGACCCTAAAATTATTATGTAGGAACTTTTTGAAAACAAAATGTCATCAAGCGAAGAGAGAGAGCTCAACGAATGTCGACATTCAATGCTATTGTGTCTCTTGTGCAACAATAACAACAAAATTTGGTGCCCAATTGTCAAACTGCCACGATAATTTATTCATCCTTTAATTTATCACTAGAATATATACCCGCGCACAGGAACGAAGCCTCACATGCCTCACTAGAGGCTATAGACCACACCAATTTTTTTTACTATTACTATATTAACAATTGTCAAAAAGCCTCAACCCACAAAAAATATTAGCCCCCAACCTTTTGTTATTCTTAAATTATCCAAGCCCAATAAATTTGCAAAACGAAATCCATAAGCCCAACAAAAGAAAAAAAGGTACTAGTCTATGAATAAACAACAAAATCAACGTATGTGCTGATTAAAAAATAGTGTTGTCTTTCTCTATTAAAATAAAAAAACACTTTGTCTTCTTCAGGGTTTCACGCTCGAGACCAACTTAGAAATTAGCAATTCTTCTTCAGTTCTTCCGGTTCTTTTCTTGTGATCTTCTTCAAGACTTTCGTTTTTGCGCTACTCATCTTTATTTAGTACATGTAAGTTATTTCCATCATCTATTCAATTTCATTATAATAGTTATTTTTTGTGAACCCTAATTAGTGTAAATTTATTATTATTTGAATTAATTAGTGTTTGATAAATGATCATATAGTTTTGAATTTTTGTATAACATTATTGTTGTGGATTTAAATATTGTATTGATGGATAAATTTTTTAAAAGAAAGTCTGCAATGGTTGATTCTTCTAAATCAAATGCTCAAAAGAGACCTTCAAATGTTGAAATTGACTTCGACAATCTCCCGGCAGACCCTGAAAAGCGACCAACAATATGAAGTTATGATGATAATCATAGAGATAGAGTAAGACGAGCTTATCTATTAAAGGGGTCGTTTCAATCTTGGTTGATGAGTCAATGAATGAGCAAATGGCAATTTGATGCATCAATGAAGGAGAAAATGGCAATTTGTTTAAGATATGTGAACAATGAGGGACGGATAATTGAACGTTTTCTTGGTATAAAACATGTTCCAAATACAACTACAGCTTTACTAAAGGAGATTGTCGAAGGATTACTCTCTGATCATGGTTTAAGCATATCAAGGTTGAGAGGTCAAGGCTATGATGGAGCAGCCAACATGCAAGGTAAGCTTAAAGGTTTGAAAACTCTTAATTTGAATGAAAATTCATGTGCCTTTTATGTTCATTGCTTTGCTCATCAGCTTCAGTTGAGTTTAGTAGCGATTGCAAAGTTTCACTTTCTTCCTCAATATCTTTTTGAAATTACATCAAGGGTTGTAAATATGGTTGGAGGTTCGAGTTAGAGGCAGGATAATCTCAAAGACATACAAAGTCAAAAAGTAATGGAAGCACTAATTAAGGGAGAACTTGTTAATGGGCATGGGCTAAACCAAGAAACTAACTTGAAACGTCCAAGTGATACTCGTTGGATCTCGCATTATAGTATTTTAGTTAGACTCATTGGCATGTTTTCATCTAGTATTGAAGTACTTGATCTTATAATGGATGATCTGGAGCAAAGAGTTGATGCAAACATGTTTTTAAATACATTACAATCATTTGAGTTTGCATTCACTATGCATTTGATGAAAAATGTATTGGCGATTATCAATGAGTTGTCATTAGCATTGCAAAAAAGAGAGCAAGAGATAGAGAATGCTATAAGATTAGTGGAGATTTCAAAGCAAAGATTGCAATATTTGAGAGACAATGGATGAGATTCTCTAGTTAATGAAGTTTCTTTATTTTGTTCTAATCATGAGATTTTTGTCCCTAACATGATTGAAAAGTATGTATCTCTTCGGCGGTCCAAGAGAAGAACTGAAGAAGAGATTAACGATACTTATTTTCGCATCGAGTGCTTTTATGGTGTTTTGGACAAACAACTTATGGGGTTAAACAACCGATTTTCTGTGACAAATATTGAATTCCTTCTTTTTGTTGGGTGAATTAAACCTAGCAATTCATTCTTTGCTTTCAACAAGGAAAGTCTCATCAAGTTTGCTCGATTGTATCCTCATGAGTTTTCTTGATCTAGAGTTACTTGATAATCAACTTGAGACTTATATTATTGATATGCGTAGTAGCATTGAGTTTTCAGAAATTGTTGGCATTGGAGATCTTGCAAAGAAGATGGTGGAAACAAAAAGACACGGAATCTATCCTTTGGTTTACACATTTCTTACCCTAGCATTAACTTTGTCAGTTGCTACTGCAAGTGTAGAAAGAGCCTTTTCTGCTATGAGCATCATCAAAGATCGACTGCGAAATCGAATATCGGACGATTGACTTAATGATTTATTAGTACCTTATATTGAGAATGAAATTTTGTATGAGATCAGTAACAAAGCTGTTATGCAACGGTTTCAGACTATGAAATCTCGTCGAGAAAAATTGTGATTATATTTTCATTATTCTTGAACGATTTGTATTTATGTTATTTAGAATTTAAATTATTACCTACTTTTTAAAATGTATAATATAGTACTAGCCCCCTTGGAAAAAATTGGATGGCTTCGTCCCTGCGCGCGCGGTCGACATTAAAGAAAATTATCTTCTTAATTTTAAAATACTAAATTCTTCTTGTTAGTACACAACTTGCTTTATTAATATTAAAATATTTATTTCATATCTAAGTGAATATGGATAAGTACGATTAGCTTTAAGTCAAAATTTAACCCTTTCTTTTCAATTAAGAATTAATTTATCAATTATAAAATTTGATAAAATCATCAACATTATTTATCATATATATCAATAATCACTCCCTTTGAATGTGAAATTTCTTTCTTTCTCCAATCAAATTCACCAAAATAGATGAATACATATTAGTCCCCCCGCGATACACGATAAATTTAAATAAAAATAGAAAATTTATCTATAAACCATACTATTACAAAATATTTTCAATCCACAATATTACGTGCGAAATGCAATTAAATTTGAATTATCCCTTATTCTCTATTAATTGTAAGTTTAATTAGTTCCACTATTTGAAAATTCATAACATGAGAAATTTAATTATATTTTTATATGTTACTGGAAATTTGTCATTGTTTAATATTCTTTTATTGTTGGAATTCTTTCATAGTTTAATTTCTTTCCCATAATATTGTGAGTTTTATTTATTTATTTATTATTTTATATTATTTACTACATTTCATAGTAATTGACATACAATATAATTCCTTCAATATAAGATTTGCATGAAATACGAATTCATTACTTGATATGACAAGGAATAAATATATAAGCAACCTGAAGTAAACGAAACAATCCCGTAATTATTTAATAATTCCTTATCAGATTTCTTTTTGACATTTTCATCATCATCTTATTTATTTCTTCAATCAAATCCACCAAAATAGGTGAATACATATTAACTTTAAATAATTTCAATTAATTTTGTCATAAAATTAATACAAATAGAATTTGTTGTCATGTGACCTTTTCATATTACGCCACTTGGATCAATATAAGGCTAGACTACCCTCCTTTTAATATAATATAGATGTAGATATAGATATAATTAAATTATTCAGTAATTAGTATTATTATATTTTAATTTTTTTTTTACTCTTAAAAAAAAATTTATTCACGTTTCTGCAACTCAACTGTCTAAATTTTTAAAGTAAAAAATATGACTTTTCTAGCATACATGTTGATTTAAAAACGCTTTTGTTATCAATTAGCATTATATGTAAGACATGTTTCTTGCATTTTAGGGTTTGCTAGAAAATAAATATCCCTTAAAAAATAACAAAAAAAAAACATGTTTTATCAGATCAGCAAAAGCGGACATGAGGAGGTATTATTATTTTTAGTGCTAGAAAAGATTATAGAATTCTTCATTTTATTAAATTATAATAGTCATACATATAAGTTAGTATACCAAAGGGGACAAAATAAATGCAAACAAAATAACACAAGACAAAATAATATCTAATTTACCCAGTGCTCTTGAGATAGTAAACAATGTTCAAAAAATATTTTTGTACATTCATAATATATTTGATCATTCCTTGAACAGTTGATTTGATAAAACTCATTTATATATTTTAGTTCTCCATCATACTAGTACATTTTCGAAATATGCATTTGCCATTTATGAGATATTTATATACATCATATCTATGAAAACTTTTCTTAGTTCATATGTGACAAAAGTAAATGTAATGTTAATTATAAATAATAATAAAATAATAATAATAAGTTAAATCAAGTAAGAAAATATACCATGATAATTTGGTAAAATTCCTTTATATATTTCAGTTCTCTATCGTATTTGTTCTTTTTTCAAATATTCATTTTGTGTTTGTGAGGTATATGTATACATCATATCTATGAAAACTTTAGATTTCTAAGTTGCATCTGTAACAAAAAATAAATGTAATGTTAATTGTAAACCACAATAAATTAATAACATAAAATAAAAAAAATATAAACATAAATGACAACTTTAAATTAAAATTCATATAAGTAGAATAAGATTAAAGGAATACTTCTAAATTTATTAATGTAACTTATGAGTAAGTAGCATATGCCATATTCGGAAAATATTACCGAGCAGTAAAAAAATACATATGCAAAGTATATCTTCTTGCTTTGGGTTCTCGAACCTTAACATCGTATTTCTTGTCTGGATAATCTTTGATAAGTTATACTGATCAAAGCTCATAGGGAAGAGGTTTTTTTCTAAAAAATCAAAAGTGGATGTACCCGCGCGATACGCGAATCATTTTAAAGAAAAAATAACCCGAGAGATAATTATAATTTTTTTGGTTTGATTCTCTTTGCTTTGAAAATGAAATCAATATTTATATTCATGATCTTTCCAACAAATATTAATACCGACACAGCATGCAAATTTTATTGAAGATTAATACTAATCATGTTAAATTGTAGTCTTGACTTATTAATTTGAATATGTTAGATCATATTATTTTAACAATATTATAACTATCAATTTTTCAATACAATGAAATTAAAGGGAGCGATCATATAGTTATCAATTAGCTATTTTATTTTATTTTAGGACTTATCCACTATTACTATTTTATTGATAATAATGAGTTTTTATTAACTTGTCACTCAGTTTAATATTTGTCTACTACTCTTTGTTTGGAGTTGGCGGTGATAGTCTTTGCTTTGAAGATTTGGAGGCATTACTTGTATGGGGTCCATTGTGAGGTATTCACGGATCATCTCAGTCTTCAGCATGTGGTCAATCGGAGGGATCTGAGTTTGAGACAGTGGAGATGGATGGAGTTGCTCAAGGATTGTGATATTATCATTCTTTATCACCCGGGCAAGGCTAATGTAGTAGCGGATGCGTTGAGCCGAAAGGCATTGAGTATAGGTATCTTGGCGCGGTTGATTGTGGATGAGCGTCCCTTGCCTTTAGATGTTCCATCCTTGGCCAATAGCATGGCCATACATGATATTTCAGAACCAAGAAAGATTTTGGCTTGTGCTGAGGCAAGGTCGTCTCTTTTGGAGAGAATAAAGGCTCAATAGTTTGATTATGTGAAATTTTGCAAGATTAGAGATAAGTTGTTACGAGGAGAAGCCAAGGAGGCGATTCTTGATAGGGAGGGAGTTCTGAGGATTAAGGGGCGTGTTTGTGTTCCTTGCGTTGGAGGGTTGACTAGATTGATTATGGAAAAGGCTCATAGTTCTAGATATTCCATCCACCCGATGCAATAAAGATGTATCGTGATTTGAAACTGCATTATTGGTGAGACAGGATGAAGATGGATATTTGTGGAGTTTGTATCTCAGTGTTTGAATTGTCAGCAGGCGGGGTGGTGTGACTCAGAGGATGCCTATACCCGAGTGGAAATGGGAAAAGATAGTTATGGACTTTGTAGTTGGGATACCGAAGATTTTGGGAAATTTTGATGCTATTTGGGTTATCGTGGAAAGGTTGACCAAGTCTGCGCATTTCATTCTGGATCAAACGACCTATAATTCGGAAAAGTTGGCAAAGATCTATATTAGAAAGATTGTTCGGTTGCATGGAGTAACCATTTCTATCATTTCAGACTGGGGTACTCAGTTCACTTCTCATTTCTAAAGGACTTTACAAAAGGAGTTAGGGACCCAGTTGGATCTCAGTACGACATTTCACCCGCAGACGAACGATCAGTCCGAGTGAACTATTAAAGTTTTAGAGGATGTGTTGCGGGCATGCGTGATTGACTTTGGTGGTCATTAAGACCAATTTTTGCCTTTGGCAGAGTTTGCCTACAACAACAGTTACCACTCGAGTATTGAGATGACACCATTTGAGGCTTTATATGGTAGGAGGTGTTGCTCTCCGATTGGTTAGTTTAATGCATTTGAGGTGAGGTCATAGGGTACGGATCTATTGAGAGACTCCTTAGACAAAGTGAAGTTGCTTCTGAAAAAGCTCTTAGCGGCTCAGAGTAGGTAGAAAGAGTATACGGACCGGAAGGTTCGTGATATGGAGTTCATGGAAGGTGAACAGGTTCTGTTGAAGGTCTCGCCTATGAAGGATATGATGAGATTTGGAAAGAAAGGCAAGTTGAGTCCGAGGTATATCGGGCCATTCGAGATCCTTCGACGAGTGGGTGACGTGGCTTATGAGTTGTCTTTTCTACCAGATTTATCGAGTGTTCATCCAGTGTTTCATATCTCCAGGATGAAGAAATACCATTTTGATGGGTTCTACATCATTCAATGGGACTCGGTGTTATTTGATCAAAATCTGGCGTTCGAGGAAGAGCCTGTGGCCATTTTGGACAGTTAGGTTAGGAAGTTGAGGTCCAATGATATTGCTTCGGTGAAAGTGCAATGAAAGCATCGTCTGGTTGAGGAGGCTACATGGGAGACCGAGGTTGATATGCAGAGTAGATACCCTCAACTTTTTACCGATTCTAGTACGTTTTCGCCTTCATCCCTTTTCCATTCAATGACGAATGTTTGTTTAATTGGTATCTGATGATGACTCATTCAGCCGTTTTAGGCTTATCACTCTATTTTGACCAAATTACCCTTTTTGTAGCTCTTATCGATGTTTGTGATTTACGGGAATGAGTAGCACGTTTCTCGAGGTGAATTATATAGGTTTCGAAAGAAAAATCTAAAACTAGAAGTTTCTTAAGTTTTGAAATGGAAAGAGTTGACTAAAAGTTGATTGTTGGGTAAATGTGTCCGTTTCCTAGTTTCATCATTTCATTAGGTTCGGATCGTCATTAATGAATTTGTCGAGTCTTTGGTTCACTTCTCGAGGCGTTTGGATGCATTTTGAGTCCTCCGTTTTGCTAAATATGAATTTTGGGTAAGTTAGGGTGATTGTGAAAAAACGAGTTGTAACGATGTCGGATTGGTATTTTGAGTGCGCAAACAAATTTGTAGCGTCGTTAAGTCATTTTCTGCAAATACAAATTGATAAAAATTCAAACACGTCAAGTAGTAAGTTGTTTTTAAGAACATAAGTGTTGAAGAAAAGCTTATTATTCCATGCTGTTGTTTGAGGAATAATTGTTAATTCAGATGACCCAATCAGAAAAAACAAAAAAAAAAGAATCAGATGAAACATAAACCTAGCCAAATCTGAAAATTAGAAGTTCAAAGAAAATCAAAGCGTGATTTTTTTGGAAGCTATGAATTCCTGCACAATTCACGTGTTAAACTTAAGTCGATAAACGAAATAACACTCACAGTGATGATTGATATTGAATTATGTAGATTATCAAAAATTTCTGATGAATTCTGTAGATCATTGAAGACTTTTGATTAATTCTGAAGATCGTTGAAGATTCTTGAGCGAAGATGTTAGAGAAGAAGATGGGCAGCTCAGGATCACGCTGCATACACACAACTTTTATAATGTAGCTTAGGAATCTTATCGTCCAAATACTAGGTAGTTATTATTATGCGGCTATTAGTTAAATATCTTGAGAAAGATGTGTACATGTTAAATAGTGTCATCAAAATAGAATATTTGTGCACTTCAGCCTGATTCAAATTCCGAACTTGGGGAAGAGAGTAGGCAAGGAGAGACACAAATGCCCCAGTGCAGAGGTATGAGAGGTTGGCTATAGGCGGATTCAGGAGGGGTAGAGGTAGACCGAAGAAGTATTGGAGAGAGGTGATTAGACAGGATATAGCGCAGGTGCAACTTACTGAGGACATGATCTTAGATAGGGATTGTGGAGGACACAGATTAGGGTAGAAGGTGTTAAACAAAGCAATATACATGTGATATACACTAAATATACATCAGTGTATATCACATATATATCACTAATGTAAGCAGTGGGCTTTCGGCCAGCTCAAAAGAGTAAGCAAGCAGTGGGCTTTTCGGTATAGTCCAAATGGGCTTAAGCAGTCCGAAAGCAATTCAATTATTGGTGTATATATGGTATATATATTTGTAGTATATTGTAAGGAAAAGGATACCTTAATTAGTGTTATACACTTACCATAATTGTATAGTTAGAATTATGGTAGAATAAGGATTTAGAAGTAGAATAGGAAAAGGATTTCCCTATTATGGAAATATGTAACTTGTATATATAGTCTTTCAATTAATGAAAATAATCAAGGGGATTATTTCTTTCATGGTATCAAGAGACTAGGTCTACACAAAAGTTTTCTCTCAAACTTTTCCTTGTGGCCGAGAACCCCCCCCCCCTCGGGTTTTCTCTACAAACATTTTGTCTTCCGCTCTCAAAAACCTCTCTTAAATTTAACCTCCTTCCTTGTTCTTTCAAATATGTCTAAGAATAATTTTCACCCTGCCCTCACGATTTCCAATATCAAGCTCAGTGTCCCTATTGTCCTTGAGATGGAAAACGTTCAATATGCAACGTGGGCGGAGTTGTTTAAAATTCACGCTATCTCTTATCAAGTTCTTCATCACACCATTCCTCCCGCTAGACCCCTTCATGCGGAGGATCCTGAGGTATGGATTACACTTGATGCTACCATTCTTCGGTGGATATACGCCACTATTTCAGTGGACCTTCTACAGACGATTATGGAGCCCGATACCACGGCTATGGCTGCATGGAATAGATTGCGTGACATATTCCAAGACAACCAACATTCCCGTATCGTCACACTCGAGCAGGAATTCTCTCTCGTTCGAATTGACGTATTTCCGAACGTTTCTGCATATTGCAAGAAACTAAAGGAATTGGCGAATCAACTCCGTAATGTTGGCGCACCAGTAACAAATAATCGTCTAGTTCTACAGTTGGTTGCCGGGCTTTCGGAGGCCTATAATGGTGTTGGAACTCTCCTTCGGTAAAGCAACCCTCTTCCCGACTTTCATCAAGCCCGCTCCATGCTGACGTTGGAAGAAGCCGGTTTGGCTAAAAAGGCGGCTACCGGAGCAAGCCCAGTTGTCATGGTGGCATCCTCTCCTAGTTCTTCGGGTTTTGTTAATAATTCGGGCCAAAACCATAATAATGGTGGCGGCAAGAATAATCGCAAAAGTAACAAAAACCGCGGGGGCAAACGAGGCGGTTCTGGTGGCGGTTCCGGTGAGCAACAAGCAGGCGGTGGGTCCCATCCAGGGTACAGTGGGCCACCACCACCGTGGGCCCAGCAGTGGGGCCATTGGCAGTGGAACCCGCACCCTCCAGCCACGCTTCAGCGCCGCTGGCTGGCCAACGACCCAGGCCCAACGCCAAAGTTGGCGCCCATCGCCGCGGGCCCAACAACAACAGTATCCGGACCTACGCCCAACAAAGATCACTAATGACGCCTTGGGCCCCGTCCTCCGCAAGCCCATCATGCAGCAAGCCCCACTCAGACCGATATCGAGGCCGCGATGCACATGTTGGGATTGTCCCAACCGGACCCAAATTGGTACATGGACACGGGGCCACTACTCACATGACTTCCGAATCAGGTACTCTCTCATCTTATTCCAATTTGAGCACCCCTGGGATAATTGTTGGTAATGTCGATTCTATTCCAATTCTAGGGTATGGTCAGAAAACATTGTCTCCCCCCAATCCACCACTCCTCTTGAAAAATACTTTACATGCTCCTAAATTGATTAAAAATTTAGTGTCTGTCCGAAAATTCACAAATGACAATTCTGTTTCTGTTGAATTTGATCCTTTCGGTTTCTCTGTGAAGAATTTCAAGACGGGGAGTCATCTCATGAGGTGTGATAGTAGGGGGGATCTGTATCCTATCATGCCGGTTTGCCATCCATCGAGTCCAAATTTTGCCATCGCCTTTTGCCCATCTCTCCTTCCATGTGGCATGCTCGTCTGGGTCATCTGGGATCTTCTATTTTATCAGCTTAGATAAAAATAGCTTTATTTCTTGTAAGGGTACAAGTCGTACTCCAATTTGTCAGTCTTGTTCATTAGGAAAAATTGTTAAGTTGCCATTTGTAGACTCCAATTCTCATACTTCTATGCCATTTGACATTATTCATAGCGACTTATGGACATCTCTTGTTCTTAGTTCAATGGGTCATCGATATTATGTTCTTTTTTAGATGATTATTCTAGATTTTTGTGGACGTTTTCAATTGCGAATAAATCACAAGTGTTTTCCGTCTTCATAAAATTTAGAGCGTTCGTTCGTACTCAATTCGAAAGAGAAATAAAAAATATTCAATGTGATAATGAGAAAGAGTATGACAATAGGGAGTTTCGAAATTTTTGTGCTACTCATGGGATAAATTTTCGTTTATCATGTCCTCATACATCTTCACAAAATGGGAAAGCCGAACGCAAAATTCGTTCCATAAATAACATTGTCCGAACTCTCCTCATACATGCCTTCATACCTCCATATTTTTGGCATCATTCTCTACAAATGGCCACTTACCTTCTAAACATAATTCCGTCTAAAGGTCTGACATACTCTTCCCCCCTCAAAGTCCTATATAATAAGAACCCTTCTTATTCTCACCTTCGGATTTTTGGGTGCTTGTGTTATCCGTTATTCCCATCCACCACAATTAACAAACTTCAGGCTCGGTCTACCCCGTGTGTGTTTTTGGGTTATCCGTCGAATCATCGTGGTTATAAGTGTTTTGTTTTATCCTCCAAGAAAATCATAATCAATCGCCATGTCATTTTTGATGAAACTCAATTCCCATTTACAAAAGTTCATACTCCCGAACCTAAAGCATATAATTTTTTGGATGATCAAATATCCCCGTATATTATTCGGAATTTTTCGGACATCTCCCGTACCCAAAATCCTCCAATGGCCCATCGCCTACTGCCCCACAAGAACGCCACATCCAAAGAAGCCGCCATCGAACAGTTCCAGCAATTGGGCCTGTCCACCACTCGAACCGGGTCCGTAAACCGAGCCCAACATTTACCGATTTGGGCGGCCAGACTCCACTGGCCGCCACCCGTCCCGAGCCCAGAAAATTCCCAAAATTCCCTCAATTCTTCATCGAGTCATAGACCGGTCACTCGGAGTCAGCGGGATATTTTTACACCTAAAAGACATTTTAATTTACATTCTGATGTCCCTAAATCCCCCTTGCCCCGCAATCCTGTGTCCGCATTAAATGACCCTAATTGGAAAATTGCTATGACTTATGAATATAATGCTCTTATTGATAATAAGATGTGGGAGTTGGTGCCCCGTCCATATGGTATTAATATTATCAGGTCTATGTGGATTTTTGCTCATAAGGAGAATTCAGATGGGTCCTTTGCTAGACATAAGGCACACCTTGTTGGTGATGGTAAAACTCAGCAGGTTGGAATTGATTGTGGTGAGACGTTTAGTCCGGTGGTCAAACCGGCTACCATTCGCACTGTGCTTAGCTTGGCTCTTTCAAAGACTTGGCCAATCCATCAGTTGGATGTCAAGAATGCTTTTCTACATGGTGATCTCAAAGAAACAGTCTATATGCATCAACCGTTGGGTTTCAGGGATCCCAACCACCCTCATCATGTATGTTTGTTGAAAAAATCACTATATGGGCTTAAGCAGTCTCCACGGGCCTGGTATACACGATTTGCTGATTTTGTTTCGACTATTGGTTTCACTCACAGCAGGTCAGATAATTCCTTGTTCATCTACCGCCGGGGTTCATCATTGGCCTATATTCTGTTGTATGTGGATGATATCATATTGACTGCCTCCTCCGATACTTTGCGCCAGTCTATCATGGCCATGCTCAGTTCTGAATTTTCTATGAAGGACTTAGGGCCGTTGAGCTATTTTTTGGGGATTGCTGTCAAGCGTCATTCAGGTGGCTTGTTTCTGTCTCAACAGAAGTATGCTGCTGAGATCATCGAGAGGGCTGTGATGTCATCCTGTAAGTCCACTTCCACACCGGTTGATGCAAACCCAAAGCTGAGTGCCGCAGTAGGTGCACCATACGAGGACCCGACCCACTATCGCAGTCTTGCAGGGGCCCTCCAGTATCTTACATTTACCAGACCAGATATTACATATGCGGTTCAGCAAGTGTGTTTATTCATGCATGATCCCAGAGTTGAGCACATGAATGCAATCAAACGCATCATTCGGTATATTCAGGGGACACTGGACTATAGGTTGCACTTGTATCCTTCATCTACATCCACACTTGTCTCTTACACGGATGCTGATTGGGGTGGTTGTCCCGACACCGCATTTGGCCGACTTGCCATCAGATGTTCCTTGGCAACAACTTGGTCTCCTGGTCGGCAAAGCGTCGGACAACCGTATCACGCCCAAAGGCAGGCGTAATATCGAGGGGTAGCGAATGTGGTCTCCGAATCATGTTGGCTACGTAATTTGCTCTTGGAGCTTCATTGTCCCATTCAGAAGGCAACGTTGGTATATTGCGATAACATTAGTGCCATCTACCTGTCAGGTAACCCGGTTCAACACCAACGCACCAAGCATATCGAAATGGACATTCACTTTGTTCGTGAAAAGGTTGCAAAGGGTCAAGTTCGCGTCTGCCATGTCCCGTCTCGTTATCAAATTGCAGACATCTTTATAAAGGGTCTACCAGCGGTTCTCTTTGAAGATTTTAGGGACAGTCTCAGCGTTCGAAAATCGTCCGCTATGACTGCGGGGGTGTGTTAAACAAAGCAATATACATGTGATATACACTAAATATACATCAGTGTATATCACATATATATCACTAATGTAAGCAGTGGGCTTTCGGTCAGCCCAAAAGAGTAAGCAAGCAGTGGGCTTTTCGGTATAGTCCAAATGGGCTTAAGCAGTCCGAAAGCAATTCAATTATTGGTGTATAAATGATATATATATTTGTAGTATATTGTAAGGAAAAGAATACCTTAATTAGTGTTATACACTTACCATACTTGTATAGTTAGAATTATGGTAGAATAAGGATTTAGAAGTAGAATAGGAAAAGGATTTCCCTATTATGGAAATATGTAACTTGTATATATAGTCTTTCAATTAATGAAAATAATCAAGGGGATTATTTCTTTCAGAAGGGTAGTAAGTAGTCGAGCGTAGTCTTACTTACACTTAAAAACTGATAGTTGTAATGTTATTATTGTAGGCCTGCCTAGCGTATCCTACTAATAGGCGCAATATTGCTTTATAGTCCCCTGTAGTTTGATTTCTGCTGCTATGTTTCTTTTAGTGTACTTTGTGTAGCTTATTTACCGGCGCTAGTTACTGCTTACTTTTTCAAAATACGTTATCATGACTTATTCGCTTTTGATACCAGTATTTTCATATTGATTTAAAAAATATTTCACCGGATCTGACCGTTTCTCTTGCTCTGTTGTGCTTATGCTCTATCTTGAGCCAATGGTCTTTCGAAAACAACCGCTCTACCTATCAAGGAAGAGGTAAGGTCTGCATACACTCTACCCTCCTCAGACCCCACGTTTATCGTATGTTATTGTTGTAGGGAAGAGAGTAGACACAATGCCCATGCTCTCCATCCAACATGTAAATGCATAAAATGGTAGAAACAGACTACAAAAATTCACACGTTAGCAACATCGAGCTAAGATAAATAATTGAAACAAATTATATATTGCCAAACAACAGAAAGGACGCATTATAATAAAACATTGAACGCCAAAGGCACTATACATACATCTATTTTGAGCAGGTGCGTGCAAGCTAGCTGTGCCACTACTGTTGCAAAACAAAAAATATACTCTCGAGAGACGAAAAATTGTGCATTCCCTTCTACGGATCTCAGCCACGACAAGAATTCTGGGGGATTTAAGCCTTCCTTTGCTCCTTTTCTTGCTCTCATTTTATTTAGAGGGAAATTAAGTAGCTGAAACAGAGATCGATTAAATAAATCATTTGCCCTCCTTAGGCCTGATATCAATGCCTTCAATAATTAAGCCACTTTTCCAGTTACCTCCCTTCACCTCTGTTAAGCTCATCTCTACTTCAGCTTCTTGTCCCCTCTTGACAAAGAATTCTCCCAACTCAATTTCCATCCACCCATCACTTCTCTGCTTAGGGTGACGCCCTTCAGGTTCATCCTCCACTTCCTGTCTCAATATGTGAGCCATGTGGTGGGTGAATATCCCTAAGCGTCTCGGGACTACTTGGTACCTGTACTGTCTCCGTCCTCCTTGAGGGTCCAAATAAACTGTCTGTGTCTCTCTTTCATGCCCGGCAATCCCTACTGAACTCTCTGCAGGTTGGTCTCCAAATCCATAGGCCCTGGATTTTGTAGTGAACACGAGGTAAGCGCCATATCTGGTGTCAGGGGAGAGCATATTGGTGTTTATTTTGCCAGACATGTCAAACCAGCAGACATCAAGAAGCTCAGCAACTTCTGAGAACCTATTTCCAAATATACGCACACAAAATCACTTCAAATGACAAAGTGGCATCTCGTAAAAAATTACAAGTGCGAAAAGTTTTCTATGACAGCCATTTAAAGGGTATAAATTGTTAGAGTGAGGATACGATTTACTTCTCTAACCAATTATCAAAAGTTGTGTGCATCGAAATACCTGGACTCGGGAAGGGAAATCCATCTCCAATATCTAGACGTGTCACCCCAAACAATTTGTAGAGACCTTGCAGCTAACATGTAACATTTCTTTCCACTCCATTTCTCCAATGAAAAGCTCTGGTTTGCATCAACAGTATGTCAGATAGATACTTAATTAGCAAGTAAGAAACAAAGTGAAGCGAAATATAGTGCGGGTTCTCATCATAGAAAGTAAGAGCAGAATGAGTTACAATATCACATGTGAAAATTCAAAAGCAAAAAGATCAAGTTGTAGTAGAAAAGAAAAAGAATGCCATTTCCATGATATTATCATGTACTCCCTCCGTCCCAATTTATATTATGTAGTTTGACTGCTTACGGGGTTTAAGAAATAAAGGAATAAGAAATAAAGGAAGACTTTTGAATCTTGTGGTCTAAAACAAGTCAAAGATATTTGTGTGGTTATAGATCTGATTAAGTAAAAAAGATAAATCTTAAAATTATTTTTTTACCAAATAAGAAAATGTGTCAATTCTTTTTGGAATTGATTAAAAAAAAGAGAGTCATGAATTGTGACAGAGATAGTACTTAAAATTGATGGTGGAGCCACACTATCTACTGGTGGGGAAAATTGGTCCCATTAGTTACTTGTTTTTCTTTGATTTCCTTTACTATTCAACAGTCAAAAGACCAAAAAGACAGAGAAAAGGAGACAATGGTGACAGGGCAAGGCTAAGCAACCTAAAATGGAAACCAGCAGAGATTTTCAAAAGTTTGTGAGCGGGCACCACTGTTTGAAAGCTACTATTTTGATATGCATGCAAAATAAAAGTACAACAAACACTATAAACCTCATTTTCACATAAGTTAGCTGTAATGATGTGAAAAATAGACTATCATTTTCACACATATGAATATATTATAGATATATACATCAAAACATTTCTTTATAAAGGATATATATGCATAATCATCCTCCTGTCAACTTAAGAGACCAAGATGTTAGTAGCGACTTCTCCTCCAAGGACTTGTGTTTATTGGACCAATTCAATCTTTGAACTAACAATTCTAGAAACAACTTCGATATGACCATTATAATCTAAATTAAAAAGTGCAAAAAGTGTTAACGGAGATAATAATGGTCATATCGACTTGGGTGATCTGCACATTATTATTCTATTTATAAACAATATCCAACTTTGAGGTACACCAAGGTATACAATATACACCCTCCATACAGAAAAACATTACAGAATTTGGAGTACATGACTCAACTCACATAATTCTTGGTGTGATCTGCACATTGATTCCTCAAATTATCTCAATGATATTTACAGATTTAGAAAGTACATAAAGGTACTATAATTCGTTAATTTTTGTAATTAAACCTTTTTAGTAAATGTTTGAAAAAATAAACATTCATCAAGACGAACAATATTGTGCTAACTCCTGAATAATAACAGTGTAGACTTATAAAATAGGGCAGATGCAAGAATTCTTACTTCCTTTATCGATGTAATTTAAGTTACACAATTTATGTATCCACTCACGAGATGAATTTCTGGTGCATTTTCTCGATAAATAGTTGCGTATTTACTTCAAGAGTACTATGATACTTCCAATTTGACCTTAATTAGCAACAACAAATTGAATACATGGATTAAGAGATAACGATAAAAAAATACACCTTAACTATCATTTCATAGTCAAACTCAAACTATGAGTTATTCTATTTTTCTACCTAAAATAATCAATATCTATATATTAAGACACACGTAGTGCTCAAATACAAAAAGAAACAAATGATCATTGGCCTAATCAGTTCAAGGGGTGTTCTAATAAATAAATGGTGATAGTTCATAGTAAAAGAGAATAATTAATAATTGAGATGCGAAACTCGAGAAAAAATGATAAATTAAATATATTTTTGACCATTAACTCTACAATTAATAAAGGAAACAAACATTTAATTAGAGGTTTAGTACTAACCTTTGTGCCACCGTCAACGAGGATAGGATGATCACAGAGGTGTAAGTAAAGCTCTTTCTTTGAACCGACCTCTAGTGAATCAGGACCGTCAATGGACCGGCAAATGATGTCATAATAATCCGGCGGTAAGAACCGTTCCCAAACGGCGTCGGATTCAGCAGCCGACCGGAAAGTTGAAGCCACCAGCGATAGCCGGCAGGCGTCTTTCGGACTCGTTAACGACAGCGCGTTAGCTATGCATCCTTCCGGCAGTTCATCGCCGCCGGCGAATCTCATGTGGCTCTCCACCGCCATTCTCTATAGAATATAAATATATATGTATCTATAGGTACAAAAAAAATGTTGATGTCGGTATATATTTGGATGACTATTAGAGAACAATATTGGGTGAGGAGGAATATAAGCGAGGCAGAGGCATCCTATTTATAGGTGAGTTATTATGCTTTTTAAGTTGAAAGAGAGTATATCGGTTGCATTGTTTCCTTGCTAAGCAATCAAAAGTTATTTTCTTTTTTTCAATTTTATGTTATGTTTTGATATACATTGTATACTATACTCTCTCATTTTTCATTTTAATAATATCGCACCGTTCAAAGTATTTCCTTCGTCACATAAATCACATTTTTAAATTTGTTTCCATTGTTCCTTCTCTTCCCCTATTTCTATTTATTTTCACATATCCGTTTTCTTCTCTTATTAATATATAAGAGTCGATATCATTTTGTCTCTTAGTAACATTTAAGGATTAAGAAATAATGTTTCTTTCCCACATTTTATATCATGAATTAGGTCAGTAAACCCCTCGTACAGTTTAAAAAAAAAAGATCTTACATTTTTCTACAACTAAACTTTGAAAATATATATTACTATTATTTATTAGATATAAGTTGCTCATATATTTGTAAACATACTCACTCAAATAAAAAATCTATTGATTTCTTGTACCAAACATTCTTACATACTCTCAAAGAGTTATTTATACAAATATAATTAGAAAAATATTCAATATAGGATAAAAATCGGATTGATTTTTCAGAGAAAAAAATTATCTGCTTGGCTCATCTGAGTGGTTTTAAAAATAAAAATAAAAATAAAATCTTAAATAATCAATTTTATGTGAAAGTTCTTGAAATGTATCGCACATGATGGAATTGCTACTATCCAAAATATTAATTACTTTTGTGTGTTTTTTGTATACTAACATTATTATGCTACACTCATTATTGAACTTATCCTAAAAAAAGTCATTCTTGAATAAATTCACAGTTCACATTAAAAATTCATTATTTAAAAACGTTTAGAAAAGTATGTAGTTGAGGCACAGATAGGTTATGTCGTTATAGTGGGTAAAGTATAGCGATGTTATTGATATAGTGAATAAAATTTAGTGACTTTTTTGTTGTACCGAGTAAATTTTAATATAATTTTATAATTTTATTGTTATAGTGAATAAAATAGGATGACAATAGGTAAAATTAATTCCTACATAGTTGGAGAATAAATTGACGTCCGTGATCTTTCATTATTTTGGATGGCATAACACTCACTTTCATACGTAGAAAGTGGATACTAGTCTTTTGTCATGCTTATAATGTTCTCGTCATATGGCAAAAATTGTATCTTTAAGATTGTCTCATGCCTCTTTTCCCTAGTCCTCTTATAAAAGTATTTCAATTATTACGCATCTACACTCTTTCCTTTTGAGAAATTAATTAGAACCTTCCTCTTGAAGAAATTACTAAAGTATAGAATCTGAATGAAAGTTTTTCATTTTAATTTCATTGGACAGTGGAGAAATCCTGGATAAGAAAAATGTGTTGAGAATCGAACATTTCATCTTGGTAGAAAATGTAAATAACACAATTCCACTATAAAGATTCCACTCAATTCTTAATGCTGAAATTAGTTTATAAATTGTCATGCTTTCTATAATATTTGCCTTGATTTTTTCATTTCTCGTATTTCTTTGTAAAATTTCACAAATGACTCTATTTTGGTTTTTATTAGATATACTTATACTTCTTGCTACTATCATCGTATTATAAGACAAACTGGATTGGGTTCATCCCTGTAGTAATCGAATGAATTGAGTTGTCAACATGAAAGAGTTAATTATATTTGATAGCTATAGTAACATGTAATCAAAATTCGGTTGTATTCCAATTTTTGGTATATTCAAATCAGATTTCGATGTATTCAAGTCAGATGTATTCAACTCAATTGTATTCAGGTCAATTATATTCAACTCAGCTGTATTCATTTGTAACTGCTTTTACATTGTATTCAATTAATTATATTTTAAATAGATTGTATTCAAAAACCATAAATACAAAAAAAAAAGGAAATATTCAGATGTATTCAAATTCACTTTATTTATTTGTACACAAAAAAATCTCCTTCAATATATAAAGAAACATTGAATTTTACACTAAACATTAACGGATACACTCAAATACTGAATACAAGAAATAAAATACACCCCCAAACACTGAATTTTACACTAAAAATTTAACGAATACACTCAAATAATAATACAAAAAATAAAATACACACCCAAACACTGAATTTTACACTAAAAAATTACGAATACACTCAAAAATTGAATACAAGAAATAAAATACACCCCCATATGAGATACAAGAAAATAAAAACACTCCGATTTGAAATACAAAAAAATAAATAAGCTCAAATATGAGCCGGCACGCCGAAAAATGACATTGAACTCCGCCAAAGCTCAAATTTGAGTCGGCACGCAGGAAAACCACACTGAAATCCGTCACCGACTAGATCTGGAGGGAGGCGAGTGGAAAATGCGGGCAATGACGACCAGATCTGAATTGGCCAACTGTTCCGCCATGGCGAATGGAATCTGCCATATCGAAGATCGAACCGACCAGAACGGAGGAGAACGACGAAGATCGAACCAGCCAGATCGACGACGATCGAAGAATGACAAAAAATTGAAGGCGCCGGCCAGATCGATAAGCAGTGGGTTTCGCCGGAGCTCCAGCGACGATTTCGTGATGTGGTGGTTCGCGGAGCTTCGGTTGCTCGTCGGAGGAGAGATCCGGCAGTCGTGTGAATGAGAGGGAGAGGAGAGGGGTGTTATAGTTGTGGTTCGTCGTCGGAGCTCCGACAGTTGGGCGACGGCGGAGAGGGGTGAGGAAGAAGAGATGAGTGAGGGACAAATACAAGCCATAAACCTAATGTATTTTAGTATAGCTATGGATGGTAATTTATAAAATTACTGTAGCTACTAAATATAATAAAATTAAAAGGTAGTTATTATCAATAATTACTTCTTAAAGGTAGCTATGACAAGTAATTATTCTTTTTTTTTTCAAACTATTTTGAATTGTTCTTCCTTGAGTCTAGGGTCTATCAAAAATAACATTTCTACCTTCCAGACCCAAAGTAGAAATAAGGTTAGCGTACACTATACCTTTCTCAAACCCTATTTTATGAAATTATACTGGGTATGCTGATGTTGTAGAAAATAATGACAAACCTTAACTGTATGCAAAGAAACAACAGAAGATCAACGATATATATTTTTTCTTTTTGGTTTTAAATTTACAGTCACCGGATAAAGTGGAAAGAAGAGTATAAAATGAGTGCAATGTTGATGTTTACGACAACGACAATAACAACATACCCAGTGAAATTCCACAATATGAGGTCTGGAAGGGTAGAGTGTATACAGACCTTACCTCTACCTTGATAGGGAAAACGACCGTTTCAGAGGGAGGGAGACCTTTGGCTCAAGACAAGGCACAAGCTCAAGCAAAGTAAAGTACGATAAACAAAGTGAGTAATATTGATGTTTCTTAAATCTAAATTGAATTGATCTATATTTGTGTAGATAATTTAAAAATAGAAAGAAAAAGAAGCTAGCTAGTTTTTAAACTAGCATGTTGAACGTTAAAAAGGAGGGTTAAAAGTGGGAATAAATGCTATGGCTGAATCCTTAGGCGTTAAGGCTAAGCTTTGAGAACATGCATATTCCCTTTTTATGTTTTTTATTTTGTTCTTGTTAATGGCCCCCTTTATATTCTTTTTCTTAGTAACTTTTATTTGTGGGATATAAAGATTATAGAAGAATGAGAAAATTAAGTAAAAGTCAACCTTTTCCGACTATGAAAGAGAAGCAAATTAAATTCTGAGTAAGAAAAGGTTTGAAAGCCACATGCTTAGGCCTTCCACAGCTGACACACACCTTTTAGATTTCTTTTACATCACTTGTGTGCGAGACACGTCGACATCCCATATTTCCCCCCCTTTTGTTACTTCCTTGGTCGCAATTTATGCAACAAAATATTTCTCCCTCCCTTGTAAATTACTTGGCACATTTCCTTTTTGAGTCAAATACAATTTTAACCAAGAAATAATTTTACCGTATTTATAAGAGAAGAATTTCAAATTATAATGTTTTTCATATATTTTTAAATATTTAAATTTAAATTTAAAATATTAAATTAAGTTAATCTAATTTAACTTTAAAAATTAATCAAATTGACTCTTGAGAAGCTAAATATGACAAGTATATTGGGATGGATGGAGTATTCACTACCGTCCTCAATATTGTCATGTTTCACTTCTCAAGAATTAAATTATATGAACTTTGACCAACATTTTTAAGGTGTATTTTTTCACCATATTGATACGAAAAGAATAACAACTAATAATACTTTTCGTATAACTTATAAATAATAAAATTTTGTAGTTAATAATTTTAAATTAATCTAATTCAATCAACTTCGAAGATTGTTCAAAGTAACTCTCGGGAAGTGAAACATGATAAGTATTTTGAGACGGTGGGAGTCATTCCGGGTGCATGAACTTATTCATATTGTTGGTCACAAATTCGAATAAATATATTGCATAATTTACTAATTTGTATAAAACTGATTAATTCATTAAGAATTCCAATAATACAAAATGTTTAAAATGTTAACTTTATTTGTTTTGGATACACTTTTTGAGCGATAAAATATTTACTCCGTCTTTGTAAATTTGCTTATATCATCAGTATCATATTTAAATAAAGAAGAAGAAATTTGATAGACTAATAATTAGCGTAAAACTAATTAATCTGTGAAGAATTATTGTAATACAGAACATCTTAAATATTTTATTTTGTTTGTTTGATACAACTTTTTTATGTATTGAACTATTTAAAACTTTGAACAATGATATAATTATTTCTCTGTCGAAGTCACTAATTGAGTCTTCTCTCTTCTGTAAATATTTACTTTTACATTACTAATATAACATACACGTCAAATTAACACTTCAACTCTTGTTTCATCTTATTGCGTGATCAATTTTTAATATCGATCAATTTAGAAATTTCATCTCAAGCCATTAATTGTTTAGAATCAGTGTATGCATTTTCTATATTTAACATTTAAAGGATACTTCTTAATTAAGTTATTTTAGATTAACTGTCAACCATTTTGAGATTTTTTAATGTAAAAGGACAAAGTCAACACCCTTAAGCATGCTGATAGGAAGAAGCATAATCCTTGGTCACTAGACCAAAAAGCTTATTTTAGCTAATGACTGCTTTAATCTAGGGATCATTTCTTCCTAATTTCAAATTTTCGACAAAAGCATGAGAACTTTTGTTTAAATTTGTTTAGTTATTATTTATTGTTTAGCAATTATTTAGTTTTTATGTTATCCCTTATTCTCTGAGTTGGGTTTTTAATTTCGGCTGAGACGGTAACTTCTATAAATTAGTTTGAAATTTATAATGAAATGTGCAATTTGCCTTATCATTATCTTTTTATTTTGGTTCCCAAAATTTTATCAAACCCATGTTCTACTTGTTTGATAGAAAATTAATAGATTATTCTATTCTTCATTCGCTGAAAAGATTTACAATTAATACTATAACATCTTTTTTTGAGGGATTTGTGGGTGTTTCACCAAACTTAAAACTGAAACCAACAAGGCAAATTTATCAAGCACATGAAAGCAGAATAAGAAGTGTTGGTCAGTTGATAAAAAAACTACAAGTTTTGAAGATAAATATTATTTGATGAAGAATTTCTTAGGCAAAAGCTTATCATTATATCCATTTGTGGAGTAGCATTTTGTTTTAGCACCAAAGAAAATGCGGTAGAAATCTGGCACTAGAGATGATCGGCGTTAGCTATCTTTTGCCTCACATTTTGATCACTTTACTTGTGCTTAAATTGATTTTATTCACTTTATACTTAATGTTCGCATTTAACGCGCTAAATTGGATGACAACGGGACTTTGAAGTCTAAGTAGAATCTAAGGCATAAATGATATGATTTTTAGCACATGGATTGATATGGAGTTTAAAGCTTTGGAGTTGAGTAAAAGTCGAAGAAAAAAAAATGGGGTCAACAACCGAGCGTGAACGATGTCGGCCTACAATAGCACAAAAGTGGCAGAATTGCACTAGTGCGTCGCATCTTGCACTGTCTTAGTATAAAATGTATTGTTGCACTACATGTTTTCAAGTCTCTAAAAATTAGGCCTATCTCGGTGCCAGTCACAACGGAATACTTGAAAGCTCTTGAGGAAAGATATTTGAAAACTCACTAACGGTTGGAAATTTGTCTTTGGTGGGGAGGTGCGTCCACTCATATTTAATAACTTAAACACTAGGGTTCCGCATGTTGGAGGCTTTGTCTCTTCACACGTGCATAATCTACTAAGTGAGTAGATGATCGTAGGGCCAATGATCGTCAAATTTCGTTAAGAAATGAAAGAGATATTGGTCCACGAAGTAGGGTGTTTGAGACATTGAAATATGGTGTGGGACAAATCTACCATATCGGTGGGAAAATGAAGAATTGTTCTCTTTATAAGTCTCAAAATTGGCTAAGGGTTTGGGACCCCAAGGGGTAACCCATGTTGTTTGAAGGAGGGAGGACCTAGATGTGCTTGGGTTCGAGGCTAAGTCCACACGCGCGCCGCCGCCCGTCCGGTCTGGGCTCGAGTCGTGGGATTTGGGCTTCTTCTGATATTATCTTTTTGGACCCAAATTACTTAATATTTACAATTTGGTACCTGGAGTTTCTGGAAAGATGAAATTGGCCAAATAACTCCTCCCTAAAAGCTCCTTTATGTTGCACATTAAATCAGTCATTTACTTGGCTGATTAACTCCTCACTAATGGCCATTACTTGGCTATTAACAGTCATTAGTTGGCAGTTGAGAAGTCCCTCTCCTTATACTATATATTGAATCATTTGGCTCAATTGTTGAGACTAGACAAAGACACAAACAGAAGAGAGAACAAAAACAAGAGAAACTCAGTCAAAAAACGTGAGCAGAATCAGTGGACAAACAAAAAACTCTTCCTTCATTTTCCATTCTTCAGCAAATCATTTCGTGTTTGTTTTCTTCGTCAGAATCAACCTATTTGCTTTGTAGTGTTGATTAGTTGGTGTTTTATCTTGGGAGATTATTATCCGTTAATGTAAAAGCATATATACGGGGCAATCTTGTCTTAAAGACAGAGAGCCATCTCTCGACTCAGCCACAGTTGTAACAATCCATATTTAGTGTTTCTTGATTTCAGGTTATCAAGATTCAAGACTCAACAAGCTTGCGGCAATTATAATATTGGCTTGTTTGTTTATCCTTTCGAACACTTGTAATATTTATTTACTTCACGTACTGCAGTTTATATCCAACAATTTTAATAAAAGATTGTATTAGTGTTCGAAATATGTCAGTCAACAATTGTGTGACCAAATCTGGTTATGGTTGTGGTTTTCTGGTAGAACAGAATTTTGATTATGCTGTTGAAGGTCAAGGTGTTCATGGTGTCTCCCGAGAGTGGTGGGAACAAGCGTCCACGAGAGGCTGAGGATGTCAATTGGGACAAGAGGAGAAGACTGAAGATGTGGTTCTATCTTGTAGCAGAAGGCCTATATCTGTCCCAGACAAAGGATCCGAATTATGAAAAGGAGGAAATAGACACTCAATCCGACGAAGTGTCTGAAGTGGGCCAGAATCTGAAATTGGGATAAGTAATTTTTCTTCCTTGTCAACAATAAGATTAAAAGATGTCTGATTAAAAATGGCTTAAAGTAATGAGGAATATGAAAATGTTTTCCCGAAATAAATTATATTCCTTATGCTTTAAAATCAGAAGTTTAATCTCACCTTCCCTCCCCGTTTAAAGATTGGATTTTGTAAACGACTTAAAAAGATCCGTTCTTTTGAGTGTAATTATTAAAAGTGTGTAAAGTATGTTCGCACATACGAGGGAGAAAGATCCACTGACTGTGCGAAAATTGTTACCACACTTAAGTAAGCGCCTAGAATTGTCTGGGCACCAATCTCAAGGAAAGAAGACTAAAAGATAATGTCTTATCTTAAGACATTGACCCTGTCATACTATTTGACAGAAGATCCTTCATTTGATAAGATGATATTGGACACTCAGTCAAAGCCTACGGGCGACTGGAGTGGGCCAGAATTCATTTGATAGGATAATATTGGACACTCAGTCGTACAAAGCCTACGGGTGACTGGAGCGGGCAAAAATTTCAGGTCTTAAATGATCTGAAGGCCAAAAGAAAGACAGATAAGTAATGGATACCTAGTGAGGTATGCCAGAGTTTCCAGGTCTTAAATGATCTGAAGGCCAAAGGAAAGGCAGAAAAGAAATTGGACACTCAGTCTGCCAAAGCAATTGGAGTGGGCCAGAGTATCCAGATCACATATGATCCAGTTATGCCCTAACCACGGGAAACATGTTGTTCGTGTGAAGCAACGCCACCTCTAAAGTAGAAGGGGTTGGAGAGGTTTTCCTCAATAGGACTTCAGGGAATGGGATCACTATAAAAGGAGGTGATACATGTCCCAAACTTGATTTAAGGGACGATGTTGGTCAAGCTGGTTTGAGACTAGTCCAACATGTCTGTAATAACTAAGAATGGTACAATATGTCTGTAGCTAAATAGCTAAATGAATGATATATTTGTAATACGTGCATCTATGCCATCATAGATTAAGACACGTTAAATAGAAAGTCATTCAAAATCTAATAAAGTTGAGATTGTTGTCTTCTGTCGACATAAACCCTCAAAATGAATGTGAGGTAGGTGAAGAGGCAAAATCACCTTTTCATTCCGTCAAGAGAATAGTGAAAGAAGCACCGCTCCTCTAGAACTTAGTCACACCTATATGGGTTATTTGAAGTTTATACAAAATAGAGGGGGGATACAAGTACTTTGTGACCTTCATTGACGATGGTACAACGTATTGCATCATTTGTTTGTTGAAAAGCAAAGATAAAGTTGTTGAAGCGGATAAGCGCTACAAAGCAGAAGTTGAAAAATCAACTAAGCCTACGGATTGAGGAATTCATACTGATAGAGGGGGAGAATGTGAAGCATCATTCATCAAACGACTGCTTATTTCTCACCTCAGTCTAACAGTTTTATCCAAGTGCAAAGCCGTACGCCTAAAATATGTGGGGCAAGACGATCCTTACCGCTAATGCGATTCTATCAGAACTACGCATAAGGATAATGATAACTCTCCGTGTGAAATATGAAAATGATCTCACATACAAATGTTGTGTTGTGTGGTGGCTTGGTAGAGGTTGGAATACCGAAACAGTTCAAGTTGGACCTAAGACTGTAAATTGCATATCCACTGGATCTACAAATAACAGTAGTGCTTATCGCCTCTTGGTGTCAATGAATGCTGAATTCTTTGAAGATAATTTTCCTTGAAAAGGAAAAAGAAGTAATTTCTCTCAGTTAACAAGAACCCATGAGTGCTTGACTATCCGGAACTAGACGTTCCGTATCTACAGGACTCGAAAGTTGCTGACTATCCGAAACTTAATATTCCAGATCTACAAAACTCAGAAATTCTAGATGTTGAATCGAGATGGAGCAAAAAGGGGACAACGACTTATTCCATGCCTTCTAGCTTGTATGGTTGAGAATGAACCATGGAAAATTAACAAATAATTGTCATCTCCAGAAGCGCTGCTTTGGAAAGAAGCTACAGATAGAGAAATAGATTCCATCATATAGAACCATACTTGTGTAATGGTTGACCTTCTTCCAGGAAAAAAACCTTTGGGTTGTGAAAGTGGATACTCAAAAGTGAGTACAAAGTAGATGGATCTACTGACGAGTATAAGGCCTCGACTACTTGTACATGTGCTCTCATGTGAATAGCTTAACATCCAGGGCCATTGCAGTCTTGCGTGACATGGATGTTGAAACAACCATCCTAACCGGAGAGTTGGAAGGGAAGGATCATAGTTGGTTTGTTCGACTGTTGGGCTTCTTCCTGAACTTTCATTTTGGTCCCTGAAATGTTTACATTTTGGTCCTGGAAGTTTCAGATAAAACAGAAATAATGAATCTGACAACAGAGACATTGACTCTGAAGTTAGAAAGCCAACAGTTGGAAAACCAACAGTCTGAAAGTGTAAGTCATATTGAAACAAAAGTCTCGATATGAAATATATGAGTATCACAGATGACATCTTAGGAATTCGAATTTCTAAGACATCTAATGGACTTGTCTAATTCCAAACTTATTTGTGAGGTAGTTGACAATCTCGTTGAAGCCACCAATGGATATGAATCGTATAACTGATTGGAATCGTGGTGCACCCATATACAATGAGCGATATGCGCATGTCACATGTATTTCAATGTATGTTACACACTACAACCGACCTTGTATCGGTCTACAAAGTAGATCAGTTGAACTAAGGTTCACTCGTGGTTTTTAAAAATGATCAATAGAAGGCGTTAAGTTGGATATGACGATATCTGAAATATTCACTTATCTACGGATTATGATATTCTGGATGTCCAGCGGTTCTGAAAGAACACAGTGATGCAAACTGGACATCAGATATGAAGAACACCAAAGCCATAAGTAAATGTGTAAGGTGGGGTCTTGGAAAATCCTCTAAGCAAACTTGCATCGGCCGATTCATGATGGAATCATAGTTTATCACTTTAAACAAAGCATGAAAGAAGTTGAGTAACTTTACGACTCCTTAGAGGATGTCCCGTATTGGGAGAAACCCATGCCTTCGGCAGTTATACACTGCGGCTAGCCGGTCGGCTTCAGGAAAATCACGGATGACGGTGTTTGGACATATCTGTCGGATCTGTCGGAGACATAAGACCGTATGACAGTTGATCATCACGGGTGTCACTTCCTTGATTATTAATCAAAGGATATAGCGGGCCCTTTAACTAAGAGACTACCCGAAGATCAAGAATTCTGCCTGTCTAGGGGAATGGGCTTAAAACCCAAACAATATGAACCTTTGTGGTGGTAATCCAACCATACTGAATGGAGATCCCAAGAATATGGTTCAATGAGAAAACTAAGCTGCAAAAGGTTTAGTTGAGCGCTTCGGTGGAAGCAAGAGCATTTCGGATTATGAATTCTGTAAGGAAACGTAAATCCAAAGCCGTTCCCGTGATAGACATTAAAGTGCTACCTGCATGGTGGGTAAAGGTTAAGCTTCCAAACCTTTAACGATCCTCAAACGATTGAGGTTAAGGTTAGGGAAACTTTTAATGATTCCTAACACTTGTGAAGTGGAGTATAGAAGGATACCTTGTAGGAGATCACCTATTTAAGTGCGAGGACAGTCCGTCTCAAATGAACGCACTTAAGAATCCAAGTGTGTCCACGGCCACAACGGACAAAATAATAAGAATGAAAATGAATAAGGAGAGTTATTGTGTTGGTATCATTGTCTTGGATTACACTAAATACTGACGGTTCAAGGCATCACATTTACCGCGCAGTAAGTAAGTTTGGTGGTATACAACTAGGAAAGGTTCAAAGGGAAAGCTACCTCTCCTGATGCAATATCTTTTCGCTGAAAGATTGCTGAAAGTAGGCACTTTATGTGTGCACCAAAATCTCTTTCAAGAGGGGATTGTTGAAAATTTTACTTTGGTGGAGAGGTGCGTCCACCTATATTTAATTACTTAAATACTAAGGCTCCGCATGTTGGAGGTTTGTCTCTTCACATATGCATAATCTACTAAGTGAGTAGATGACCGCAGGGCCAATGATCGTCAAATTTCGTTAAGAAATAAAAGAGATATTGGTCCACGAAGTAAGGTGTTTGAGGCATGGAAATATAGTGTGAGACAAATCTACCACATCGGTAGGAAAAAGAAGAATTGTTCTCTTTATAAGTCTCAAAATTGGCTAAGGGTTTGGGACCCCAAAGGGTAACCCATGTGTTTGAAGAAGGGACGACCTAAATGTGCTTGGGGTCGAGGCTAAGTCCACACGCACACCGCCGGAGCCCGCCCGTCCCATACGGTCCGATCTGGGCTCGGGTCGTGGGGCTTGGGCTTTGGGCTTCTTCTAAAATTGCTTAATATTTACAGTTTGGTCCTAGGAGTTTCTGAAAAGATGAAATTGGGAACGACGGAAGGCAAAAAGTTTCTGCCTGCCTTTTGGGTTGGTTTTTGGAGCGTTAAAACTCCATTAATATGCACATAACTCCTCCCTAAAAGCTCATTTATGTTGCACATTAAATCAGTCATTTACTTGGCTGATTAACTCCTCACTAATAGCCATTACTTGGCTATTAACAACCATTAGTTGGCAGTTGAGTGTCCCTCTCCTTATACTATATATTGAATCATTTGACTCAATTGTTGAGACGAGAAAAAGACACAAACAGAAGAGAGAACGAAAACAAGAGAAACTTAGTAAAAAAACGTGAGCAGAAACAATGGACAAATAAAAAACTCATCATTCCTTTTCCATTCTTCAGCAAGTCGTTTCGTGTTTGTTTTCTTCGTCAGAATCAACCTATTTGCTTTGTAGTGTTGATTAGTTGTTGTTTTATCTTGGGAGACTATTGTCCGTTAACGAAAAAGCATATATACGGGGCAATCTTGTCTTAAAGACAGAGAGTCATCTCTCGACTCAGCCACAGTTGTAACAATCCAGATTTAGTGTTTCTTGATTTTAGATTATCAAGATTCAAGACTTAACAAGCTTGCGGCAATTATAATATTGGTTTGTTTGTTTATCCTTTCGAACACTTGTAATATTTATTTATTTTCCGTACTACAATTTATATCCAACACTAACAACTAGTACAAAGTGGATGCTTGGTATCTCGACATATGTGTTGTTGACTCTGATTAAATTTGGTGATCATATTCCTCGCCTTAAGATAAGAAATAAACTTAGCCTGAGGCCGATATTCTCTTCCACTTACAAACTAGCTCATTGGGAAATTCAAATATGACTACCTTAGCACGGCAATCAAGAATCGTGTAACACTTAAATAACCCATCCCCATAGTCATACCAAAGTCAACCATTTTTTACTCGATAAGATCTACAGTGGTTTTCCTAAGCTGAACTGCAATCATACAACCCATATAGACACATGAAGCAATAATGGAATCTCTAATTTGAGTAGACACGAAGAACGGTTCATGTAACTATTCTGGCTCTATAAAAAAGGGAATGCGAAGTGCAGAGTAACATATGAAATATGTAAATCCAGGGTCAACAAGAGCATAAACATCAAATGTGCAGATAGTATACATGTGATGATAACATTTAAAGCCTCTGCAGTAGTGCGAATAGATAGTGACAGAAGCGAGATTGAGCCCTCATAGATGTAGTAATTGTCTGTGGTGGCTTATCTGCATTACGCCCACCATGGGCCCCATTGCCCTGAAGTGGGAGTGGTGTGATAAAATAGTAAAAGGTGTCGGTTGTGCTCTCGAACCCTATGGCTTTTTGGTCATGTCATGTGGCCCATCTAACGCATACATAACATGGCCCACAAATCTAAGCTGGCCTAGATTGGCCTCCAATTTTCTGACCCTCAGTAGAGATGAGGAGCATAGTGAGACAACTTTTCAAACTCAATATTGTCTCTTGAGATGCAGAAAAGACATATTGTTTTAAAGTGTGTCATCTATCTTGTTCTTCTTCCTCCCCTTGAATCAGAGGTCAGTTACATATTTCAACTGATTGGCCGCTAATTTGAATCAATGATCATTCATCCCTAGCAAGGTGGTGACCTTCTCTGTTTCTTAAAAAAAATGTCCTGTGGATTTGTCCACGTGAACGCTGGCAATCCAAGCCTCAGAAATGTTTTGGCCAACTGAGTGACTCATGCCATCAGTTGTTGGTGCTCCACTTCCCCTATTGGACTACTTAAATACCCATTATTAAGGTTCTATTGGGTTTGTTGGAAATTTACTAATGTGGTATTAAGTTTATCCCATTATTTATGACTCGACCAATTGGGGCCCCGTACGTCGGAAACGTCGTTTCCACACACGTGCACACGTAGTGCCAAGTATCGCAAATTTCATTAGTGAAAGAGATATTGGTATGTAAGTAATACGTTTGAGACATAGAATGATGGACGGTTATTGGCCAAATGACAAGTATTCCACGTTGGTAAATGAAGGAAGAAGTGTACACAGTGTAAGATGAAACGAGTCAAAAATCACCGTGGAGCCGTGAAGGGCCGCGACGCAACACCGTCGGAGCCGCGATGCTAAATGGTGGCTTGGGCTATTGGAGCCGAGGCGCTAATTCGCAAAGCCGCGACGCTTCGGAGGCAGAATGCTGCGACGGAAGATGGAAAGTTCTGACTTTTGGGCTGATTTTAGAGCATTGAATCTCCATTATTTGGCACATGAATTCAGCCAATATTTGGATGAATGTAACCCCTCAATAAATATCATTACATGACTATTGAAGGTCATTAGTTGGCTAGTTGAGGGGTCATTTCCTTACACTATAAATTGAGGCCTTTGGCTCAATTATTCAAGACTTAGGAATTTTCTGAAATCTTCTTCTTCCTCTCTAGGAAGTTTTATATATTTAAAATTCTTCAAGAGTAACACTTGAGTTTCCTTTGCTCATTTGTTAAGTTGTTGTTGTATCTTGGGAGACTATTGCCCGACAACGTAAAAGAATATATACGAGGAATCTTGTGTTAAAGATAGAGTGTCATCACTCGACTCAGCAAATTACAAGGAGTTTGTAATCGTTCTTATTTCCAGTTTGTTATAATCTTGAGTAGTTTATCCTTTCTAGCATTTGTAATATTTATTTACTTTTCGTTTCCTACAATTGTTGTACCTATAATTTTAAGACAAGATTGTTGTAAGTGCTTAGAAAGATGACTGGAAGAGAACAACTCGCTTCTAATATTGCTGCTTCTACTTAAGGCAACCTCTATGCCTTCCCCACTGCTGTTCAAGGCACACCTAATGCCTTCACTGCTGCTTAAGGCACATCCAATGCCTTTCCTGCTTCTAAAGGTAACGTTACAGTTCCTCCACCCTCTATATTCCACCATGAACGCCGAGAAAAGTTCATGAGCTCCAACTTCAAGAGATGACAGTAGAAGATGTTGTTTTATCTGACTGTTATGAGAATGGCTCATTTCCTAACAGAAGATCCTCCACAAGCTGGAGATGAAGTGGACCCTCAGCCTAATGAAACGACTGAAGGGGGCCAAGGTATCCATGTCGTTAATGACATGAAAATGGTTCTTGATGCATTGAGTCATAGTGACTTCATGTGTAAGAACTATATTTGAACTGTCTGTCAGACCCACTATACACGGTGTATTGCACTGTAGGCACCGCCAAAGAGTTATAAAAAAAACTGCAGAAGAAGTACAACGCACAAGATGCTGGTACGAATAAATTCATCGTTAGGAAATTTCTGAAATTTCAAATGGTGGATAGCAAAATTGTGATGTCCCAAGTCCAAGAATTCCAAATGATTCTACATCACTTGGATTTGGAAGGTATGAAACAAAATGAGCAGTTTTTGATTGCATCACTAATTGAGAAGTTACCTCCCTCGTGGAATGAGTTTATGAGTTACTTAAGACTCAAGACAAAGGAAATGACATTTGAGGAACTTATTATCAAACTCCAGATTCAGGAAGATAATAAGAAGGCCTTGCCTAGGGGAAAACAACCCACTGAGGCAAAGACAAATCTGGCTGAGGCCAAAGGGAACCCAAGCAAGAAGCGCAAGTTCCAGAAAGACGGCAAGACCCAGGCGGCGGAGAAGTTCAAGGGGAACTGTCACCACTGTGGGAAACCTGGTCACATGATCAAGGACTGCCGCAAACTCAAGACTGAGCAACAAGAGAAGGCCAAGGACAAAGGCAAGGCACATGCTACTGTCGTCAAAGGCACGCTTCTAGATGACATGATCGAGGAGTTTTCGACGGTGGTGCTTGAAGCAAACCTTATTGAGAATCACATGCAATGGTGGATGGACATGGGTGCTACCAAACATATCTGTTCCAATAGAGATGCCTTCTCCATATATACACCAGTTACAGACAAGAAGTTGTTTATGGGTAACAACGCTTCCTCTAACGTGCTGGGGGTAGGAAAGGTAGTCCTAAAGATGACTTCTGGAAAGGAGCTCACTTTGAAGGAGGTGATGCATGTCTCTGAGATTAGGAGAAATTTAATTTCAGGTCATTTATTGGTTAATTCTTGTTTTAGACTAGTATTTGAGTCCAATAAATTTATAATCACCAAGAATGGAACTTTTGTGGGAAGAGGCTTCATCTGTAAAGGCCTCTTCAAAGTTAACGCCATGTCTGTAATGCGTGCAAACAATAATATTGAAGCTTCTTCTTACTTGCTTGAGTCCTCTAACTTATGGCATCATAGATTATGACACGTTAACTATAAGTCCATCCAAAGGTTGGTTAAGTTGGAGTTGTTGCCGACTATCGACATAAACCCTCAACATAAGTATAAGGTGTACGTAGAGGCAAAACTCACAAAAATTCATTTTCGATCTGTCGAAAGGAATACCGCTCCTCTAGAACTTATTCACACAGATTAATGTGATTTGAAGTTTGCACAAACTAGGGGGAATAAGTACTTTGTGACATTCATTGATGATAGCACAAGGTATTGTTACCTTTGCTTGTTGAAAAGTAAAGATGAAGCCATTGAAGCTTTCCGACGCTACAAAGCAGAAGTTGAAAACTAACTAAGCATGCAGATTAAATTCATTCGTAGCGATAGAGGGGGAGAATACGTAGCGCTATTTGAGGAATATTATGCCGAATCGGGCATTGTTCATCAAACGACGACTCTATACTCACCTCAGTCGAATGGTATTGCTGAATACAAGAACCGCACGTTGAAGGAAATGATGAATGCCTTGCTCATCAATTTCGGTCTTCCCCAAAACATGTGGGGAGAATCCGTCCTTACCGCTAATACAATTCTTAATAGAGTCCCACATAAGGGTAAGGAAAAAACTCCATATGAATCATGGAAGGGAAAGAAACCCACCTATAAATATTTAAAGGTGTGAGGTTGTTTGGCAAAGGTCGAAGTGCCCAAGCCAAAGTAGGTCAAGATTGGGATGAAGACTGTAGATTGCATTTTCATCGGATATGCAAATAACTGTAGTGCTTATCGCTTCTTAGTGCATAAGTCAGATATTCCAGATATCCACGGGGGTACAATCATGGAATCAAGGAATGCTCAATTCTTTGAGGATACTTTTCCTAAAAAGCATCTCGCAAATAAAGTTATGAACAAAGCTCTCAGGAACCAGGAGTCGTTGACTGCCCGGATCTAGATGGTTTAGATCTAGTGGACTTCGAAGTGGCTGAATATCCAAAATCTAGTGTTCCAGATTCTCAGAACTTGGAGACTCCAGAGATGGAACCGAGGCGAAGTAAAAGAGCCAGGAAGGATAAATCTTTCGCTCCTGACTTTGTAGCTTATATGGTTGATGAACCAAGGACAATTGCTGAAGCATTGTCAACTCCAGAGGCACCATTCTGGAAAGAAGCTATTGAGAGCGAAATAGACTCCATCCTGCTAAACCATACTTGGGAGTTGGTTGATATTCCTCCGGAAAATAAACCGTTGGGTTGTAAATGGATACTCAAACGGAAGTATGAAGCAGATGGGTCTATAGATAAGTATAAGGCCAGGTTGGTAGTCAAGGGATATCGGCAAAAGGAATGCCTTGACTATTTTGATACGTACTCCCCGGTGTCTAGGATGACGTCTATACAAGTATTCATTACGATCGCAGCGTTGCGTGACCTTGATATACATCAAATGGATGTCAAGACATCCTTTCTAAATGGTGATTTTGAAAAAGAAATTTATATAGAACAACCCGAGGGGTATGTGGTTCCAAGGCAAGAGAAGAAAGTCTGTCGACTTGTCAAATCTCTGTACGGGCTGAAACAGGCCGAAGCAATGGCATGAAAAAATTGATAGTACTCTACTATCGAAAGGTTTCTCTATTAATGAATGTGACAAATGTGTCTACACGAAAGGTAACTCTGACTCGTTTGTCATGATATGCCTGTACGTAGATGACATGTTGATCACATGGAGCAGTCCTAGATTGATCCTAGAGACTAAGAACATGTAGAAACAATGCTTCGACATGAAGGATATGGGTATCACATATGTCATCTTAGGGATAAAGATCTCTAAGACGTCTGACGGACTAGTCTTATCTCAGTCTCACTACATCGAGGATGTGCTGAGAAAGTTTGAGATGTTTGACAGTTCGCCTATGAAGTCTATAATGGATAGAAATCAAAATCTTGATAAATATCATGGTGCACCCGTATGCTAGGAGAAATATGCACAGGTAATTGGGAGTTTGATATACATAACAAACTGCACCCGACCTGATATTGCTTATGTAGTCAACAAGTTGGATAGGTTTACCCGTAATCCGAGTAATGATCATTGGAAGGTGTTGAATCGGGTACTACGATACTTGAAATACACACTAACTTACGAATTGCATTATTCGAGATATCCATCTGTACTATAGGGGTACAGTGATGCAAACTGGATATCTGATATAGAGAACACCAAGTCCACCAGTGGGTACATATTTACAATTGGTGGTGGGGCTGTGTCTTGGAAATCCTCTAAGCAAACTTGCATAGCCCAATCCATGATGGAATCAGAGTTTATCGCTTTAGATAAAACAGGAGAAGAAGTTGAGTGGCTTCACGACTTCTTAGAGGATGTCCCTTGTTGGGACAAACCCGTACCTTCTGTAATGATCCACTGCGACATTCAGTCGGCTCTACGAAAGGCACATAGTTCTATGTACAACGGCAAGTCTCGTCATATTCGACGGAGATATAAGACCGTTAGACAAATGATCACCACGGTATAATATCCATTGATTACATAAAATCAAAAGATAACATAGCGGACCCATTGACAAATGGCTTACCCAAAGATCAGATGTTCTGCCTGTCTAGGGGAATAGGCTTAAAACCCAAGCTATAAGGACCAATACGGTGGTAACCCAACCTTACTGAATGGAGATCCCAGGAATTAGGTTCAATGGGAAAACTAAGTTGTAAAGGTTCAGTTGAGCGCTTCGGTGGAAGCATGAGTACTTCGAATAGTGATTTCTGTAAAGAAACATCAATCCAAAGTCGTTCCCACGATAGACATTAAGTGCTATCTGCAGTGTGGGTAAATGTTAAGTTTTGAAAACCTTTAATGATCCTCAACAGTTGAGGTTAGGTTTGGGAAAACTTTTAATGGTTCCTAACACTTGTAAAGTGGGGGTATAGCAGGATACCGACTACTTAAGTGCGAGGACAGACCGTCTCAAATGAACACACTTAAGAATCCAAGAAGTGTCCACGGTCACAACGGATAAAACATTACGAAGAACAGAGTACCGTTGACTTGACTTACATTAAACACTGACGGTTCAAGACATCACGTTCACAGCGCAGTAAGTAAGTCCGATGGTATTCAACTATGAAAGGTTCAAAGCTGAAGCTACCTCTCCTGATGCAACATCGGTCCGCTGAAAGATTGCTGGAAAATGCACTATGTGTGTGCACCATAATCTATTTCAAGAGGGGATTGTTGGAAATTTACTAATATAGAATTAAGTTTATCCCATTATTTATGACTCGAACAATTGGGGCCCCGTACGTCGGAAACGTCATTTTCACACACGTGCACACGTAGTGCCAAGTATCGCAAATTTCATTAGTGAAAGAGATATTGGTACGTAAGTAATACGTTTAAGACATAGAATGATGGACGATTATTGGTCAAATGACAAGTATTCCACGTTGGTAAACGAAGGAAGAAGTGTACCAAGTGTAAGATGAAATGAGTCGGAAATCGCCGCGGAGCCGTGAAGGGCCGCGGCGCCCCCATGGAAGCACCGCGACGCTAAATGGTGGCTTGGGATACTAGAGCCGAGGCGCTAATTTGCAGAGCCGCAGCGCTTCGGAGGCAGAATGTTGCGACGGGAAGATGGAAAGTTCTGACTTTTGGGCTGATTTTGGAGCATTGAATCTCCATTATTTGGCATATGAATCAACCATTATTTGGCTGAATGTAACCTCTCAATAAGGGCCATTACATGGCTATTGAAGGCCATTAGTTGGCTAGTTGAGGGGTCATTTCCTTACACTATAAATTGAGGCCTTTGGCTCAATTGTTCAAGACTTAGAAATTTTCTGAAATCTTCTTCTTCCTCTCTAGTAAGTTTTATATATTCAAAGTTCTACAAGAGTAACACTTGAGTTTCCTTTGCTCATTTGTTAAGTTGCTGTTGTATCTTGGGAGACTATTGCCCGACAACGTAAAATGATATATACAGGGCAATCTTGTCTTAAAGACAGAGTGCCATCACTCGACTCAGCAAATCACAAGGAATTTGTAATCGTTCTTATTTCCAGTTTGTTGTAATTTTGAGTAGTTTATCCTTTCTAACATTTGTAATATTTATTTACTTTCCGTTTCCTACAACTGTTGTAACCACAGGGTTTTCATCGCCATCTTGCCTTATCCCTTGTAGGGTCTCATTTGGAACCGAAGGTAGGACAAGTGTCTAATCAATTTCTTCCTTTTGCTCCTCCACAATTCTAAGAGCTACCGGAACTAGAAAGGTCTGCGCCCTTGCGGCCTTAGGAGAAGGACCCCCAGATCGTGAAGGATTAGGAGGTCCTCTAGACCAGCATAATGTACTTTTACAACCACCTTATTTATGCTATCGGCACGAGTATTTACCACACTTTATGCGAATCCAGATAATACACGAGTCAAGCAACTTCTTATATTAGAGCTATGTTGCACGAATTAGAGTAATAGCATTTGATATTTCCATTCATGTTTATGCATTTCATATAAATGATAAACTGTACATCATTATATATGATAATTTAGTGCATTTGATACATGCATGGAATTTGGTTGGTTAAAATAAGGTGCATTCTATTACATGTTCTACTCTGTGCATATTTAATTATAATGTTTATGTACTATTTTATTGTTACTGTTGGACATGATAATTGCACATGTTTGAAAGTGAGTATTTTCGGTAAATCCTTGCCACTACTTTGTTGGGGACAATCGAATGATATTTAGTGAGTGCGCATTGTTGTTGTATTCATGCCACACTTGTTGTACCGTTATCTGCAGGTATAAGTTTGAGCTGTTGTGGAGTTCGTGAGAGAGCTTTGGTAATCACTATTTCAAAGTTGAGCTATCGGCTAGTTCATGGTAGCTTAGAATCTTTCACTTTTGTCTTTATATTCAAATAGATGTTGTATCTTTAATATTAGAGTAGTACTTTATATTCTTAGTATCTCATAACTTGTGAGACCAGTTCCTAGGGGTTGTATCGAATGTTTTCACATTGTATTTAGTTTAGTTTATCATTTATGTTATTCTATTACTTCATTATGTTATATTGTCTTGTTTTGTGATTATATATTAAGATCGGTTCGCCTGACATGTAAGGTTAGGCATCATCACAATTTACTAAAAATTTGGATCTTGACATTATGCGTATTTTATTTTTGTTGTTTATAATATTTGCATAAGTTTTATTTTCAGAAGGTATCTACTTTGTGATTCGTGAATACTTCACAAATCTAACTGCAGTTCTCGATTCTCTATTGTGAGGGGTAGTTTTTTTTATGATTTTCCAATTTTCTTGAAGCATAGGCAATATATTTATAATTTTGCATCAATATGCATCCCCAATCGTTTCTGAAAGCATCAAAATGAATTGTCTAACCACATGAACATATCGATAAGGTTAACACTAGCATGGTAGTCAATTTCCCTTTTTTTTTTAACTCTTGAAAACTCCTTTGACATGAACCTGAGCACTATAATTTAGTTTTCTGAGTCAACTTTATAATAGTGCGACTGAGGTAGAGAATCTCTCAACAAATCAATTGGTCTTTGGCTTTACAACTTCTATCTTCAATAGATCCACCATTATATTTTCAATGAATACCATGGAAATTTATAATGAAATTTGGCGTACAACTGATGTTCTCTAAATGTCTACAATGTTGTTCTAAGATGATTCTCATATTCCTAAGTGCTTTTGAAGTACATAAGTATATCAATAACAAGTAGCATCACTTACCTTAATGCACTGCCTCTGCATTTAGTCACCTAATGCTTTTTCTCGTCAGGCTCACAACACGATCACCTTTGATCTGTTTAGGTGATAGGCTCGCCATCTGAAAGATTTTCATGTTTTTGTTTTAAATTTTCGTTGAATCACATTTCCTTGCAGTTTCTAAGTGCCCTGTTGCCTGCCCTTATTTTCAATTTTAATTTTTTACACTATAATATTTCAACGTTCTTCCGACTAATTCCAAACATTTATAATCAAATCCTAGGCATTTACATCATGTGGCCTTGTAAACACATTTAAGATACATTATTCAGGTAGTTTCTTGTCTTTCGATTTCTTTTACTGTGTAATATCTCTTGTTATTCGTTTAATGTATTGTTTGATTGTAGTTACAACTCATTTTTCCTCTTTAACTTGCTTTATTTTTGCTCTATCTTGAGCCAATGGTCTGTTGAAAACAATTTCTCTACCTCTCAAGATGGGGTAAAGTGTGCGTACACTCTATTCTCCCCAGACCTCATTTGTTAAGTTTGTAATTTGCGTAATAAGAGTTCAAAAACTAAAGTCTTTAAAAAGTTCGACACTCGAAACACAGGGTTTGATTACTTTTTTCATTAACATATAATCTATTATAGTTTGGTTGTTATTTTTGTAGCATGTATAAATAAAACCTATATATGTTATGCAGGAATTTTATATTTTATAAAAGGTGGAATAAGAATATCAAAATCAGTAATACTTAAATTAAAATAACTAAAATGACCAAAATAGCCCTCATGTATTTCATGAATGTTTTATGAAAAAAGTTAAACAACTTGTTTAAAAAGTGAACAAAACATATTTTTATCCCTAAATTGCAAATCATGCAACATTTATTCTTGCATTATAATTCATATACATTACTAATTTCAATATTACAAGCTTGGCTTTACTAATCCATAAATTATAATCCCTCAATTATTAATCGATACACAACTTGTTTCTTAACCAAAACCCATCATTTTTTGCATGGAGAAAAGAAAGTCAAGAGGAGTTTCTATAAATTTAAACAAAAAATGATATGATAAATACAGAAAACTTAATATACTAATAGTAGCAATAAGAAACCCTGGTATCATTTGATAAAATTGCATGATATAAATTGTTTTATCATAAATTTTTAATTTTTAGTATAAATATACTTTCATAGGAAAAAACTTAATCACTTGTTCCTATTTATTTTCTGATAACCAATGACTAGTAATTAGGAGCGTTGTTTCCAAAGGCCATGAAGCTCAGTCCCATTACTGCATATTCCCGTTCTTCTCCGACCACCGTCACACTCATCTCCGGCAATCCCATTTTTAAAACGCCGACGTTTCGAGTTAAATTTCCCTCTTCCAACTCCATCAAAATCTCTAGCTTCTCCCTGACAATTTGTTCGTCCAAATCATCATCCACCATTGATTCTGCAACGGAAACCTACAATAAAACAGTAGATGGAGAAATTGATGTTACTGAATCGCTTAAGGTTGAAGTCGGAAGCCCTAGAATTCTACCAAGTTTGTTCCCTCCCAAATTGAGCTTAAGTGACCAAGCTTTCTATCTCTTGGCCTTCATTTCTTGCACGGTACTCTTACTTAAATTCTCTATGCTCTTTTATTTCGTTAATGTTTTCGATCTAAACATTGAGTGCACTTATTTTTGTGGAGAAATTGTTTCCTCACACCGAGTTTAAGAAATAAAAAAGACCTCTAAAATTTGTGGTCTAAAACAAACCATACCATCATTTCATTAAGTGTAAAGAAGTAAATTTAAAGTTGAATTGTTACTAAATATGAAAATGTGTTATTCTTTTTGAAACCGACTAGAAAGGAAAGAGTCACGTATATTAGGATGGAGGGAGTAGTTTTTTTTCCCCGGAAATTAGATAGTCTTCGAAATTGCATTTTTTAAAGTGTAAATAAATTTTATGAGATTTTCTTTGTTATGTTTTGGTGCAACTGTGTGGTGCTAATGGTCGGTAAATGCAGACGTCAGTGGCTTTCACAAGTCTGGTAGTTGCAGCTGTACCAACACTATTTGTGAGTTCTCCTGATCTCTTGCTTGGCGATTTCTTGCTACTTTGGTTTAAACATTCCTAATTTTCTTCCCTGTTATAGAGATCATATTGCGAGGGTGTTTGCAACTCCTTTTGTGTATGTATAAACTTTTGCATGAAACTTACATAAGCCGGGCATCTATGCTAATAATTAGACGCTAAGTGTGTGCTTTGCGATAGAAAGCCAGGTTTTATGTCATCAAGAATCTGATTGGAGGGTTTCTATTTGAGTTTATGGTGAGAATGTCTTGGCATGATAAATTGTACAAATGTATAATTGGATGAAACATAAAGGGCTATGTGCAACCCCTCTCTTTGTGCGCTTCAGAAGGTCTTAATTTTTTTCCGTTTGGCTGGAGTGAACAAATAATTTTCTGAGATGTGTCAATTGAAGCTTGCAGAAATTCCTTTAGTAGTTAGTTTAATGCTGAAGGGCTTGGCTTCATGAATTGTAGAGATACAAAACCCTGTTAATTGTTACTCCCTCCGTCCCATTTTTATATGAAAGTCTTTGAATTGGCATGGAGTTTAAGAAATTTTAGAAGACTTTTGAATTTTGTGGTCTAAAACAAGCCAAAGATATTTGTGTGGTTATAGATCATCTCGTTAAACGTAAAAAATAAAGTTTAAAGTTACATTGTTGCCAAATAAGGAAAGGTGTCATTCTTTTTTGGGACTGACTAAAAAGGAAAGAGTGTCGTATAAATTGGGACAGAGGGAGTATATTTTTCAATGTCATAGCATTTTAGAAGCCTTCACCATTTCTTGTACATCTTAAAACAGAGAAATAGTTCAAGTTTGTTCTTCTTGTGACTTGCATTGGTTTAGGTTGTGAATAGTCTTTAGAAGGTTCTATAGACCTTGAGGGATAACAACATGTTATACAAGCTCCAAAAGTGTCATCATAATATGTAATAGTTGTAGGAACATACTACAATGATTTTCTAATTTAGTCATAAAAGATAATGTATGCGTACACATATATTGTATGTTACATCAATTAATTCATTTGTAGTCCTACTTGAGCAACCTCTAAGCTTTACAACGAAGAGATTGGTTTACAAAAGAAGAGTTTGTTTTATGCACTAATTAGGCAGTTAATCACGATGAAAATTGATCACCCAAGGGTGTGGCATAGTGGTCCATGAAGTGGGCGGTGAACTATGAGGTCTCAGGTTCGAAATACTTTCTATCTGCCTAAGCTTTGGTGGACAAATTTAACTGCTACCTGTCCTAGTTGGAGGACCTGGTGGAATAGTCGAGGTGCGCGCAAGCTACCTGGACACCACTGTCGATAAAAAAGAAATTGATCTCATTCTGTTTAGTGAAAGTTGAAGTTATCATCCAGGCCCATGTAGATAATGCCCGATATGAGGGAAAATCTTAGCCTTCCCCTCTTTGGAACTTGAACTTACCCTTCGTCAACTTCCAGCTTCATCCTCTCGTTTCCACTGCCATGCTGGCTGTCCTCGAAACTATCTCTTAATCATCTTCGTTTTTATTAAATAGCTTCATAAGTCATACCAAGCCTCTGCCTTTTATTTGTATAAATTCGAAGTTTGATGCAAGGCCGTATGCCTTGTTTATGTATAAGAACTTGCTGCTTGTGCCTTGTTACTGAAATATTGTAATATAATGATAGATTTTTTGTTTTTGTTTGCATTTCTATTTTATATTGTTTCTTTTATTTAAGATAGAAATGTAAGGTATTTAAGAGATAAAAGGTTGTCAGAAAGCATAATCTGAACTGCAACCCTGTTTCTGAATTTTATGAAACAAACATCATGTCTAGAAACTTAGTTCTGTTTGTAATCCTTGTGTTCATGATTTTGAACTTATAAGTTTATAACTGGATGATCCACTGTCTAAAGCTACCTGCCTACCAGTAAACCCTAAATGCTTGGTCTTACAACGAGGGAAGAAAAAAAGGTTTCTTCATTAAAATATGGGGGATATGCACTTAATAAGACGGAGACATTCTTTTCTTGGTGCTTGTGGTGCATCTGTGCGTGATATAAACATAATTGTCTTAAAGATCTACTGTTATTATTCAAAGGATAATTAGAGTACTCATTGAACTTTGTCTCATTTTTTACACATACCTTTACAGAAACCGCTACTTGAGACATAATACAAATAATTAACATAATGGCCTATAAGTTGTGAATTGTAAGAAAATGCTGATTATTGTGTGAATGTGGAGCCCATAGTTTTCAAACACCTTTGTTCAACTCGTCTGATCTTTTTTCTTTAGGCGATGCGTAGAGCAGCAATATCTTTGTCAAAGTTGGCAGATACTGCTCGAGAGGAGCTTCCTAGTACGATGGCTGCTATCAGGCTGTCTGGAATGGAAATCAGTGACCTTACTCTGGAATTGAGTGATTTAAGGTAACAAATTTCATCATTATCATTCAAGAAGTGACTGACCAGTTTGTTTTAGGATAAACTCACTGATGTTCTTTGAAGATATGAAATATCGTGTTACTGGTTTTACAATATATTCTGGTGCACCTTTTAATATGTTAAAGATCTTAAATAAAAATAGTGACATTCTGCAATAGGCTTTGGAGTTATCCAGATGATTAAGTTATATAGTCGTGTATTAATGGCTGGAATACGTGCTTATTGAAGGTATACCTGTGGAACTGGTAGAAAGGTATCAAATTTTCATCAAAACAAGGGAAATAAACAAACTTGCTTCTACAAGAACTCAAAAGTAGCTCTGCAGAAAAACAAACCCTCTTAGGCATGATAAATTCTTACCAATGAACAACTCTACTTTGGGCCAGTTGAACTTCCTTCTGAATTTGCTTCCCCATACTTGACAAGATGCTAATGAAAAACTGTTTTCTCTGGGTTTCTAGTTGCCATATCCTACATCTTTTACATTATGGTGAAAATCTAACCCTCATAACCTTGCTCACTTTCTTTCTTAAACTGCTTGTGTGTCATTTGCTGATCCCACTCCATAGATTTTCATTTCCTGCACAGAAGTGTTACCTCATACCTCTGTCACATTTACTGATTTATGAAAACTTTTAATCCTCGCTTTCTGCTTATAGTCTCTTCTGGGAATCATGTATGATGAAAAAGTATCCTCTAAGAAATGTAAATTAGTGCAGTTGTTCACGACACAATAAAGATTCAAATTCATCTCAGGGAAGAATTGTTCAGCTATAGTAATAGCATTATCTTCTTGATATTTCCTTGGACAGTTTGGAGTGTAAGGCTATGAAATCTCTTAAGAATATAACCTGAAGTACACTGCGTGAAATTTTTTCCACTATCTTTATTAAATAGTAGAAATAAGAAGAGTGAGCTCTATCGACTCTACGCAGTAGCCGATTATATTCTATTTCTTCAACAGCCTTCCGCTTTTATTGCTCATGTGTGCTCTTCATACTTGAATCTCAATATCAAAAGAATGTTAAGTGTCCTCTGGGATTCAGAGTCTGGTGAATCCAACATCAGAGAGGTATAGGTACAACAGATTGGATCAAGGCTAATTGCAGCTTATTCTCCACCTAACTGGGTTGAGTGGCTAACGAAGAGTTTATTACAGCTCTCCAATATCATTGTTGAATGGTTTTGAAATATTACCTTTAGATTTGACCACTTTTCCTAATCCTCTGTGGTAGGCACAATTGGACGCGATTTCCTGCTTTGGTAATATTTTTCTGGGCACAAACTAAGTTTTGTAACTATGGGAATGAGAGAACAAAAATAGTATCATTTGTAATGTCTGAGGATGGTTATTCTGTTGAATTAATGAGCGAAGGTTGGAGATTTCTAAGTTTTTGAATTGCTAGGGTTGAAAAAAGGCAGTTTTCTAGATAGTTGCCGGATATGAAACTGGAGAAGCCATTAATAGAAAAAGTAGAAGATTCAAGGTAATTTCTCGAACATGAGGTTTCTAACATGCTATTTGTTTACAGAATTTCCTAGAGTATTTACCTGTTAATAAGAATAGGAAAAAAGAACTTCTATATAGAGAGATGTTAAACATCAACTAGAGTTCATAAAAGAATAGGAATTAAGAAGAGACAAAAACAATTGGGAAAATGCCTAAAATACACCCCAATCTTTGCCCGAATTTGCTGTAACACACCTAAACTTTACGGTGGTCCTATTCCCCCTCCCGAATATATTTTTAAGCATTTCTTTGGCATTTGTTTGGAAAAATCGAACCAAAATTCAACGCTACACAACAAAGACTCGATTATGAAATAATATAGTGATTCACAAGATCAAATTTCAAGAGAATCAACTGCTGTCTCCATGAAAAAAATTAAAAGTGTAGGAGAGAATTCTAATTTTTTATTTTGTTCGAAGGGTGAAATGACCTGAAAATGACCGGACTCCTTTATTTTTTGGCCTTTTGTTCAGCACGTATTTGAATTGATATTCATCTCACTCGATAAATGTCAAATAAATTCCTTAAAAATATATCTAGTGGGTAATAGGACCCTCCGTAAAGGTTAGGTGTGTTACAACAAATCTGGACAAAGATTGGAGTGTATTTTAGGCAGTTTCCCTAAATAATTCCAGTAGCATACTGAAACAATCTAAATAAGGCTTGTCAACTCTGCCTAAGTCTTAGTGGATAGAGTTACCTGGTATCTGTGCTGGTTGGAGGTAGCAGGTACTCGGCGGTGGATTGCAGCTTGTGGGTATTGAAAGTTCGTGTTTTAAGTATCAAAATATCTAACCAGTCGAACTCATTAAACCTGGCCAACATTATTTCTGCAGCTTAATATATGTTCCCAGAGTAATGTTGTTATTGTGTATCTGATGCTCAGCCAAGAGATAACTGATGGTTTCAACAAATCTGCTCAAGCTGTGCAAGCTGCAGAAGCTGGAATCAGACAAATTGGGTCTCGTGCTCACCAGCAAACGATGTGTATGATCTCTCTCATATATTCCTTTCATAAATGCACATCATATCATGTCTTTCTAGCTTAAGACTCTACTTAGTTTCTGTTTGATTGTGTCATTAGCAATGATTCAGGAGAGAGCAGATCTGCCAGTCATATCGTTGCAGCCAGTCGTAGCTGGGGCAGCAAAGAAGACTTCTCGTGCTGTTAGCCAAGCCACAAGAAGATTCATGAGTATGATCTCTGGAGGTGAACATGTCTCAGAAATGGAAGATGACAGTTAAGTTGACGCGGAATCTTAGAGAGTCGGCACAGTTCCACTATTTTACTCTATCATGGGCAGAGTAAACATGTTTATATGTTCCTCAGAAAATCTTGAACATGAATAGCACATGTAAAAGCAATGATTCAGAATGTTTTTCAGTAAATATTTGTCATCTTTCAATAATGAAATTGGAAGCTACCTCTTTGACTCCTCGCTCTGTGGGAATGCGAGTTTGTTCTGCCCGGATTTGTGCTTGAGATTGTCCGAACTGTGCGGCTACCATGGTTATCCTGTTATTCACAAGTGAGTGAATTTGTTCAATTTTATTTTTAAGCATTCGTCGAAAACAATTTGGAACTTTTATCAGGCAGATGATGGTGTATTTTTACATCGTGAACCACAGATATTTCGTGAGAATATGCTAAGATCTGAAGGAACTCGAGTAGTACGACAGTGGTTATCAATATTAGCTATTGAAGTTTATCACCATTTCTATAGATTTATTTGTTTAGGTTTACAACATGCACGTGTACATGTGGACTGATTTTTTTCATGGATCAAGTACGTGGATTTTTTTCTTTTTTTGATGAAAGATGATGGCAGGACTTGAAACGTTTGCATGGTGTGATACCGTATTGAATCGTATATCATCTCATTTAAAATGTTAGATAGGAGATCTTTACTTATTTAGATATGTAACATTAATATATTATTTCAATTGATGCACACTACTTTTTCAAAACAGAAAAAGAAAAAGCAACCACGTTTGTATGATGTGTAGGCTAGAACATTTGTATGGAAGAAAAGTATGCTGAAATTTCTATGGAAAAAGGAGTGCCCCTTCAAACTCGTTATGAAATTTCAGTACACCTATACTCAGAGCTTATTCCGTCCTCCATCAATTCTCTAAGAGGATTCCTCTTACTGTTCTCTACTCTCCTGCACTAGTGAAGCAAACTGAGAGTGCTCAGTTTCAAGTTTCTCCAATCTTATGCTAAAATTTTGGCTTAAAGAGCATCTTCTTTTCCCTCTTCCTCTTTTGTCAGTGGAAGTAACACTTCTATGTCGTCGATGCCTTCTATTGGTGCATTCCAAATGTCTTCCGCGACATCCTTGCTCCTTACTAGAACTGTGAAAAGGGTTCTATATATTGTTGATAGCTTTAACTAGCTGAAGCAGATCACTGATATTGAAGCTTATCAGGAGAAGTTTGAAGAATTTTGAGCTCATATGTTGGTATTAAACCCCCTACTGAATGAAACTTGCTTATTCATTTGACCAAGCATTTTGGACGTTACATGTTTAAACCGACTAGTGACATTTTCGAGACGCCATCTTAAAATATCAAAAAAGTCTTTTCAATTCCATTTGAATCAGATTGTCATGGATCCTCCAACAGAAACCTCATTTTTTTTGTCGTCGATAAGTTCTCCCTCAATGCCCTACTATTCATAAGAAATACTGATTGTTGAGAGACTGATTTGTGAAAGCCCGATAAGGCCTCAACTGACAGCTTTGCTTCGTTTTGTGGCGGTTTTCAACCTAGCACCCATTTCAGCATATCATATCGCTCGATTCCAAAAAACAGAGACGTAGTTTTTGATTATCCAGTTCTATATAAAAAAAACGAGCAGTTGATCCCACGAAAGCAACGCTGGCTTTGTTGCGGGTTCAACTGAAATTGTAAGAAGTGAGGTGGGCATAAACGCTAAAACAAGATTCACTCGTTCTTCGGTCCTCACGTAGACATGCAGGGGAGGCCCCACAGATAGGATTTAGATTTCTAAATGAGAAAGCAGTTTTTGTCGGTGTATACGCGGACTCTGAATCAAAGATTTACTCACTGCCAACAAAAACATACTATATTTACTAGTTTAAATCGATTTATTAAGCTAGTTAAAATCCTTATTACTTACAGAATTCCACCAATGTGTAATATATTACAACATTCTCAATATTAAAAGCTTTTGGCAAGCCAGAGCAAGACTTCTCTGTGGGAACCCTGGTAAAGGAATAGCTCCATTAGTGGACAAAAACTTGAACTGAAACTGTCGATGAAGATTATAACAATCCCACCTGCCTTACTGTTGTGGGGAACCCATTTGGGTGAGGTGTTTGATAGGCACATTGTTGAAATACGTGAGTTATCTAATAGGTAAAAGCTTCAGTTGATATGTCTAAATGAAAATATGTGGCAACTTTAAATTGTTGCCTATGTATTTGACAACTGAAAATGACCTAAACAAATTTATTCACCTATCTACAATAGAGGAAAAATGTACTTATCCGATGTTTAAGTTTGTGGGTTACAACAATTGCAGGAAACGGGAAGTGAGTAAATATTATAAATTTCTAGAAAGGATAAATTAAAGATTACAACAAAACTGGAATCAAGAATGTAACCAATTGCTTGTGATTTGCTGAGTTGAGTGATGACACTCTGTCTTTAAGATAAGATTGCCTCGTATATATCCTCTTACGTTGTCGGGCAATAGTCTCCGAAGATACAACAAAAACCTAACAAATGAGCAAAGGAAACTCAAGTGTTACTCTTGAAGAACTTTGAGTATAGTAAACTTGCTAGAGAGGAAGAAGAATATGTCAGCAAATTCTGTAGTGTTTTTCTTAGTGTTGAACAATTGAGCCAAAGGCCTCAATTTATAGTGTAATGAAATGACCCTTCAACTAGCCAACTAATGACCTTCAATAGCCATGTAATGGAACTTGATTGATGGGTTACATTCAACCAAATAATGGCTGAATTCATGTGACAAATAATGAAGATTCAATGCTCCAAAACCAGCCCAAAAGTCAGAACTTTCCATCTTTCCGTCGCAGCATTCTGCCTCCGAAGCGCTGCGGCTCTGCGAATTAGCGTTGCAGCGCCCCAATGCCTCGGCTCCTACGGGGTTGCACCGCGGCGACTTCCTACTCATTTCATTTTACACTTCCTCCTTCGTTTACCAACGTGGAATATTTTGTCATTTGGCCAATAACCGTCCATCATTCTATGTCTCAAACGTATTACTTACGTACCAATATCTCTTTCACTAATGAAATTTGCAATCCTGGTACTAAGTGTGCACGTGTGTGGAAACGTTTCCGATGTGCGGGGCCCCAATTGTTCGAGTCATAAATAATGGGATAAACTTAATTTCCACATTAGTAAATTTCCAACAATCCTCTCTTAAAAGAGATTTTGGCGCACTCACTTGGTGCCTTTTCTAGCAATCTTTCAGCGGACCGATGTTGCATCAGGAGAGGTAGCTTCAGCTTTGAACCTTCCATAGTTGAATACCATCGGACTTACTTACTGCGCGGTGAACGTGATGTCTTGAACCGTCATTGTTTAGTGTAAGCCAAGTCAACTGTACCAACACAACAACTTCCCTTACTCTGTTCTTCGTAATGTTTTATCTGTTGTGGCCGTGGACACGTTTTGGATTCTTAAGTGCGTTCATTTGAGGCGGCATGTCCCCGCACTTAAATAGGTGGTCTCCTACAAGGTATCCTGCTATACCCCACTTTACAAGTGTTAGGGACCATTAAAAATTTCCCCAAACCTAACCTCAACCGTTGAGGATCATTAAAGGTTTTGGAAACTTAACCTTTACCCATACTGCAGATAACACTTAACATCTATTGCGGGAACGACTTTGGATTGATGTTTCTTTACAGAAATCACTATCCGAAGTGCTTATGCTTCCACCGAAGCGCTCAACTGAACATTTACAACTTAGTTTTCTCATTAAGCCTAATTCCTGGGATCTCCAGTCAGTAAGGTTGGGTTACCACCGTATTGGTCCTTATAGCTTGGGTTTTAAGCCCATTCCCCTAGACAGGAAGAACATCTGATCTTTGGGTAAGCGCTTTGCCAGTGGGTCCGCTATGTTATCCTTTGATTTTATGTAATCAACGGATATTATACCCGTGGTGATCAGCTGCCTAACGGTCTTATGTCTCCGTCGAATATGATGAGACTTGCCATTGTACATAGAATTACGTGCCCTTCGTAGAGCCGACTGGCTGTCGTAGTGGATCATTACAGAAGGTACGAGTTTGTTCCAATAAGGGATATCCTCTAAGAAGTCGTGAAGCCACTCAACTTCTTCTCTTGCTTTGTCTAAAGCGATAAACTCTGATTCCATCGTGGATCGGGCGATGCAAGTTTACTTAGTGGATTTCCAAGACACAGCCCCACCACCAATTGTAAATATATACCCACTGGTGGAATTGGTGTTCTCTATATCAGATATCCAGTTTGTATCACTGTACCCCTCTAGTACAGCTGGATATCTCGAATAATGCAACCCGTAAGTTAGCGTTTATTTCAGGTATCGTAGTACCCGATTCAACGCCTTCCAATGATCATTACTCGAATTACGGGTAAACCTAGCCAACTTGTTGACTGCATAAGCAATATCATGTCGGGTGCAGTTTGTTATGTACATCAAACTCCCAATCACCTGCATATTGCTTCTGGCATACGGGTGCACTACAAGTTTTATCAAGCTTTTGATTTCTATCCAGTGGTGACTTAGGAGAACTGTCAAACATCTCAAACTTTCTCAATACATCCTCGATGTAGTGAGATTGAGATAAGACCAGTCCGTCAGAAGTCTTAGAGATCTTTATCCCTAAGATGACATCTGTGATACTCACATCCTTCATGTCGAAACATTGTTTCAACATGTTCTTAGTCTCTAGGATCAAGCTAGGACTGCTCCATGTGATCAACATGTCGTCTACGTACAGACATATCATGACGAACGAGTCAGAGTTACCTTTCGTGTAGACACATTTGTCACATTCATTAATGGAGAAACCCTTCGATAGTAGAGTACTATCAAATTTTTCGTGCCATTGGTTCGGGGCTTGTTTCAGCCCGTATAGATATTTGACAAGTCGACAGACTTTCTTCTCTTGCCCTGGAACCACATACCCCTCGGGTTGTTCCATATATATTTATTCTTCCAAATCACCATTTAGGAAGGCTGTCTTGACATCCATTTGATGTATCTCAAGGTCACGCAACGCTGCGATCGCAATAAATACCCGTATGGATGTCATCCGAGACACCGGGGAGTACGTGTCAAAATAGTCAAGGCTTTCTTTCTGCCAATAGCCCTTGACTACCAACCTGGCCTTGTACTTATCTATAGACCCATTTGCTTTATACTTCCGTTTGAGTAGCCATTTACAACCCAATGGTTTATTTCCCGGAGGAAGATAAACCAACTCCCAAGTATGGTTATGCAGGATGAAGTCTATTTCACTCTCAATATCTTCTTTCCAGAGCGGTGCCTCTGGAGTTGACAATGCTTCAGCAATTGTTTTTGGTTCGTCATCAACTATATAAGCTACAAAGTTAGGACCGAAGGATTTATCCTTCCTGGCCCTTTTACTTCGCCTTGGTTCCATCTCTGGAGTCTCTAAGTTCCGAGAATCTGAAACACTAGTTTTTGGATATTCAGTCACTTCGAAGTCCACTAGATCTGAACCATCTAGATCTGGGCAGTTAGTGACTCATGGTTCCTGAGAGCTTTGTTCATAACTTTGTTTGCGAGAGATTATGTCTTTTTCCTTTATAGGAAAAGTATCCTCAAAGAATTGAGCATTCCTTGATTCCATAATTGTACCCCCGTGGATATCTGAAATATCTGACTTATGCACTAAGAAGCGATAAGCACTACTATTATTTGCATATCCGATGAAAATGCAATCTACAGTCTTAGGCCCAATCTTGACCTGCTTTGGCTTGGGCACTTCGACCTTTGCCAAACAACCCCACACCTTTAAATATTTATAGGTGGATTTCTTTTCTTTCCATAATTCATATAGAGTTTTGTCCTTACCCTTATGTGGGACTCTGTTAAGAATCGAAGAATGTACGAGGATAGGATATTCTTTATTTTATGAGTATTTTCTCTTGCTTAGTTATTCTCCGCGCACAACAGCTTTGGAGTGGCTGTTTGTGCATAACAATATACTTGAATAAAGGAATATGTTCCCTTATTGTATTCATCAATAATTTACAATATATATACTAGTACAAGAATATTTAAACTAGGTAATTAATCAACATAATTACAATAGAAAATATAATTCTACCTAAAATAGGAGACCTAATAACAATAGAAATACAATTCTACCTAAAATAAGAGATATACAATTAATGAAAGAATATTCAGAAATATTCTATTACATCCCAGCAGTCAAAGCGGAAGGTTCACGAACACTAAGATTGGCTAAAAAATTATGAAATAATATGCGCGGAAGTCATTTGGTGAAGATGTCGGCAATATGATATCTGTAAGGAACATGAAGGACACGAATTTGATCACGAGTCACTTTTTCACGAACGAAATGAATGTACATCTCAATGTGTTTAGTGCACTGATATTGGACGGGATTGCCAAAAGATCTATCGCACTAATATTATCACAGTAGACCAGTGTTGCCTTTTGAATTGATTACGTACGGATCAATTAAACAAGCCAAATTAGATCCCTGGTTGGAACCCAGGCCCCCCCCTCCGGCTGATGAGGGAAATTTCAATCGATAGGCGGTAGCTTCGACGAGCTGGGATGTGGAAGTGAAAACCTCAGGCAGTAAAGCTCAAGTAAAAGGTTACGGATCCAACAAGACTCAGATACGACGTTAGCCACACCTCTATACTCTGCTTCAACACTGGATCGGCATAATGTAGGTTGCCTTTTGGAAGACCAAGACAATAGGTTATCTCCGAGGAAAATGAAGTAACCAGACGTGGAGCATCGGGTGTCTGTACATCCACCCCAGTCATCATCAGAATAAGTAGTGAGATCAGTGAGCGAGGACTTGTATAGATGTAATCCGAAGTGAATTGTACCTTGGACGTATCTTAAAATACGTTTGAGGGCATGCATGTGTGCTTCTGTAGGATTGTGCATGTGTAGGCATATTTGTTGCACGACATAGGATATGTCAGGTCTCAAGAATGTGAGGTACTGCAGGGCCCTAACCAGGCTACGATAGTGAGTCAGGTCTGAATATGGGGGGCCGGAATCAGCGCTGAGCTTGGAATTGGTGTCTACTAACGTGTGGAATGGTTTGCAAGATGTCATGCCTGCATGGTCAAAGATCTCTTCAGCATACTTCATGTGACATAGAAATAGGCCGCCAAAATGTCGAGTGACAGAGATGCCCGAGAAATAACTCAGGGGGCCCAAATCCTTCATAGCAAACTCAGAGAAAATGAGAGACATAATGGACCGACGGAGAGCATTAGATGATGTGGTGAGGATGATGTCATCAACATATAATAATAGGTAAGCCATGTATGTACCCTTATTTTGGATGAACATGGAATAATCAGATCTGCTGTGTGAAAAACCTATAGAGGAGACATAATCGGCGAACTACTAGTACCATGCTCGAGGAGCCTATTTCAGTCCATAGAGAAATTTTCCCTAGAGACACACATAATCCAGATGAATAGGATCTCTGAAACCCATAGGCTGATGCATATAAACCGTTTCATGAAGATCCATATGTAAGAAGGCATTCTTGACATCAAGCTGATGAATGGGCAAAGACTTGGATAAAGCAATGTTGAGGACGGTCTGGATGGTTGCAGGCTTTACGATCGGGCTGAACGTTTCATCACAGTCCATTCCTACATGTTTAGACCTGCCATCACCTATCAGACGAGTTTTGTACCTCTCAAAGAACCATCAGATTTCTTTTTATGTCTAAAAATCCACATAGAAAGAATAATGTTAGCATCATGCGGATAGTGTACTAGGTCCCACATCTTATTATCAATAAGAGCATTATATTCGTCAATCATTGCGGCTTTCCAATTAGGTTCGGACAAGGCATCCTTCGTATTTCGAGGGATAGGAGAAGAGACAACTGAAATAGATAGGTCAAACAACCATTTAAGTTTATGAATTCTGTATGACACAGGTTTCCATAGTCCGATAGCCTGTCTTGGGATGTGGGATTGGAGGGGGGTATGCCATGGGACTACCGGGAATAGAAGGAAGGGCAGGAGTGGTGGGACCGACTGGCTGATGCTCGATTTACTAAGAGGTGGCTGCAGAATCACCCTGAGGCGGGATATTTTGAGCCACCATCGACAAAATTGGGTGGGCAGTGTGTCCCGGACTATCCGAGGTGGGGTGGCTGTCGGGGTCTGGGACGTCAGACTATGTAAATGATGAATTAGAAGAAGGTTCACCATCATCTAGAAAGTCGTAGGAATGCCGAGGTGGTGAATTTATGGAGGCAAAGAGGAATTGAGACTCATCAAATAGGACATGACGTGAAATAATAATTTTACTACTTGACAAGTCATAGCACAAGTAATCACGATAATTGGCGGGGTAACCTAGAAACACACATGGGGAAGACCAGGGTTGGAGTTTGTGAGTGGTCGGATGGATAGGATAACAGAGACATCCAAAGATACGCAAGTGTTGGTAGGAGGGGTTCCTATGAAATAGAACTTGAGCGGGAGACCGCTGAGCTAGAGACTTATTTGGGATTATATTTATGAGATAGGTGACTATGGAGAGTACGTAATGCCAGAATTGAGGGGGAATTGAGGCGTGAGCAGGTAGGACATGAATTAGGTTGTTTATCGTTCGAATTTTCCATTCGGTCTTACCATTTTGGGAGGAGGTGTGAGGGCAGGAAAATTGAAAGGTAAAACCGTTATTGGAGCAAAACTGTTTGAATTGATTATTATTGAATTCCCTGCCATTGTCACATTGAAAACATTTAATGTTATTTTCAAATTGTGTTTTTATGAGAGAACTAAATGAGGAAACAATGGGGGTAGACATGGTCAATAATGGCCAGCGGTACTTAAAATAGGGGATGTCCATAAATCACTATGTATGATATCGAAAGGTAGTAAAGGACAATTTGTGGATGCAGAAAATGGTAATTTAACATGTTTCCCAAAAACACATGATTCACATATAGGAGTCCTAGAAATATAGTTGCAATTAATAAAATTATTTTTCCTAAGTGAGCATAAAATATAACCTTCCGGATGTCATAATTTAGAGTGTCATAAGGAAGACGAAAGAGAATCAAATGTTGATGGAACTGAGGCTGAATTGATAACGTCGTTTGAAATAGGGTAGAGATCTTCGGTGCTGTCACATCTCATCATTCGTCTCCATATCGTAAAATCCTTCACTGAAAAACCAAAAGAATCAAAGTCAAAGGAAACATTATTATCAGTTGTGAAGCGTCGCACAAAGATTATTTTCTTAATGAGTTTAGGGGCATGAAGGACAGTTTTTAAGATTAGTGGTGGATGTGGTGGGGATAAGGAGGAATGACCAAAATCGCGAATGGGAATGCCTTGTCCACTACCAACAATAATATTTCGGTTTAAATTACTCAAATTGGAATAAGATGAGAGAGTACCTTGTGATGCCATCATGTGAGATGTGGCACCTGTCCATATACCAATTTTCGTCTGGAGCGTTGAGTGACATTGTGTTCATAGTTGCCTCAATGTCAGTTGGTGCATAAGTTGAGGGTGAGAGGGCCTGTGCTGTGTAGGCCTATTAGGGACGTGGCCCGAGTATACTAGGGTGGTCATGTCGGTTCTGAGGTGGAGTCCATGAGGATGTCGCATACGGGCTAGGAGGAAAGGCCTATGACGGTAGGGCCCACGCGACCCACGACAAAGGTTGCTGCCACTGTCACAGTCGTTGCTAGTTATTTCCTACCGGCGGTGACTTCCCCTTCCCGCCACTATTGTTGCTAAAATTCCGTCCATCGCTGCCCTTGCAAGACTTCTTGCTCTGGCGGTTGTTGCGGGTGGATGCGGGCTGCTGCGGGTCCTCGGGCCGGCGATTATGGTTGCCGGAGTTGGAGGCCTTGCCGTCGGCAGATGGCCCGACGGTGCTGGTGAGGGCGACGTCGGCAATGCTGTCCTGAGTGGTGCTGCGCTTGATTTTCTGGGTTTTCTCAAGAATAAACTTCGAACGGGCCTCATAAAACGGAGGTAACGACGTGCATTGCTGAAGGATGGTGGAAACGCCATCATATGATTCGTTCAAGCCTGCAATAAGTTACATGACTAATCGTTGATTAGTGACTGGTGCGCCGACGTTGGAGAGTTGGTCGGCAATAATCTTGAGTTCTTGACAATATGCAGACACGTTTGGGAAACAATCCTGATGAACATCCTTCAACTGATTTTTAAGGTACAACGCTCAGTGAGTTTTGTTATCGTGGAAAATACTTTCTAAACGTTCCCACGTTTGGCAGGCATTGACATCGATCTCAGTGATGGTGTGCAACAGATCATTTGAGATTTTGCCGTATATCCACTGGAGGACGGTTGCGTCCACACGGGACAAGAGTGCGTCATCAGAAGTTGAAGCCGAGGGTAGGTCTGTGGACTTTGGTGTATGAGGGATGATGTGGTCGATAACTTCGTAAACACGACAATGGATCTTAAAAAGCTCTGCCCACGAGGAGTATTGACCCTTTTCCATCTCAAGGGTGATAGAGATGAAGTTTTTGATGTTGTTTACTGCAAGTGCAGGATGAATTTTGGTTTTGTCAGCCATGAAAGATGAAATTTAGGAGGAGAAGGGGAGAGAGAATGACTGAAAAAAACAATAGGGTTCCGTGGGGGTGGCGGCCGAGAGCTATGATCGGCGGCGGTGGAGGTATTTTTAGTCTACTGATATATAGTAGTACAAGAATATTTAAACTAGGTAACTAATCAACCAAATTATAATAGGAAATATAATTCTACCTAAAATAGGAGACCTAATTACAATAGGAATACAATTTTACCTAAGATAAGAGATATATACAATTAATGAAAGAATATTCAGAAAATATTCTATTATTGAATATGAATTTGATATTTCCTAAATCTAAACACCTATCGGTGTGGCTTTATATTTTGGAAACTTTGCACCATTGGTGGTGGAAATCTGTTTCATCAAAAAAGAAAAAAAATTGTCCAAGTCTTATACGGTCCGCGGTAATGCTGAAACTGCATATGCATCATCAGTGTTGTATAACATTCTTGAAATTGTTGTACTTTACTTTGATAAAGAAGAAAATTACTCGATATTATCAATTCAATTAATGAAAATTCTTACCAAAAAGTAAGTCCAAACAGCAAAGACAAAAAGGTTCAAATAGATAAAAACGAAATGTGTGTTTGTGTGCGTGCGCACACACATACTTGTATTATTTTTCTTGTATGTAGTAATCTAGTTGGTTCGTGATTAGGGACATTGTGCATTTATTCAATTATTTAAGATGTTCAACTTGCCACGCCTTTCAATTCTATTGACTATTATGGTTGTCTTATTGTGTTATAATTGTAGAATTTTCAACTAGTTTTTGTAGTTTTTCTCTTTGAAGGGTAAAGAAGGTATAATTTTGGTTGCAATTCACCCAAGTCTTGGACACATGATGGTTTATTTCACTTGAAAAGTAGTTTCGTTTTGCAACATTGTTTCAGCAAGAAAAGAACATAGCCTTTAGGAGATCACCTAAGTATTATGGGAATCTATTGCTGTCTAATTGTAAAAGTTTGAATCGAATCGGTATTGATATACCAACTGAGGCGCGGATATGGATTGTCATTTTGTCATTATATTTAGGTTTGACGTTTCAGACTAATCTTGATGAGAATGGATACATTATTCAATTTATGAAAACTTTTAATCCTCGCTGACCGTTTATAGTCTGTTCTTGGAATCATGTATGATGGAAAAGTATCCTCTAAGAAATTCAAATTATTGCAGTTATTCACAACATGATAAAGATTCAAATCCATCTCAGGGAAAAATTGTTCAGCTATAGTAATAAGCATTATCTTCTTGATATTTCCTTGGATAGTTTGGAGAGTAAGGTATGAAATCTCTAAAGAATTTAACTTGAAGTACACTGGATGAAATCTTTTCTACTTTCTTCATTAAGTAGTAGAATTAAGAAGAGTGAGCTGTATCGACTCTATGGCACTAACGATTATATTTTACTTCTTCAACATACTTCAGCTTTAGTTTCTCTTGTGTGGTCTATATACTTGGGTCTTCAATATCAAAAGAATGTTAAGTGTCCTCTGGTATTCAGAGTCTGGTGATCCGACATCAGTGAGGTACATGTAGAGCAGATTGGGGGTCAAGGCTAATTCCAGCTTATTCTTTGACTGATATTTTGCCCGACCAAATATCTATGCGATACCTAATTTTCGTCTATAGGATAGAAAATATTACTCTACCCGTTCTATGCTAGCGTTTGCTGAATAATAAAGAACAGAGAATCATCGACACAATATTTTTACGTGGAAACTACCCGACTTTCAAAGGGTAGAATAAACCACGGACCTACACCTCTGTAGGATTTAACCCAAACTCAACTACAATGTGAGCCTTTGTAAATTCAAGTTACAAAATCGGTAACCTAGGAAGTAAACTCTAATTCCTATCTCACTAATCTCCCTAGACTAGTAAGCCCACTTCAAGTTATCCCAACTTGAAGTTGAATTTGACAAATCGTTTTATACCTAACACAATTGCTTCTATGAAAACTGATAAATGTGCAACTCGATAATCAAACCTAATACACGAATCTAGACTCAAGAACTGTAACAGATAAACTCTATGAAACATATTCTTCTATCTTCTTCTTTGTATCAGGTCGCACTTCTGAAATCAGAACTCTCTCAATTATGCTTGATAGGGTTTCGCTCGATATTCTAATTTCCTCTCTATGTGAGTGTTTGAACTTCTTCATGACAAGACTTGGATATATATATTCATTAAGTCGGCTGAACTCAATCACTACGTAGTAAGAACCAATATGAGAGTTAGGGTTTGAGTTAACGTAGAATTCTTGTTCTTAAATGAGGCTTCAGTTTCCTTGTAGGAATCTGAAGTATCTTGATAAGTATGGAAAGAAATTCTACAGTCTTGTACGCCAAGTCCTTACCGAAAACACAAATCCTACTAGAGGTAGGACTCTGAGCAGGAACATGTTCTTGAACCTGATTCAAGCATCTGTTCCATTCAACTGTGTCTCGCATCTGTGTTTGGAATATGTTTATCGACCTGGTTTATTCACTTCTGCTCTGTGTCTGATTTATTCAACTCTGTACCGCATCTGTCCTTGAATGGATCAAGTCCACAGACCTGATTCATTCTCCTTGTTCATTTACTTTGTCAATCATCAAAACCTATACTTGTCATTCTTGCTAATGCCAACAAATTTTCCTTTTTGATGATGAGACACCATTGTGTATGTTCTAAACATCTCATAGACTAGAAAAATGAACAGAATACTACTAGGATGAAACATGTTACCATACATGATTATAAATATTATACAATAATTCTTCACACTTTTGGCATCATTAAAAAGTTGCATCATGTTAATTAATATTCAGTGGAAATTTTCTATACTAAGCTCATGTCCACTGGGGCTATCATATACATATAATAGAACTTTTAGCTCAATAGATCTTGTTGAATATTATAAGCACAGAATTAACACATAGATTTAAGAAAGCAACCAATTTCCATTTTTGTTAAGAAGTAACACCAACACCTAAATAACGCAAACATACAGACCAAGGTAGAAAACAACTTGGGCTCAGATTAGAGGTCGGAGATAGATGTCTAAAGGAGTCTAGGAGGAAGGTTTATAGGTGGAGGATAAATCTTTGGTAAGGGCAGCGACCAGACTTTGGATAGTCTTGGTATTCTCTTTCTTTTCATTGTCCAGGGCCATCTGTAGGCACATAATTTGAGCATTGAGAATTGTATGCTCCTCACCATACTTTATATGTAGTAAATCTATATTTTCCTCGTGTTTTTCCTTTAGCCTTGTAATTTTAGCTTCCTTTGCTACAAGTTGTTCTCTAAAGACTTGTACCTCTTCATCAACATTCTCAACTAGAACGGGTTGATCGACCTACTTCAAAGTTCCAATGACATCTTTGGACGTTTGATATTACCAAATCTTGACTGGCACTTTAAAATACTTATAGACGACAGCCAACCAAAAGCTATAGGATAGACCATGACCTTTATTTTATTTTATTTTATTTGTAGAGGGATGATGTACATATGCTGAATCATGAGACTAGGCAGATTTACTTGGACACTAGTGTCGAGAAGTTCCATGTGTGTCATATCCAAGAAATTAGCCTCAACTCTCCCCTCCTTACTAGGCACAACCATATGATGAACTAGTTCAAAATACAGTTGATACAATCTAGGCATATATCTTTTCAATGCTCTTTTGTGCTGCATGACTGCTGAATTGTTTGTGAACTTCCGTTTGATGTCCAGGGCGCTTGTCATCCCTTGGAGTGATAGCCACTCATTCTTTGAATATTTTGTCCAACCTTCAGAGGTACTCACAAAATTTCTCCAAACTTTTGGGCATTCAGAGTGATTTCAACCCCCAACATGGTGCTAGCGGTGTTTTCTTTAAAGGTGTCATTAACATAAAATTCAGTTACCTACTATTTGCATAGTTTTCTCTTTTCTTCTCTTGGCAGGAACATATAACTCCACTCTTGGTGCACTATATTTTCTAGCAATGTAGTCATTTCAGGCCCTTCATGACCAGTGACTACCATTTCTTTCAATATAGAATGTCTCTTGATTTTCAGGAGCCTTTTCTTGGATAGATAGGTTACCTATTTTGGGTCAAAATAATTTTCAATGTCCTTGAAGTCTTGGTCTTCATACTCAGATGATGATTCATCATTTTCACTCTCGTTTGGCTGGTCCACCAACTTAAACTGAGATTTCCCCTTAGTTGAACCGTATTTGCCAAACTATTTCTTTGTTCCCTTTTGTCTTGACTGAGAAATTGCCACAACCTTCCCTTTTTATTTCTTCTCCCTCGATGCCTTCTTCTCTACAGATTCTTCCAATGATTCTGAAGCATGCTTAGTTGCTTTAGTTCTGGAGGCAGTGCACCTTTTGCTCGCTTGCATTGCCTTTTTCAGCTCTTGCTCAGCCTTTCTCTTTTGACCCCTGGTGTGAGGAGTTTTGAGTTTTAGTTTAAGTTTCTCCCTCCTCAACTACTTCCTCATCATGCCTTAGAATAGGCTCACCTGATGACTTTCTAAGTCTGGATCTCACTTACTTCACAGTGAACTTAGTGATGAACACTGTATCCTCTAAATCAATAGTCTTACCTGGATCAGGTTGAGAGACTTTTTACATAGGGGAATTTGTTTCCATTGTTGAAATATGTATCTTAACTTGTTCCAACTGAACATAAGTATTAGCAGTTGATGACTCTTCCTGAGAATCCTCAGAAGTTATCTCATTTGTTTCCTCATCACCCTCACCCATGCTACCCAGCACTTCTGCAATTTCCTCTTCTACCGATTTTTCAACCTCCGTTGGTTCTTCCCCCGATTCAGCATCTCTCAACCTAATAGATCAACTAACTTCAGCTATAATATCGCTCATGAATTCCCACTCACTTTGTGCTTTACCACTTTTCTCATCGACTTTCTCCGTCACATCCCACAAATCCCTTCAATTTTCTTTGTTTCGTCCCCCAAGTCTTGAATAGACTTTACTACATGAGCCAAACCTGATTCGTCAACAATTTCAACTTTTGGAATTTTAATTAGGTTACCTATTCGAGTGGTCCCATTTAGTATACTCCCAGAATTCAGATAGTCTACATGTCAAACTATTGATTTCTTCTCCCTATACTTCAAACAAATCATCGGGAGTGTCCAAAACGTCAGTGGTAAGAAAATTCTACTAACGATGGGTCAAAATCGAGTAATCGAGCAGATGGGCATATCTCTTCGATCGGCTTTGACTTTGATTCTCATTATGATTTAGGTCGGTTAGGCTGATTGGGAAATGGGTGTGACATCGATGAGAGTGTTTTAATAGTGGTAGGGTTTTGAGTGGTGGAGAGGTAGTTTGGGGTTTTGAGAAGAGGTAATGGTTAAGGCCGAGCATTCCATTTTTGTTTGGAAGAGGGAGAATTGAGAGCTTTTGAATTTCAGGAGAGGTTTGGACTCTCTTTGTATCTTTTATGAGAGGTGGGAGTTGATGAGGAGAGTATTTAGACAGTTTTACATTGAAGAGAGAGAACAAGTGATTTGATGTGGGGGATTTGCTTGTTTTAAGGAGTTTTGATTCATGTATACGCATTGGGAAGAGAACTAATTGATGGTTGCTACCTTTTAAAAGAAGGACATTATTTAAAGGACACTTTCAAGGATAATGGTGGTTGAGCACAGTCTTAGGTGACACAGTACATATAGCGCGGGAATGAGCAAAATCATGGGCTGGGTTTTTATTTTAAAACATAGGGATGGTATATATACCTCACATTTGGTGAACTTATTTGTATTCTCATCATCCAGACCATTTACTGTGATATTCACTATTTGTTAGACCTTTTATGAGATAGAGCTCTATAACGGTATAGGACATACAACACAATATATATACTGAACATGATATTATTCAATTGAAGCATTCATTTCATGATATAAACATATTCTAACCTATCATAGAGAAGTACTAATGCAATCACAATTATTCCCAGTATTCAACCTATCTTAGTCAAATAGATTTTTTTCTGACTTCAACATTTTCAAGAGTATTAGAGATTTCAACATAAGTTCCCCCTATCATATGGATTTCTTCCTTTAAATTTCAAGCTTCACTATTTCCTTTCTAGGTCTAATAGTAGACATAATTTTCTTTAGCTTCTGTTAAGCAAGCATCATTCATCAATTAGTTGTGTCTGCTTTCTGTCACTCTTACTTGAAAAATAATGAAGGTCAGTTTTAGGAATCCAAGCGATCCTAGGTCCTTTTTCTTTCACAATAGGACAGATCAATTCTTTCTTTGTCCATTCTAGCAACGTGCTTGTGAATCTTTTCTCAGCACGTATTCCATCCGTGTTTGCAGGTTTTGGTGTTTTGATTTGTCATTTTCAGATTCCCTTCTTTTTGCTTGAGACTTTTTGGACACATGGTTTTAAGATGACCATTCTTCCCACATAGAGTACATAGTTTTCCTTCATCATATTCTCTCTTTACAGTTCTATCGTACCTTAAGCCTATGGTTATGTTATGTGTCTGACTGGTGAGGTTTGAGAGTAGTTGAGAGGATTGAGTCCAGTGATTAGCTCTTTCTAGATCAGACTCAACTTTGGTGAGCCTTAAACTTACTTCCCTTGACTTTTCTTTTTCAAGATGCAACTCTCTCCTTACCTTCCTTAGTTCATCTTCAACTCTGGGTTGTCTAGTACTGGTTTCACCATTTCCATTTTTAAGAGTTAGCGATAGAACTTCAGACTGGAGTGCCAGGATACATGAACCAAGTCAGAGAGTTGTTTTCCTATTCTGCCTTAACTTTTCAAGTTTCAGCCTCTACCAGTTCCTCATTCAAACTAGTTAAGGCACAAAGGGTGTCACGACCCAAATCGGAGAGTCATAATCTGCACCAAACTTTTTGTCGAGTACCACCTATCATACAATCAACATCTAATCATAATTAATCACGACCATAAGGGATGTCACCCAATACTCTACTAACATATGAAGATAATAAGCGGGAAAATAGCTATGTACAGTCTGAACCCAATTGCCCAACTTATATATATACATACCAAGGCCGACAAGGCCATTCATGACTACTACACACAAGACACCGTCTACAAACCTCTAAAATAGCTATTTCTTCTCCCTCGATGCCTTTTTCTCTACAGATTCTTCCAATGATTCTGAAGCATGCTTAGTTGCTTTAGTTCTGGAGGCAGTGCACCTTTTGCTCGCTTGCATTGCCTTTTTCAGCTCTTGCTCAGCCTTTCTCTTTTGACCCCTGGTGTGAGGAGTTTTGAGTTTTAGTTTAAGTTTCTCCCTCCTCAACTACTTCCTCATCATGCCTTAGAATAGGCTCACCTGATGACTTTCTAAGTCTGGATCTCACTTACTTCACAGTGAACTTAGTGATGAACACTGTATCCTCTAAATCAATAGTCTTACCTGGATCAAAGTTGAGAGACTTTACATAGGGGAATTTGTTTCCATTGTTGAAATATGTATCTTAACTTGTTCCAACTGAACATAAGTATTAGCAGTTGATGACTCTTCCTGAGAATCCTCAGAAGTTATCTCATTTGTTTCCTCATCACCCTCACCCATGCTACCCAGCACTTCTGCAATTTCCTCTTCTACCGATTTTTCAACCTCCGTTGGTTCTTCCCCCGATTCAGCATCTCTCAACCTAATAGATCAACTAACTTCAGCTATAATATCGCTCATGAATTCCCACTCACTTTGTGCTTTACCACTTTTCTCATCGACTTTCTCCGTCACATCCCACAAATCCCCTTCAATTTTCTTTGTTTCGTCCCCCAAGTCTTGAATAGACTTTACTACATGAGCCAAACCTGATTCGTCAACAATTTCAACTTTTGGAATTTTAATTAGGTTACCTATTCGAGTGGTCCCATTTAGTATACTCCCAAAGAATTCAGATAGTCTACATGTCAAACTATTGATTTCTTCTCCTATACTTCAAAAAATCATCGGGAGTGTCCAAAAGCGTCAGTGGTAAGAAAATTCTACTAACGATGGGTCAAAATCAGAGTAATCAGAACAGATGGGCATATCTCTTCGATCGGCTTTGACTTTGATTCTCATTATGATTTAGGTCCGGTTAGGCTGATTGGGGGAAATGGGTGTGACATCAGTAGGTGTTTTAATAGTGGTAGGGTTTTGAGTGGCTGGAGAGGTAGTTTGGGGTTTTGAGAAGAGGTAATGGTTAAGGCTGAGCATTCCATTTTTTGTTTGGAAGAGGGAGAATTGAGAGCTTTTGAATTTCAGGAGAGGTTTGGACTCTCTTTGTATCTTTTATGAGAGGTGGGAGTTGATGAGGAGAGTATTTAGACAGTTTTACATTGAAGAGAGAGAACAAGTGATTTGATGTGGGGGATTTGCTTGTTTTAAGGAGTTTTGATTCATGTATACGCATTGGGAAGAGAACTAATTGATGGTTGCTACCTTTTAAAAGAAGGACATTATTTAAAGGACACTTTCAAGGATAATGGTGGTTGAGCACAGTCTTAGGTGACACACTACATATAGGTCGGGAATGATCAAATTCATGGTCTGTATTTTTATTTTAAAACATAGGGATGGTATATATACCTCACATTTGGTGAACTTATTTGTATTCTCATCATCCGGACCATTTCTTGTGATATTCACTATTTGTTAGACCTTTTATGAGATAGAGCTCTATAACGGTATAGGACATACAACACAATATATATACGAACATGATATTATTCAATTGAAGCATTCATTTCATGATATAAACATATTCTAACCTATCATAGAGAAGTACTAATGCAATCACAATTATTCCCGAGATTCAACCTATCTTAGTCAAATAGATTTTTTCTGACTTCAACATTTTCAAGAGTATTAGAGATTTCAACATAAGTTCTCCCTATCATATGGATTTCTTCCTTTAAATTTCAAGCTTCACTATTTCCTTTCTAGGTCTAATAGTAGACATAATTTTCTTTAGCTTCTGTTAAGCAAGCATCATTCATCAATTAGTTGTGTCTGCTTTCTGTCACTCTTACTTGAAAAATAATGAAGGTCAGTTTTAGGAATCCAAGCGATCCTAGGTCCTTTTTCTTTCACAATAGGACAGATCAATTCTTTCTTTGTCCATTCTAGCAACGTGCTTGTGAATCTTTTCTCAGCACGTATTCCATCCGTGTTTGCAGGTTTTGGTGTTTTGATTTGTCATTTTCAGATTCCCTTCTTTTTGCTTGAGACTTTTTGGACACATGGTTTTAAGATGACCATTCTTCCCACATAGAGTACATAGTTTTCCTTCATCATATTCTCTCTTTCTGATTCTATCGTACCTTAAGCCTATGGTTATGTTATGTGTCTGACTGGTGAGGTTTGAGAGTAGTTGAGAGGATTGAGTCCAGTGATTAGCTCTTTCTAGATCAGACTCAACTTTGGTGAGCCTTAAACTTACTTCCCTTGACTTTTCTTTTTCAAGATGCAACTCTCTCCTTACCTTCCTTAGTTCATCTTCAACTCTGGGTTGTCTAGTACTGGTTTCACCATTTCCATTTTTAAGAGTTAGCGATAGAACTTCAGACTGGAGTGCCAGGATACATGAACCAAGTCAGAGAGTTGTTTTCCTATTCTGCCTTAACTTTTCAAGTTTCAGCCTCTACCAGTTCCTCATTCAAACTAGTTAAGGCACAAAGGGTGTCACGACCCAAATCGGAGAGTCATAACGGGTACCCGAAACTTTTTTGTCGAGTACCACCTATCATACAATCAACATCTAATCATAATTAATCACGACCATAAGGGATGTCACCCAATACTCTACTAACATATGAAGATAATAAGCGGGAAAATAGCTATGTACAGTCTGAACCCAATTGCCCAACTTATATATATACATACCAAGGCCGACAAGGCCATTCATGACTACTACACACAAGACACCGTCTACAAACCTCTAAAATAGCTATTTCTTCTCCCTCGATGCCTTTTTCTCTACAGATTCTTCCAATGATTCTGAAGCATGCTTAGTTGCTTTAGTTCTGGAGGCAGTGCACCTTTTGCTCGCTTGCATTGCCTTTTTCAGCTCTTGCTCAGCCTTTCTCTTTTGACCCCTGGTGTGAGGAGTTTTGAGTTTTAGTTTAAGTTTCTCCCTCCTCAACTACTTCCTCATCATGCCTTAGAATAGGCTCACCTGATGACTTTCTAAGTCTGGATCTCACTTACTTCACAGTGAACTTAGTGATGAACACTGTATCCTCTAAATCAATAGTCTTACCTGGATCAGGTTGAGAGACTTTTTACATAGGGGAATTTGTTTCCATTGTTGAAATATGTATCTTAACTTGTTCCAACTGAACATAAGTATTAGCAGTTGATGACTCTTCCTGAGAATCCTCAGAAGTTATCTCATTTGTTTCCTCATCACCCTCACCCATGCTACCCAGCACTTCTGCAATTTCCTCTTCTACCGATTTTTCAACCTCCGTTGGTTCTTCCCCCGATTCAGCATCTCTCAACCTAATAGATCAACTAACTTCAGCTATAATATCGCTCATGAATTCCCACTCACTTTGTGCTTTACCACTTTTCTCATCGACTTTCTCCGTCACATCCCACAAATCCCCTTCAATTTTCTTTGTTTCGTCCCCCAAGTCTTGAATAGACTTTACTACATGAGCCAAACCTGATTCGTCAACAATTTCAACTTTTGGAATTTTAATTAGGTTACCTATTCGAGTGGTCCCATTTAGTATACTCCCAAAGAATTCAGATAGTCTACATGTCAAACTATTGATTTCTTCTCCCTATACTTCAAAAATCATCGGGAGTGTCCAAAACGTCGAGTGGTAAGAAAATTCTACTAACGATGGGTCAAAATCGAGTAATCGTCGAGCAGATGGGCATATCTCTTCGATCGGCTTTGACTTTGATTCTCATTATGATTTAGGTCCCAAGTTAGGCTGATTGGGGAAATGGGTGTGACATCAGTAGGTGTTTTAATAGTGGTAGGGTTTTGAGTGGCTGGAGAGGTAGTTTGGGGTTTTGAGAAGAGGTAATGGTTAAGGCTGAGCATTCCATTTTTTGTTTGGAAGAGGGAGAATTGAGAGCTTTTGAATTTCAGGAGAGGTTTGGACTCTCTTTGTATCTTTTATGAGAGGTGGGAGTTGATGAGGAGAGTATTTAGACAGTTTTACATTGAAGAGAGAGAACAAGTGATTTGATGTGGGGGATTTGCTTGTTTTAAGGAGTTTTGATTCATGTATACGCATTGGGAAGAGAACTAATTGATGGTTGCTACCTTTTAAAAGAAGGACATTATTTAAAGGACACTTTCAAGGATAATGGTGGTTGAGCACAGTCTTAGGTGACACACTACATATAGGCTGGGAATGATCAAATTCATGGTCTGTATTTTTATTTTAAAACATAGGGATGGTATATATACCTCACATTTGGTGAACTTATTTGTATTCTCATCATCCAGACCATTTACTGTGATATTCACTATTTGTTAGACCTTTTATGAGATAGAGCTCTATAACGGTATAGGACATACAACACAATATATATACTGAACATGATATTATTCAATTGAAGCATTCATTTCATGATATAAACATATTCTAACCTATCATAGAGAAGTACTAATGCAATCACAATTATTCCCAGTATTCAACCTATCTTAGTCAAATAGATTTTTTTCTGACTTCAACATTTTCAAGAGTATTAGAGATTTCAACATAAGTTCTCCCTATCATATGGATTTCTTCCTTTAAATTTCAAGCTTCACTATTTCCTTTCTAGGTCTAATAGTAGACATAATTTTCTTTAGCTTCTGTTAAGCAAGCATCATTCATCAATTAGTTGTGTCTGCTTTCTGTCACTCTTACTTGAAAAATAATGAAGGTCAGTTTTAGGAATCCAAGCGATCCTAGGTCCTTTTTCTTTCACAATAGGACAGATCAATTCTTTCTTTGTCCATTCTAGCAACGTGCTTGTGAATCTTTTCTCAGCACGTATTCCATCCGTGTTTGCAGGTTTTGGTGTTTTGATTTGTCATTTTCAGATTCCCTTCTTTTTGGTTGAGACTTTTTGGACACATGGTTTTAAGATGACCATTCTTCCCACATAGAGTACATAGTTTTCCTTCATCATATTCTCTCTTTACAGTTCTATCGTACCTTAAGCCTATGGTTATGTTATGTGTCTGACTGGTGAGGTTTGAGAGTAGTTGAGAGGATTGAGTCCAGTGATTAGCTCTTTCTAGATCAGACTCAACTTTGGTGAGCCTTAAACTTACTTCCCTTGACTTTTCTTTTTCAAGATGCAACTCTCTCCTTACCTTCCTTAGTTCATCTTCAACTCTGGGTTGTCTAGTACTGGTTTCACCATTTCCATTTTTAAGAGTTAGCGATAGAACTTCAGACTGGAGTGCCAGGATACATGAACCAAGTCAGAGAGTTGTTTTCCTATTCTGCCTTAACTTTTCAAGTTTCAGCCTCTACCAGTTCCTCATTCAAACTAGTTAAGGCACAAAGGGTGTCACGACCCAAATCGGAGAGTCATAACTGGTACCGGAAACTTTTTTGTCGAGTACCACCTATCATACAATCAACATCTAATCATAATTAATCACGACCATAAGGGATGTCACCCAATACTCTACTAACATATGAAGATAATAAGCGGGAAAATAGCTATGTACAGTCTGAACCCAATTGCCCAACTTATATATATACATACCAAGGCCGACAAGGCCATTCATGACTACTACACACAAGACACCGTCTACAAACCTCTAAAATAGCTATTTCTTCTCCCTCGATGCCTTTTTCTCTACAGATTCTTCCAATGATTCTGAAGCATGCTTAGTTGCTTTAGTTCTGGAGGCAGTGCACCTTTTGCTCGCTTGCATTGCCTTTTTCAGCTCTTGCTCAGCCTTTCTCTTTTGACCCTGGTGTGAGGAGTTTTGAGTTTTAGTTTAAGTTTCTCCCTCCTCAACTACTTCCTCATCATGCCTTAGAATAGGCTCACCTGATGACTTTCTAAGTCTGGATCTCACTTACTTCACAGTGAACTTAGTGATGAACACTGTATCCTCTAAATCAATAGTCTTACCTGGATCAGGTTGAGAGACTTTTTACATAGGGGAATTTGTTTCCATTGTTGAAATATGTATCTTAACTTGTTCCAACTGAACATAAGTATTAGCAGTTGATGACTCTTCCTGAGAATCCTCAGAAGTTATCTCATTTGTTTCCTCATCACCCTCACCCATGCTACCCAGCACTTCTGCAATTTCCTCTTCTACCGATTTTTCAACCTCCGTTGGTTCTTCCCCCGATTCAGCATCTCTCAACCTAATAGATCAACTAACTTCAGCTATAATATCGCTCATGAATTCCCACTCACTTTGTGCTTTACCACTTTTCTCATCGACTTTCTCCGTCACATCCCACAAATCCCCTTCAATTTTCTTTGTTTCGTCCCCCAAGTCTTGAATAGACTTTACTACATGAGCCAAACCTGATTCGTCAACAATTTCAACTTTTGGAATTTTAATTAGGTTACCTATTCGAGTGGTCCCATTTAGTATACTCCCAGCAATTCAGATAGTCTACATGTCAAACTATTGATTTCTTCTCCCTATACTTCAAAAAATCATCGGGAGTGTCCAAAACGTCAGAGTGGTAAGAAAATTCTACTAACGATGGGTCAAAATCAGAGTAATCAGAACAGATGGGCATATCTCTTCGATCGGCTTTGACTTTGATTCTCATTATGATTTAGGTCCGGTTAGGCTGATTGGGGGAAATGGGTGTGACATCAGTAGGTGTTTTAATAGTGGTAGGGTTTTGAGTGGCTGGAGAGGTAGTTTGGGGTTTTGAGAAGAGGTAATGGTTAAGGCTGAGCATTCCATTTTTTGTTTGGAAGAGGGAGAATTGAGAGCTTTTGAATTTCAGGAGAGGTTTGGACTCTCTTTGTATCTTTTATGAGAGGTGGGAGTTGATGAGGAGAGTATTTAGACAGTTTTACATTGAAGAGAGAGAACAAGTGATTTGATGTGGGGGATTTGCTTGTTTTAAGGAGTTTTGATTCATGTATACGCATTGGGAAGAGAACTAATTGATGGTTGCTACCTTTTAAAAGAAGGACATTATTTAAAGGACACTTTCAAGGATAATGGTGGTTGAGCACAGTCTTAGGTGACACACTACATATAGGTCGGGAATGATCAAATTCATGGTCTGTATTTTTATTTTAAAACATAGGGATGGTATATATACCTCACATTTGGTGAACTTATTTGTATTCTCATCATCCAGACCATTTACTGTGATATTCACTATTTGTTAGACCTTTTATGAGATAGAGCTCTATAACGGTATAGGACATACAACACAATATATATACTGAACATGATATTATTCAATTGAAGCATTCATTTCATGATATAAACATATTCTAACCTATCATAGAGAAGTACTAATGCAATCACAATTATTCCCAGTATTCAACCTATCTTAGTCAAATAGATTTTTTTCTGACTTCAACATTTTCAAGAGTATTAGAGATTTCAACATAAGTTCTCCCTATCATATGGATTTCTTCCTTTAAATTTCAAGCTTCACTATTTCCTTTCTAGGTCTAATAGTAGACATAATTTTCTTTAGCTTCTGTTAAGCAAGCATCATTCATCAATTAGTTGTGTCTGCTTTCTGTCACTCTTACTTGAAAATAATGAAGGTCAGTTTTAGGAATCCAAGCGATCCTAGGTCCTTTTTCTTTCACAATAGGACAGATCAATTCTTTCTTTGTCCATTCTAGCAACGTGCTTGTGAATCTTTTCTCAGCACGTATTCCATCCGTGTTTGCAGGTTTTGGTGTTTTGATTTGTCATTTTCAGATTCCCTTCTTTTTGGTTGAGACTTTTTGGACACATGGTTTTAAGATGACCATTCTTCCCACATAGAGTACATAGTTTTCCTTCATCATATTCTCTCTTTACAGTTCTATCGTACCTTAAGCCTATGGTTATGTTATGTGTCTGACTGGTGAGGTTTGAGAGTAGTTGAGAGGATTGAGTCCAGTGATTAGCTCTTTCTAGATCAGACTCAACTTTGGTGAGCCTTAAACTTACTTCCCTTGACTTTTCTTTTTCAAGATGCAACTCTCTCCTTACCTTCCTTAGTTCATCTTCAACTCTGGGTTGTCTAGTATTGATTTCACCATTTCCATTTTTAAGAGTTAGCGATAGAACTTCAGACTGGAGTGCCAGGATACATGAACCAAGTCAGAGAGTTGTTTTCCTATTCTGCCTTAACTTTTCAAGTTTCAGCCTCTACCAGTTCCTCATTCAAACTAGTTAAGGCACAAAGGGTGTCACGACCCAAATCGGAGAGTCATAACGGGTACCCGAAACTTTTTTGTCGAGTACCACCTATCATACAATCAACATCTAATCATAATTAATCACAACCATAAGGGATGTCACCCAATACTCTACTAACATATGAAGATAATAAGCGGGAAAATAGCTATGTACAGTCTGAACCCAATTGCCCAACTTATATATATACATACCAAGGCCGACAAGGCCATTCATGACTACTACACACAAGACACCGTCTACAAACCTCTAAAAGAGTACATGACACCATAAGGGTCGGAACAAGGCCCCTCCATACCCATATATACAAGCAAAAATTACCGTATCAAGATTTGACCGACACTCCGAAACAAGGGGAGTGCTCCAATATCCGCTGAGTCAGTAACCTACTAATGCGGATCGTCGCATTGCCTACGTGAACTTGCAGGCATGAAACGCAGCGTCCCCCGACAATAGGGACGTCAGTACGACTGATGTACTGAGTATGTCAGGCATGAGAAAATAGCATAACAAAGATACATAAATAAATTGAAACAGAAACAGCCGACCAGTAGTAAATTCCTCTGAGGACCATAATATGACTGAATATCATGCACAATGTGGTATACATATATATATTGGCCTCATTGGGCATCTTCCTTCCCATAACATGCAAATGCAGTATACACATATATATTGGCCTCATCGGGCATCTTCCTTCTCATAACAGCCTCTGTGGCATTATATCATTTTGGCCTTTGTGGGCATAATCATCATCATATCCCAGCTGATCAAGTGGTCTGCGTATCCCATTTTCCATCCCCAATATATGGTCCATGGTAATACATGAATTAATGCATGAATGACAATAAAACATTCTGAACTTATCGGCATTGTACCTTTGGCTAACATTGGGAATATTAACATCTTTCCCATATACCTCAATAAGGATTTAGGAATATATTTAGACATGCTTTTAACATATGAATCAATAACAGGAACATCCTCAACTACTAAGAGTAGAATAATTTATGAAACAATATTACGGTTACGTTTCGTACATAGAACATGTCAAAAGAAAGAAATGATTTGCCTTAACATACCTTAAATACTCATACGAGTTCGTGTGACTCGGTAAATTAAGGATCCAACCCTGATGGGAACTAAACTGCTCGGTGAATTATAGATGAAGCTATATTAGCATGCTCCAAACACACCAACTAAAGTAACCAAAGTTGTTTTTTTCGTTCTTGAAATGTACAGAACATACTGTTTCTAACAATATAATTACTATTAGCTAAAAGTAAGTTTCTAACAATAGAATTAATGCTAGCTAAAGGTAAGTACTTCATATGTGTTTTTGTTTTGCTAAACATAATGAATCCTTAAAGATCTTATATACAACACATGCACGATGCTTCTTATTCTTACATGTAGGTCACCTTGCCACCATACCATAAATAATGCATCGTTTCTACACCTATAACCAAATGTTCCATGTGGAAATGATATACGAACACCTCCCATGCTAATTAGTTATATCCCCTCTTCATTTGTCTCCCACTTAATCTCCATAATTAATCAATTGCCAAATAAATAATTTATTGATCTCAATTTACTTAAATCTTAACGACTTATAAAACCTTCATATACTCAATATCATAATTATACGATATAGCACTAGTCGACAACCTCTTTTGGGACATACAACTATTATTATTAATCTCCGTCCTAACACTTGATAAAACCTAAAGTAATTCGGGACCGCATCCTTTTATATACTAAGCTTATTTATTTGCATATGTCTAGATGCTTAACCCATCGCCCAAAAGTACGGGGTGTTACATCCTTTCCCTCTTGGAAACATTCGTCCTCGAATGGACGAATGTTGGGGTGACATATCTAATCCCCGTCACGTAGCCCAGAAATACAACTATATTTTTTTTCACGGGCTATATAATATAACATACATTACTACCTCAACATCAGACTTCTCATGGTCCTTAAGCATTAATTATAATAATTTGAAAATAGAACTCACCTTATGCTTCTCTTGGAACCTCGGCGCTGGTCTGGAACATGTATGGTTATTTGTGCATTATCTCCTCTTCCGCTTCCCATGTCATTTCTTCTACGTTCTTATTCTGCCAAAGAACTTTTACGGATGCTACTTCTTTAGTACTCAACTTACAGACTTGTCGATCTAAGATAGCAATAGGAACCTCATCATATGATAAGTCCTCTGTAATCTTCATATCATCAATAGGTACAATCCAGGAAGGATCTCCAACACACGCTATCAACCTTGAAACATGGAAAACTGGATGGACAAACTCTAACTCCGAAGGCAAGTCCAATTCGTAAGCTACTTGGCCGATTCATCGAATTATGCGATATGGCCCAATATACCTTGGGCTGAGCTTTCCCTTTTTCCCCGAACTTCATTACACCCTTCATCGAAGAGATTTTCAAGAAGACCCAATCATGTACCTGAAACTCTAAGTTTCGCCGTCGCATATCTGAATACGACTTCTGACGACTCTGTGCGGTTAACACTCGTTCTTGGATCAACTTTACCTTCTCTATGGCTTGGTGTACTAAGTCAGGCCCAAATAACTCTGATTCGCCTACCTCGAACCATCCGATAGGAGGCCTACATCTCCATCCATACAAATCCTCGTATGGAGCCATTTTAATACTAGCATGATAATTGTTATTGTACGCGAACTCAATAAGGGGTAAATGATCATCCCAACTTACCTTAAAATCCAATACACAAGCTCGTAGCATATCCTCAAGCGTCTGAATTGTACGCTCGGCCTGCCCGTCTGTCTGAGGATGGAAAGTTGTGCTATGATTTACTTGGGTACCTAAACCTTTTTGGAAATGATTTTCAGAAGTTAGCTGTAAACTGTGCACCTCAGTCCGATATAATATAAATAGGCACACCATGGAGGCGAACAATCTTCTTAACATACAACTTCGCGTAGTCCTCGGTTGTGTAAGTAGTTTTGATCGACAGGAAATGATCCGATTTGGTCAGCTTGTCGACAACTACCCAAATAGAATCAAACTTACGATAAGAGTGAGGTAAACCCATAAAGAAATCCATATTAATCATTTCTCATTTCCACATTGGAATCTCAATGTTCTGAGTCAAACTACCGGGATTTTGGTGCTCTATTTTACTTGCTGACAATTAGGACACTGAGCTACAAATTCTGTCACGCTCCTCTTCATGCCGCTCCACCAGTAAATACCCTTGAGATCATGATACATTTTTGTAGATCCCTGGTGAATGGAATATCGTGAGCAATGGACCTCCGTCATAATTCTATCCTGTAATCCCGCTACATTTGGAACACATAAACTGCCCTGGTGCTTAAGAATCCCATATTCGTCAATCTCAAAGGTTGTGGTCTTCTTTTGTTGAATGCCTTCTCTGATTCTTCTCAAAATGGGGTCTTCCCACTGACGTTCCTTAACTTCTGATATGAGGGACGATTCTGAAATATTTTGAATCACAAAACCACCATCCTCCGAATTCATCAGTCGGACTCCCAAACTAGCTAACTGATGGAGCTCTCTTACTAATTCCTTCATCTCAAGCTGCACCGAGCTGACCATCGACTTACGACTGAGCGCGTCTACTACAACATTAACTTTACTGGGATGGTTTAAGATGTCTACATCATAATCCTTCAATAATTCAAGCCATCTCCTTTGTATCAAGTTCAACTCTTTCTGTTTAAATATGTACTGCAGACTTTTATGATCTATGAAAATGTCCACATGAACACCATACAAGTAGTGCCGCCAACTCTTCAGTGCATAGACCACTGCGGCCAATTCCAAATCATGTGTCAGATAGTTTTTCTCATGTTTCCTCAATTGCCTTGAAGCATAGGCATTCGCTTTACTATGTTGCATTAGCACGCATTATAAACCTGCTCCCAAAGAATCACAATACACAACATAGCCTTCTGGACCCTCTGAGAGAGTAAGGACTGGTGCCGATGTTAGTCTGTCTTTTAACTCTTGGAAGCTCTGCTCACAGGCATCGTACCAGTGGAATTTTATGGCCTTTTGTGTTAACTTTGTTAATGGTGCTTATATGGTAGAAAACCCTTCTACAAACTTCCTATAATAGCCGGTTAAGCCAAGAAAGTTGCGAACCTCTAATGGAGTCATGGGCCTCGGCCAATTCTTCACCTCTTCAATCTTCTGAGTGTCAACTCTTATACCATCGTCTGACACTATATGACCAAGGAAGGCCATTGAATTCAACCAAAATTCACACTTGGAGAGCTTAGCGTACAACTTATGATCCTGCTGCATCTGTTGTACTATCCGCAAATGATCCACATGCTCTGCTTTCGAGTGAGAGTAAACCATAATATCATCTATAAATACTATCATAAATACATCCAGGAATGGGCGAAACACGCTGTTCATTAAATTCATAAATGTTGTCGGCGCGTTTGTGAGTCCAAATGACATTACTAAGAACTCGAAGTGCCCATACCTTATCCTGAAAGCCATTTTCGGAACGTCCTTCCCTTTAACCCTTAGCTGATGGTACCCCAAACTTAGGTCGACCTTTAAGAAACATTTTACACCTTGTAGCTGGTCAAACAAATCATCAATTCTGGAAAGCGGGTACTTATTTTTTATAGTGACTTTATTCAGCTGTCTATAGTCGATACACATCCATAATGAGCCATTTTTCTTTCGTACAAACAATACCGGCGCACCCCAAAGAGATATGCTAGGCCTAATAAAGCCTTTCTCAAGCAGATCTTTTAATTGCTCATTTCAATTCAGCTGAAGTCATTTTATAAAGAGGAATAGATATCTGCTGAGTGTCTGGCAACACGTCTATACCGAACTCAATTTTCCTTACGGGAGAAAGGCCTGGAAGTTCATCTGAAAATACATCAAGAAACTCATTAACCACCGGAATTGATTGAGAAATAGGTGGTTTGTCATCGATATCTATAGCTCGAACAAGATGGTATATACAACCTTTAGAGATCATATTTCTTGCCTTAAGATATGAAATAAACCTAACTTTTGGCGTCGCTGTATTACCCTTCCATTCAAGGACTGGTTCGCCTAGAAATTAAAATCTAACAATCTTTGTTCGGCAATCTACATTAGCGTAGCACGATGCCAGCCAATCCATGCCCATAATAACATAAAAAATCAACCATTTCTAATTCTACCAAATTCGCTATTGTCTGACGACTACAAATTAATACTGCACAATTCCGATAGACCCGTCTAGCAATTACTGATTAACCAATTGGTGTGGATACCACAAATGGATCTCTTATCAGCTCAGGCTCCATACCAAACTTACAGGCAATAAAATAGGTGATATATGATAGATTGAAGCATGGATCTAACAATGCATACACATTATGTGAAAATACCGATAATATATCTGTAATGACATTAGGTGAGCACTCCTGATCTTGTCGTCCCATCAATGCATAAAGGCTGGGCCCTAACACTTTCGCCTCCTGTCGGGCATTCTCGCATAATATGATCAGGTTTACCACAAGAATAACACACATTTGATCTTTGTCGGCACGGTCCTGTATAGGTCTTACAACACTGCTCGCACCGAGCCAACAATGGCCTCATATGAATAGAATTCCCTCTATAATAAGACCTTGGCACTTGTGAACTCTGACCTGATCCCGATTGAACAAACCGATCAACCTCAACCTTGAAGTTGGTAACGATGCACTAGTTGCTGGGTAGGATAGGCATCTATAAAGTGGTGGCCTGGGCCCACCTCTGAAGTCTCTCACGTCACCTACGGATCGAGCCGTCTTTTGTTGGCCCTTATCACACTCTCGATCTACCCGCTGTTGCCTCTTACGATCCTCCAGATTTTATGCATAAGCCTGAATGCGAGCAATATCCATATTCGAATTTAGAGAAGCTGTAGTACACTCATTGACCAAATGCGGCCCCAAGCCAGTAACAAACCTATGTATCCGGTCACTCATCTCAGCTATAATCGTAGGAGCATATCTGGCCAATAAATTAAACTGCAAGCTATATTCTCGAACACTCATATTTCCCTGCTCTAAACGTAGAAATCTATCCTGTCTGGCCCGTCGAAGCTCGACCAGTAGAAAATATTGTAAGAAGGCCTCTGAAAACTCTCTCCATCTTGCTGGTAGAGCACGTGGTCCCCTAGAATGGTCACATGTCTCATACCAGGTCACCGCGACATCCCGCAGTTTATAAGAAGCAAACTTTACTGATTCAGTAACGGTAGCATCCATTACCCGCAAGGTACGCTGTATCTAATCCAGAAAATTATGTGGGTACGCGTTCAGGTCTGATCCTGTGAATATTGGAAGGTCTAGGTTGATTAAATCCCGGGCTCTCGCGTTAGTCGCTCTATCAGAAGGACTGGGAATCTGATGTTGGGCATGAGTGGCCACTAATCGAGCCAATAACTGTACAACATTTCGCATATCAAAATCCTCATCTAATGTATCAAGTGGAGGAACTGGGGTATTGAAACCCTACTGATCTCCTCTGGAGGTGGTGAAGTCAGAGAATCATATGAAGGAGTCGCATCGTGGGTCTCACTCTCACACTCGCTAGCGGGTGGCAATCGGCTAGTACCTTCGCCTGTAGCCGTATCCAACGCCCTTATACTCTTGAACTTTTTCCTTGCTGTAGGCATTGCTGGAATCATAAACACGAGAAGGATTAGTAGTGGAATGCTTATAACTCAGATCTACTGCATTATTTATGAGCTGAAAGAATGGAAATCATCCCTAAATGTCAGGTAGCCTCCTACTTATAAATGTGGTACACAACACATCCATAAACAAGACTCTACTAGACACGGCTTGTAGACTTCCTAGGACAGACCTGCTCTGATACCAAGTTTGTCACCACCCAAACTGGAGTCATGACGAGTACTCGGACCTTTCCTGCCGAGTACCACCTATCATACAATCAACATCTAATCATAATTAATCACGGCCATAAGGGTCGTCACCCAGTACTCTACTAACATATGGAGATAGTAAGCGGGAAAAGAGTTATGTATAGTCTGAACCCAATTGCCCAACTTATATATATACATTCCAAGGACGACAATGTCATACATGACTACTACACATAGGACACCATCTACAAGCCTCTAAAAGAGTACATGACACCATAAGGGTCGGGACAGGGCTCCGCCATACCCATATATACAAGCAAAAATTAATGTATCAAGATTTGACAGACACTTCGAAACAAGGGGGAGTGCTCCAATATCCGTTGAGTCAGCAACCTACTAATGCGGATCACCGCCTTGCCTACGTGAATAGCGGGAATGAAACGCAGTGTCCCCCGACAAAAGGGACGTCAGTACGACTGATGTACTGAGTATGTCAGGCATGAGAAAATAGCATAACAGAGATACATAAATAAACTGAAACAGAAACAACCGACACAAATAGCCGACAAAAACAACCGACCAGTAGTAAATACCTCTAATGGCCATAATATGCCTGAATGTCATGCATAGTGTGGTATACATATATATATTGGAATCATTAGGCATCTTCCTTCCCATAACACTCAAATGCAGTATACATATATATATTGGCCTCATCGGGCATCTTCCTTCTCATAACAGCCTCTGTGGCATTATATCATTTTAGCCTCTGTAGGCATAATCATCATCATATCCCAGCTGATCAAGTGGTTTGCGTATCCCATTTTCCATCCCCAATATATGGTCCATGGTAATACATGAATTAATGCATGAATGACAATAAAATATTCTGAACTTATCGGATGACATAATATCATTGTACCTTCGGCTAACATTGGGAATATTAACATCTTTCCCATATACCTCAATAAGGATTTAGGAATATATTTAGACATGCTTTTAACATATGAATCAATAACAGGAACATCCTCAACTACTAAGAGTAGAATAATTTATGGAACAATATTACGGTTACGTTTCGTACATAGAACATGTCAAACGAAAGAAATGATTTGCCTTAACATACCTTAAATACTCATACGAGTTCGTGTGACTCGGTAAATTAAGGATCCAACCCTGATGGGAACTAAACTGCTCGGTGAATTATAGATGAAGCTAAATTAGCATGCTCCAAACACACCAACTAAAGTAACCAAAGATGTTTTTTTCGTTCTTGAAATGTACATAACGTACTGTTTCTAACAATATAATTACTATTAGCTAAAAGTAAGTTTCTAACAATAGAATTAATGCTAGCTAAAGGTAAGTACTTCATATGTGTTTTTGTTTTGCTAAACATAATGAATTCTTAAAGATCTTATATACAACACATGCACGATGCTTCTTATTCTTACATGTAGGTCACCTTGCCACCATACCATAAATAATGCATCGTTTCTACACCTATAACCAAATGTTCCATGTGGAAATGATATACGAACACCTCCCATGCTAATTAGTTATATCCCCTCTTCATTTGTCTCCCACTTAATCTCCATAATTAATCAATTGCCAAATAAATAATTTATTGATCTCAATTTACTTAAATCTTAACGACTTATAAAACCTTCACATACTCAATATCATAATTATACGATATAGCACTAGTCGACAACCTCTTTTGGTACATACAACTATTATTATTAATCTCCGTCCTAACACTTGATAAAACCTAAATTAATTCGGGACCTCATCCTTTTATATACTAAGCTTCTTTATTTGCACATGTCTAGATGCTTAACCCATTGTCCGAAAGTACAGGGTGTTACAAAGGGACTCAACTCTTTTAGTGCTGATATTTTGATACTTATTAATTAAGGTAAATATCAAGGATGAGTCTCTTATTGGAGAAAATATCTAGCTTATCTTTTAATTCAATAGCACTTACCTGGAGGTCCTCCTCAAATGCCTTGGTATCCTTCTCAAGCATCTTGTAATCTGCCTCAGTGTACTCAATTTTCTCCTTCTTTACATCTGTTCCATCATTGCCCTTCTTCGTAGGGTACATTGGTCCTTCAATGACCCTATTCCATAGCTCGTAATCTTCTGCTTGTAAATGATCCTCCATATGAGCTTTCCAACATGCATAATACTGTCCATTGAATTGTGGTGGCCTTCGAGGTGATTGTCTTTCATTGTGTCTGATTGTTGGTGCAATATTCATCATGATCTTCTCTTAAAGTGTTAGCCTCTTCAAAAGAGAACCTGGCTCTAATACCAATTGATATTTTCCACAACCAAATATCTATCTTACGCGATACCTAATTTTTACCTATAGGATATACCATGTTACTCTACATGTTCTATGTTAGCTTTGCAGAATATTAAAGAACAGAATATCAGCAATACAATTTTTTTTTCGTGAAAACCACGCGGCTCATAAAGGGTAGAAAAAACCACGACCTACTCCTTTGTAGAATTTTACCCAAACTCCACTACAACGCGAGCCTTGCAAATTCAATTTATAAACTTTGTAACCTAGAAAGTAAACTCTAATTCCTATCTCAATAATCTCCCCAGACTAGTAAGCCTACTTCAAGTTATCCCAACTTGAAGATGAATTTGACAAACCATTTTATACCTAACACAATTGTTTATATGAAAGCTGATAAAGGTACAACCTTATAATCAAACCTAACACACGAATCTATGCTCAAGAACAATAACAGATAAACTCTTTGAAACAGATTCTTCTATCTTCTTCTTTGTATCAGGTGGCACTTCTGAAATCAGAACTCTCTCAATTATGTTTGACAGGGTTTCGCTCAATATTCTGATTTTCTCTCTATGTGAGTGCGTAAACTTCTTCATGGAAAGACGTGGATATATATAGCCTTAAGTCTACATGAATTGTGATGAACTCAATCCTTATGTGGTAAGGTCAATATGAGAGTTACAGTTTGAGTTAACTTAGGATTCTTGCTCTTCAACGTGGCTTTAGTTTTCTTATAGGACTCTGAAGTATCTTGATAAGTATGACAAGAAATCCTGCAGTCTTGTACGCCAAGTCCTTGCCATAAACACAAGCCCTACTAATGGTATGACTCTGAGTAGGAACACGTTCTTGAACCTGATTCAAGCATCTGTTCCATTCAACTATGTCTCGCATCTGTTTCTGGAATATGTTCATCGACCTGGTTTATTCACTTTTGCTCTGTATCTGATTCATTCAACTCTGTACTGCATCTATCCTTGGGTGGATCAAATACACAAACCTGATTCATTCTCCTTGTTCATTTACTTTGACAATCATCAAAATCTATACTTGTCATTCTTGCTATTGCCAACACCTCCTAACTGGGTTGAGTGGCTATTCTAAGAATTTCTTACAACTCCCAAATATCATCGTTGAATGGTGTTGATATAGCGCCTTTATATTTGAGTAAATGTACTCACCCGATGTTTAAGTTTTACTAAATAAATGAATGAAAGACGTGTTTAGCATATTATTATTTCACTATGATCAAATGATATGTATTCAAGTGAAGTACTTCGCGGGATTATATAGAAGGAAAATCTGTTAAGAATGACATGTATTGATTTGAGCCATTTCTTCTTCTTATTTAGCTTTCAAGTGGGAGAGGACTTCCATAGAGTCACAGTTTAAAGTTAAGTTGCTTGATTAAGCTTTAAAAACACCATATTCGAGTAAGTACCTTCTCATATCTAATCATGAATTAAGAGTGTTCTTCTTTACAACAGACAACAACAATGGATCATTCTTATCATCAATTATCACCCACATAATACAACAAATCATAAATGTTCTCAAGAACCAAAAGGTGGTTTCACAAACAGGATCTCCATGGAAGCAGCTTTCCTAGCTGTACATCGATCTTAAAAGATGCTCCCAACATAATAACGAAGCATTCAAAATCATGGTACAAACAAAGACACTTTGGTGTCATGTTTCAGACAGGGAGGACACCCACTGAATGGGATTTCCGCACTGCAGCTAATGCACTTTGCTCCGCCGCTTTCTAAAACACAAAAACAAATTAGAATGAACTTTCAAAAAGTGTGTTTTAATTGTACATGTGTTTATAGTATTACCTTGTCAGACAAAGTGTTTTTCCAGACTTTGTCCATCTCCTCGAAGACAACGTCGATAGTTGGACGACCTTTGCTTGATTTGGCTACACAAAGCACTACAATTTGAAGTATGGACTCGAAATCCACACTGTTTACTTCACCTTTTAGCTGCGGATCATCCAAGTCTTTTAAGGGCCGTTTACGCATGCTCACATCCTTTGCCTGCATAATCAATAGTAGCTTTTGAGAGAAGTATGACATTATTACTGCTAATTTAGTTTAAAAAAGTGATGAAGTACCTTTCTTGTTAGTTGGTCTCTGGCATCCAAATCAAGTTCAATTACTTTCTGGCCAGAGAGAACCTGTAAAGCAACTATGCCAAAGCTATAAATGTCACTTGCACAGGTCAACTTTGCATTACTCATATATTCAGGATCCATATAACCTATTGTTCCTCTAACATCTGTAAACACTTTGCTCTCTTCCATACCCAACATCTTTGCCAGCCCAAAATCTGATAGCTTTGGTTGCAATTCCTCTGTTAAAAGGATATTTGTAAGCTGCATGCAATGGAAATTCAAAAAAAAGTAAATATTGATCATAAGAAGTAATACATTTATATAGAAAAAACAATTAATTAACTAGCTAGCTACCTTAATATCTCTGTGAACAATGCAGCCATCTATGTAGTTGTGGAGATACCTCAATGCAAGTGCACAATCTCTTAAGATGTTTACCCTTTGTTCCCAATTTAGGACCCTGTCTTTCCCTAACAAGTTTTTAACACATTAAATTAGTAACAACATTAAACTAAAGTAGATCGATCTTGAAAAATTAATTGAGAAAAACTAGTCTATTCACTCAAAAGATAACTACAACAACAATATACCCCGTGTAATCCCATAGGTGGGGTCTGGGGAGGGTAGAGTGTACGCAGACCTTAGTCCTACCTTGTGAAGATAGAGAGGTTGTTTTCGATAGAATCTTGGCTCAAGTAAAGCATTTCAAAGTAGTTTGAAAAAGGAAATACGGAAATGAAGGAGACATGATAACTAATAAGGAAAGCAGTACATCGCATTCAAAAAAGAACAACGAAATTATGTGATAACCGAAGAACAAGAAACACAAGTGGTAACAAAATAACTCACTCAAAAGATGTTGAGCTAGATTTCCAGCAGAGCAATACTCATAGACTAAATATTGCTCACCATCCTCAATGCAACAGCCAAAGAGGCAAACAAGATTTGGATGTCTGACTCTGGAAAGATTCTCTAGTTCCCTGCTGAAAGAATCGGACGTATTACTTCTATATATTTGCTTGATAGCAACTACTTGTCCACTCGGAAGAACCCCTTTGAACACTTGCCCTGCACTACCGAGTCCCAAGAATTTCTTCTCATCCCCAAAATTTATCGCGTTTTCAATCTCAGCTTTTGAGAAACTGTATAGACCTGGACAAGAAGCAAACTCCTTTGGCTTCAAAAGAACAAGCTTTCTTCCATTCCTAGCGTTTCTTGTTACGTACTTAACAAGCAAGATCACCATCATCATCCCAAATGTTGCTAAAACGATTGCAATCAATGCTTTCGCTAATGAATCTGTACATTTTTTATGAGCAAGTTAGAATGAGTTTATGAAACAATTTATGCTAGCTACTCAGTCAAAACTCATACTTACACTTGATTTTAATGTAATCTTCACTTGACTTTTCTGTACAAAGGACAAACATTATATAGTCAACATTGCAATTAATTAAAACTAATAGTAGATAATCTCATTTTGATGGACTGACCTAAAGTATTTAATGCTGGCAAACAGCTCAAGAAATCATCCATTGAAGAGGGGTCATTTAATTTTGTGGTAGCAACTGAAATAATAATAGCCACAACACAAGTAGCTCTCTCAGTTCGATTATCTCTGGCATCAAACTGATCCAGGAAATGATCCCTTGCAGATCTGATCGCACTCGTGCAATCCTTGCAAGCATCATCGAACGAGGAACTGAAACCTGGAGTACACTTGTCTCTGACATCCTTAAAATTCTGATCCTGCACAATATTTGTCAACGAGAGACTAGAACATTGGCTGCTTCCTTGATAGAGGGAACCGAGTCCACATTTATCGATGGAAACAGAGGATTGCCGCTTAAAGGGTCCAGAGCAGTGTTGTTCCCATTGATCTTCGTGGAGGAAGAGGTTTCCTTGCTGAATTGCCTGATTGGACAAAGCCTGTGAGAAGAAGTTGAGGACATTTTGGCAGCATCTTGTGGTGGGGAAACTGTCCCATTCATGGATGCTTTCTTGATGATCATCTGCAAGGCATTCCCCGCTTGGTTTGTATGGAGATGAAGTGAAGTTCAGCCCGCATTCTGCGCATTTAAGCACACGACATCAAACTATATACTCCCTATCGCAGTGGCAGAGCCAGAAATTTGGCGAAGGTGTGCAAATTTTCTTCTCACTTATGTTAAGGGTGTGTAAAATTAAATATATACTCATAATAGCTAACATTTAACCTATATACACCACGTAATTCTCCGGTGAAGGGTGTGAACCTGTTCGAAATTAGCCTTTGGCGGGAGTTGCGACCGACCAGCTTTAACGGCTTAAACACTAGTGTTACTCATATTGGAGAATCCGGTTCTTCACACATGCATGATCTACTAAGTACGTAGATAACCGTAGGGCCAAGAATCGTCGAATCTCATTGAGAAATGAAAGAGATATTGGTTCACGAAGTAAGGTGTTTGAAGCATGGAAAAGTGTGGTGTGTGATCAATTCTCCCTCATCGGTAGAGGAAGAAAGAATTGTTGTGTATATAAGACTCGAAATTGGTTTAGGGTTTGGGACCCCAAGGGGTATCCCATGTGTTTAAAGGAGGAAGGACTTAGATGTGCTTCGGTTCGAGGAAAGCCCACACGCGCGCCGCCGCCGCCCGCCTGTCCGGTTCCGATTTCGGGTTCGTGGGCCGTGGGCCGTGGGTCTTCTGATATTATCTTTTTGGGCCAGAGAACTTTGCCAGAAGTACAGTTTGATCCCAGAAGTTTCAAATATACAATTTGGTCCCTGAAGTTTCAAGATATACAGTTTGGTCCCTGAAGTTTTCAGAAAGTCAGAATTTGGGCAATCAGAACAGAAACGTCCAGCACTCAATTCAGCCATTTATTTTGGCTGAATTACTCCTCCTATAATGGCCAATCCGTTGCTCTTTCTCACCATTTATGTTGGTGGTTTTACTACCTCCATAATGGTCATTATTTGGCCAATAATGGCTGTTATGGAGGCGGTCAAACAGCCCCTCCCTCACTTATATAAACACCCCTTGCACCATTATTGAGCAACACTTGATATACACGAAAATACACAAGCAGAAAAACAGTTTCTTCCTACAACTTCAAAGAATCATTTCGTTACTCAATATTCTTCACGGTAGCTCTTGAGTTTCCTTTGCTCAATTGTTCCATTGCTGTTTTATCTTGGGAGACGAATTATCCAGGACGTATAAAGGATACATATGGGGCAATATTGTCTTTAGGACAGAGTTCCACACTCGACTCAGCAAAAACAGTTTCCAGTTTTTCTTCTTCAACAAAATTGTAATTTCAGTTTTGTTGTTCTATTGTAATTTTCAGTTCTTGAATTACTTTGCAGTTACTTGTAATTTCCGTTTCCTGCAATCCTTTGTAAACCCAACAACTTAAGACAATATTTGCTTACGGTAACTGCAATAACATGGCTGGAAATATGACCGATGTTGCTGCTACTGCTGATGCCTCTCGAGGCAACGTTGCTGCCTTCCCCGCCACTGCCGCTACTGGCCAAGGCAGTAACACTGCTGCCTTCACTGCTGCTGCTGCTGCCACTGTTCAAGGCAGTAACAACGCTGCCTTCCCGACTGCTGGTGCTACACCTTCTTCCTCACACCACCATGATCGCCCTGAAAAATTCATGGGATCAGAATTTAAGAGATGGCAGCAAAAGATGTTGTTCTACTTAACAGTTATGGGCATGGCCCGGTTCCTTACGGAAGATCCTCCACAAGCTGGAGATGAAATGGACTCTTCGCCTAATGAAACGGGTGAAGGGGGCCTTGGTATCCATGTCATTAATGGCATGAAGATGGTTCGTGACGCATGGAATCATAGCGATTTCATGTGCAAGAATTATATACTGAACTGCTTAGCAGACCCTCTCTACACGGTCTATTACACCGTTGGCACTGCCAAAGAGCTGTGGGAAAAACTGCAAAAGAAGTACAACGCACAAGATGCGGGTACTAAGAAGTTCATCGTTGGGAAATTTCTAAAATTCCAAATGGTGGACAGCAAGACAGTGATGTCCCAAGTCCAGGAATTCCAAATGATGATACATCACCTGGATTTGGAAGGATTGAAACCAAACGAGCAGTTTTTGGTTGCATCGCTGATTGAAAAGTTACCTCCTTCATAGAATGAGTTTATGAGTTACTTAAAACTCAAGACAAAGGAGATGACCTTTGAAGAGCTTGTTATCAAACTCCAAATCCAGGAAGATAAAAAGAAGGTCTTACCTAGGGGCAGACAAACTGTTGAGGCAAAGGCAAATCTGGCTGAGGCCAAAGGGAACTCAAGCAAGAAGCGAAAGTTCCAGAAAGACGGCAAAGCCCCCGCAGCGGAGATGTTCAGAGGTAATTGTCATCACTGTGGGAAACCTGGTCATAGGATCAAGGAATGCCGCAAGCTCAAGACTGAGCAACAGCAGAAAGCCAAATCGAAAGGCAAGGCGCAAGCTAACGTCGTCAAGGACATACTCCTGGATGACATGATTGAGGATTTCTCGGCCGTGGTGCTAGAAGCCAACTTGGTTGAGAATCCGATGCAGTGGTGGGTGGACACAGGTGCAACAAGACACATCTGTTCCAACAAAGATGCCTTCTCCACGTACACTCCGGTCACCGACAAGAAGTTGTTCATAGGCAACAACGCTTCCTCGGACGTGCTGGGGGTTGGAAAAGTGGTCCTAAAGATGACTTCCGGCAAGGAACTCACTCTGAAGGAAGTAATGCACGTCCCAGAAATTAGAAGAACTTTAGTTTCTGGACCTTTATTGGTTAATGCTGGTTTTAGGCTAGTGTTTGAATCCAATAAGTTTGTACTCACTAAAAATGGCACATTTGTAGGGAGAGGCTTCGTCTGTGAAGGCCTCTTCAAAGTGAATGTCAAGTATGTATTGCGTCAAGGAAATAAAGTTGAACCTTCTTCTTATTTGCTTGAGTCTTCTAATTTATGGCATCATAGATTAGGACACGTTAACTACAAGTCTATTCAAAGGCTGGTAAAGATGGAGTTATTGTCGTCTATCGACATAAACCCTCAACATAAGTGTGAGGTATGCGTAGAGGCAAAACTTACCAAGCTTCTTTTTCGATCCGTCGAAAGGAATACCGCTACTCTAGAACTTATTCACACAGATATATGTGATTTGAAGTTCGCACAAACTAGAGGGGGGAACAAGTACTTTGTGACTTTCATTGATGATAGCACAAGGTATTGTTACCTTTACTTGTTAAAAGGTAAGGATGAAGCATTCGAAGCGTTCCGACGTTACAAAGCAGAAGTTGAGAACTAACTGAGCCTACGGATTAAAATCATTCGTAGCGATAGAGGAGGAGAATATGTAGCGCCATTTGAGGAATACTGTGTCCAAGAAGGCATTATTCATCAAACGACGGCTCCATACTCACCTCAGTTAAACGGTGTGGCGGAACGTAAGAACCGCACATTAAAGGAAATGATGAATGCTTTGCTTATCAATTCCGGTCTTTCCCAAAACATGTGGGGAGAAGTCGTCCTTACCGCTAATACGATTCTTAACAGAGTCCCACATAAGGGTAAGGACAAAACTCCATATGAATCATGGAAAGGAAAGAAACCCACCTAGAAGTATTTTTAGGTGTGGGGTTGTTTGGCAAAGGTTGAAGTACCCAAGCCAAAGCAGGTCAAGATTGGGCCTAAGACTGTAGATTGTATATTCATCGGATATGCAAATAACAGTAGTGCTTATTGCTTCTTAGTGCATAAGTCATATATTCCAGATATCCACCAGGGTACAATTATGGAATCAAGGAATGCCTTATTCTTTGAAGATACCTTTCCTAGAAAGGAAAAAGACATAACCTCTCGCAAACGAAGTTATGCACAAAGCTCTCAAGAACCGGGAGTCCTTCACTGCCCGGATCAAGTTGGTTCAGATCTAGCGAATCTAGTGTTCCAGATTCTCAGAACTTGGAGACTCCAGAGATGGATCTAAGGCGAAGTAAAAGGGCCAGGAAGGATAAATCCTTCGGTTCTGACTTTGTAGCTTATATGGTTAATTATGAACCAAGGACAATTGCTAAGGCGTTGTCAACTCCAGAAGCACCGCTCTGGAAAGAGGCTATTGAGAGTGAAATAGGCTCCATTCTGCATAACTATACTTGAGAGTTGGTTGATCTTCCTCCGAGAAATAAACCGTTGGGTTGTAAGTGGATACTCAAATAGAAATACAAGGCAGATGGATCTATAGACAAGTACAAGGCCAGGTTGGTAGTCAAGGGCTATCGGCAGACAGAAGGCTTTGACTACTTTGATACCTACTCTCCGGTATCCCGGATGACATCCATACGGGTATTCATTGCGATCGCAGCTTTGCGTGACCTTGAGATACACCAGATGGATGTTAAGACAGCCTTCCTAAACAGTGATTTGGAAGAAGAAATTTATATGGACCAACCCGAGGGGTACGTGGTTCAAGGACAAGAGAAGAAAGTCTGTCGACTTGTCAAATCTCTGTACGGGCTGAAGCAAGCCCCGAAGCAATGGCACGAAAAATTTGATAGTACTCTACTATCGAAGGGGTTCGCCATTAATGAGTGTGATAAATGTGTTTACACGAAAGGTAACTCTGACTCATTTGTTATGATATGCCTGTATGTAGACGACATGTTGATCACATGAAGCAGTCCTAGGGTAATCCTAGAGACTAATAACATGTTGAAACAATGCTTCCACATGAAGGATATGGGTATCGCAGATGTCAACCTAGGGATTAAAATCTCTAAGACATCTGACGGACTGGTCTTATCTCAGTCTCACTACATCGAGGATGTTTTGAGAAAGTTCAAGATGTTAGACAGTTCACCGATAGCGTCACCAATGGATACAAATCAAAAGCTTGATAAAAATCTTGGTGCACATGTATACCAGGAGCGATATGCACAGGTGATCGGTAGTTTGATGTATTTAACAAACTGCACCCGACCTAATATTGCTTACGCAGTCAATAAGTTGGCTAGGTTCACCCGTAATCCGAGTGATAATCACTGGAAGGCGTTGAATCGGGTATTACAATACCTGAAATACACGTTAAATTTCGGGTTACACTATTCGAGATATCCAGTTGTACTAGAGGGGTATAGTGATGCAAACTGGATATCTGATATAGAGAACACCAAGTCCACTAGTGGGTATGTATTTACAATTGGTGGTGGGGTTGTGTCTTGGAAATCCTCTAAGCGAACTTGCATCGCCCGATCCACGATGGAATCGAAGTTTATCGCTTTAGACAAAGCAGGAGAAGAAGATGAGTGGCTTCATGACTTCTTAGAGGATGTTCCATGTTGGAACAAACCCGTACCTTCGGTAATGATCCACTGCGACAGTCAGTCGGCTCTAGAAAGGGCACGGAATACTATGTACAACAGCAAGTCTCGTCATATTCGACGGAGGCATAAGACCGTTAGGCAACTGATCACCACGGGTATAATATCCATTGATTACATTAAGTCAAAGGATAATATAGCAGACCCATTGACTAAGGGCTTACTCAAGGATCATATGGCTTGCCTGTCTAGGGGAATGGGCTTAAAACCCAAAATATAAGGACCAATACAGTGGTAACCCGACCTTACTAACTGGAGATCCCAGTAATTTGGTTCAATGGGAAAATGAAGTTGTAAAGGTTCAGTTGATCGATTCAGTGGAAGTATGAGCACTTCGGATAGTGATTTCTGAAAAGAAACACCAAATCCAAAGTCGTTCCCGCGATAGACGTTAAGTGCTATCTGCAGTATGGGTAAATGTTAAGTTTTCAAAACCTGTAATGATCCTCAGCAATTGAGGTTAGGTTTTGGAAAACTTTTAATGGTTCCTAACACTTGTGAAGTGGGGTATAGCAGGATACCTTGTAGGAGATCACCTATTTAAGTGTGAGGACGGGCCGCCTCAAATGAACGCACTTAAGAATCCAAGACGTTGTCCATGGCCAAAACGGACAAAACATTACGAAGAAGAGAGTAAGGGAATTTGTTGTGTTGGTACCATTGACTTGGCTTACACTAAACACTGACGGTTCAAGACATCACGTTCACCGCGCAGTAAGTAAGTCCGATGGTATTCAACTATGGAAGGTTCAAAGCTGAAGCTACCTCTCCTTATGCAACATCGGTCCGCTGAAATATTGCTGGAAATGAAAAGACACCATGTGAGTGCGCCAAAATCTCTTTCAAGAGGGGATTGTTGGAAATTAGCCTTTGGCGGGAGTTGCGACCGACCAGGTTTAACGGCTTAAACACTAGTGTTACGCATATTGGAGAATCCGGTTCTTCACACATGCATGATCTACTAAGTACGTAGATAACCGTAGGGCCAAGAATCGTCGAATCTCATTGAGAAATGAAAGAGATATTGGTTCACGAAGTAAGGTGTTTGAAGCATGGAAAAGTGTGGTGTGTGATCAATTCTCCCTCATCGGTAGAGGAAGAAAGAATTGTTGTGTATATAAGACTCGAAATTGGTTTGGGGTTTGGGACCCCAAAGGGTATCCCATGTGTTTAAAGGAGGGAGGACCTAGATGTGCTTCGGTTTGAGGAAAGCCCACACGCGCTCCGCCGCCGCCCGCCCGTCCTGTCCGGTTCTGGGTTCACGGGTCACGGGTCGTGGGCTGTGGGCTGTGGGTCTTCTAATATTATCTTTTTGGGCTAGAGAACTTTTCCAGAAGTACAGTTTGATCCCAGAAGTTTTAGATGTACATTTTGGACCAGATTTCTTTTAGATGTACAGTTTGGTCCCTGAAGTTTTCAGAAAGTCAGAATTTGGGCAATCAGAACAGAAACGTCCAGCACTCAATTCAGCCATTTATTTTGGCTGAATTACTCCTCATATAATGGCCAATCCGTTGGTCTTTCTCACCATTTATGTTGGTGGCTTTACTACCTCCATAATGGTCATTATTTGGCCAATAATGGTTGTTATGGAGGCGGTCAAACAGCCCCTCCCTCACCTATATAAACACCCCTTGCACCATTGTTGAGCAACATTTGATATACACGAAACTACACAAGCAGAAAAATAGTTTCTTCCTACAACTTCCAAGCATCATTTCGTTACTCAATATTCTTCACGGTAGCTCTTGAGTTTCCTTTGCTCAATTGTTCCATTGTTGTTTTATCTTTGAAGACGTCCAAGACGTATAAATGATACATACGGGGCAATATTGTCTTAAGGACAGAGTGCCACACTCGACTCAGCAAAAACAGTTTCCAGTTTTTCTTCTTCAACAAAATTATAATTTCAGTTTTGTTGTTCTGTTGTAATTTTCAGTTCTTGAATTACTTTGCAGTTACTTGTAATTTCCGTTTCCTGCAATCCTTTGTAAAACCAACAGAACCGGACCACCCTTCGCCTAAGGTGGCTCCGCCCATGTCCCTATGTCGTATTTTACGTGATAGTTTTTGACTTGGCACAAAATTTAAGAAAGGAAGACTTTTAGAACTTGTGGTCAAGAAAAAATAGGCATTTCAAAGTTAAATTGTTACCAAGTAGGCGTTTGGCCATGAAAACCAAATATTTTTACTTTATTTGGAATTTTAAATTGGAGTTGAAGATGGAGTTATGTTTGGTTATAGTTTTTGCTAAGAATATTTGGTTGTTTGAATGTACTTAAAGTGGAAAAAGTGAAAACAGTATTTTAGGTGTTTTCCAAATTCAAAATACAACTTCAAGTTGTATTTGAAATTTTCATGGCCAAACGCTGATTTTCAAATAAAATGAAGAATTTTCCGAAAAAAGTAGAAAATTCTCATGGTCAAACAGGTAAATATAAAAAGATATTATTTTGTTGAGACTGACTAAAAAGAAAAGAGTATCATATAATACATTATGACAGAGGGAGTATATGAATAGCAATAAAGTTTGGTTACTTAGCTTTGTCATTGAAAGAAGAATAAGCAAACAAATACCTGGGCCTTCTGGAGAAGCCAGTGAAACAGCGGTGAGAGCAAAAATAACACATAGTTGGAAAAAGAAGACTGCCTTGACTACAACCACCATCTCCCTTAATGATAGTTAGTTAGTTACTAACTTCAGATGATAACAGTGACTCGTAAAGTAACGATCTCCACTGATCTGATATTGTCTTTTTTACATGCCGATAGTTACTCTTGTTCCATATCTATGAGTTGTTCAAGACATTATCGGTTGAATTGTGTGAAATAACTGAATTTATCCAGTTGAGACATTCTTGATTGATTGAGACAAAACGTTCCCTCAATACAGTTTGACTCTGTCAAGTCTGTACGAGTAATGAAGAAGTATAAAACACTTTTATTGGTTGTGCGGGGCCAGTTACGCGATCGAACATCAAACAGTCACTTCACACAACAATGTAGCTTGATGACACAATCAAGAAAAGCTGATAATGATGTTTAACATATTAATTGATTACAAGTTAGTAAATCGTTTTTCCAACATACAAGAAATTGCGGTGATCATAAATAGGGATATTTTCCTCATTAGAATCGAAGAATGTAAGAGGATGGGATATTGGTTAATTTATTATTATCTTGTTTAGTTATTCTCCGCGCATAACAGCTTTGAAGTGGCTGTTTGTGGATAACAATATACTTGTATATGAATTTTACATTTTCTAAGTCCAAATTAGTCCAATCGGGGTGGCTTTATATTTTCGAAACTTGGCAGGATTCATTAAAAAAGTAAAACAAATTTGTCAAGTCTTTGATGGCATGCGGTAACGCTGAAACTGTATACGCATCATGGTGTAAGGTGTTGTATGTTATGCTTGAAGTTGTAGTACTTTACTTTGATAAAGAAGAAAATTACTGGATATTATCAATTCAATTCATTAAAATTCTTATGAAAAAGTATGTCCAAACAGCAAAGACAAAAAGGTTCAAATAGATAAAAACGGAATACATAATAATCTAGTGGCGAATGAAGATGTTCAAATTGTCTCGCTTTTCAATTCTCTTATGGTTGTCCTATTGTGTTATAATTGTAGAATTTGCAACTACTTTTTGTAGTTTTTCTCTTTGAAGGGGTAAAGAAGGTATAATTTTGATAGCAATTCATCCAAGTCATGGATACAAGAAGATTTATTCCAAATAGATACCCAATATAACTATTTCACTGGAAAAGTATTTTCGTTTTGCAACATTATTTCAGCAAGAAAAGAACATACCCTTTGCGATATCACCCAAGTATTGTTCGGATTGAATCACTATGGATATACCAACTGGAGGTGTGGCTGAATGAATTGTCATTTGTCATATTATTTATTGATGTTTTGGACTAATCTCGACAACTCGAATGTAATTCACTCCCTTTACAAGATCACCTTGTAGGAATCTCTGTTGTCATGTTTTGCAAATTTAATCCGCCTTGAGGAGTTTTAGAGGCAATCCAATGGCATAGCCTCGTGCCTCTGTCCTCTAACTTCGAAGAAGCCAATCAATTTAAAGAAGGTAAAAAACCAAGACAATTATCTAATGAGGGATATTTTCATTTCCTTCTCATAAATGAAATAGAAATGTCTTTCATCAAACGATACATATTTTAGTGTTACAATAATTCAACATTATCACATACATAAAGCTTGTTATATAATCCCCTTTCTTTATTCACTCCTTCCACAAGCATCACTAAGTAGCAGTCAACATGTCTCTTGAGGCAATTTCTTGGTTACAAAGGGTAAACAAATCTAAGGGATACTTGATATATTGTAGTGACACTTTAAAAGATTAAACTTATACCTTATGTTGGGTATTACAAAGGTTGCAGTAAACGGGAATTACAAGTAACTGCTAAAGTAAGAATTGAAATTACAATTCAACTAGAAATCTGAAAATTACAAAGATGAACTAGAAACTGAAAACCTGAAAAACTGCTTTGTTTGCTTGCTGAGTCGAGTGTGGCACTCTGTCCTTAAGACAATATTGCCCCGTATGTATCCTTTATACGTGCTGGACAATTCGTCTCCCAAGATAAAACAACAATGGAACACTTGAGCAAAGGAAACTCAAGAGCTACCTTGAAGAATATTGAGCAAGAAATGATGTAAGGAAGATGTAGGAAGAAAACTGTTTTGCTTGTGTATTTTCGTGTATATATCAAGTATATTTTCTGTGCTTCTCAACAATGGTGTAGGGGTGTTTATATAGGTGAGGGAGGGCTGTTTAACTGCCTCCATAACAGCCATTATTGGCCAAATAATGGCCATTATGGAGGTAGTAAAGTCACCAAAATAAATGGTGAAAAGACCAACGGATTTGGCCATTATAGGAGGAGTAATTCAGCCAAAATAAATGGCTGAATTGAGTGTTTGGCGTCGAAAATTCTGTCTTTCGGAAAACTTCAGGGACCAAACTGTACATCTTGAAACTTCAGGGACCAAACTGTACATCTGAAAGAATTCTGGTCCAAATCAGACTTTGAAACTTCGGGATCAAACTGCATTTCCGCAAAGTTTTCGCCCAAAAAGATAATATCGTAAGGCCCACACTGTGGTCTGTGGGTCGTGAACCCGAGAACCCGAGAGCCCTGAATCGGACGGCAAGCGGCGGCAAGACGTGGTGGTCTTTCCTCGAACCGAAGCACATCTAGGTCCTCCCTCCTTTAAACACATGGGATACCCCTTGGGGTCCCAAACCCCAAACCAATTTCGAGTCTTATATACACAACAATTCTTTCTTCCTCTACCGATGAGGGAGAATTGAACACAACACCACACTTTCCATGCTTCAAACACCTCACTTCGTGAACCAATATCTCTTTCATTTCTCAATGAAATTTGACGATTCTTGGCCCTACGGTTATCTACGTACTTAGTACATCATGCATGTGTGAAGAACCGGATTCTCCAACATATGTAACACTAGTTTTTAAGCCGTTAAAGTTGGTCGGTCGCAACTCCCGCCAAAGGCTAATTTCCAACAATCCCCTCTTGAAAGAGATTTTGGCGCACTCACATGGTGTCTTTTCATTTCCAGCAATATTTCAGCGGACCGATGTTGCATAAGGAGAGGTAGCATCAGCTTTGAACCTTCCATAGTTGAATACCATCGGACTTACTTACTGCGCGGTGAACGTGATGTCTTGAACCGTCAGTGTTTAGTGTAAGCCTAGTCAATGGTACCAACACAACAAATTCTCTTACTCTCTTCTTCGTAATGTTTTGTCCGTTTTGGCCATGGACAACGTCTTGGATTCTTAAGTGCGTTCATTTTGAGGCGGCCCGTCCTCGCACTTAAATAGGTGGTCTCCTACAAGGTATCCTGTTATACCCCACTTCACAAGTGTTAGGAACTATTAAAAGTTTCCCAAGAACCTAACCTCAACTGTTGAGGATCATTACAGGTTTTGAAAACTTAACCTTTACCCATACTGCAGATAGCACTTAAAGTCTATCGCGGGAACGGCTGTGGATTTGGTGTTTCTTTTCAGAAATCACTATCCGAAGTGCTCATACTTCCACCGAAGCGATCAACTGAACCTTTACAACTTAGTTTTCCCATTGAACCAAATTACTGCGATCCACGGTTAGTAAGGTTGGGTTACCGCTGTATTAGTCCTTATATTTTGGGTTTTAAGCCCATTCCCCTAGACAGGCAAGCCATCTGATCTTTGGGTAAGCCCTTTGTCAATGGGTCTGCTATATTATCCTTTGACTTGATGTAATCAATGGATATTATACCTGTGGTGATCAGTTGCCTAACGGTCTTATGCCTCCGTCGAATATGACGAGACTTGCCGTGGGACATAGCATTCGCGTTCTTCCTAGAGCCGATCGACCGCGGTGGATCATTATCGAAGGTACGGGTTTGTTCCAACACGGAACATCCTCTAAGAAGTCATGAAGCCACTCAGTTTCTTCTCCTGCTTTGTCTAAAGTGATAAACTCCGATTCCATTGTGGATCGGGCGATGCAAGTTTGCTTAGAGGATTTCCAAGACACAGCCCCACCACCAATTGTAAATACATACCCACTGGTGGACTTGGTGTTCTCTATATCAGATATCCAGTTTGCATCACTGTACCCCTCTAGTACAGCTGGATATCTCGAATAGTGTAACCCATAATTTAACGTGTATTTCAGGTATTCTAATACCTGATTCAACGCCTTCCAGTGATTATCACTCGGATTACGGGTGAACCTAGCCAACTTATTGACTGCGTAAGCAATATCAGGTCGGGTGCAGTTTGTTTTATACATCAAACTACCGATCACCTGTGCATATCGCTCCTGGTATACCGGTGCACCAAGATTTTTATCAAGCTTTTGATTTGTATCCATTGGTGACTTTATCGGTGAACTGTCTAACATCTCAAACTTTCTCAAAACATCCTCGATGTAGTGAGACTGAGATAAGACTAGTCTGTCAGACGTCTTAGAGATTTTAATCCCTAAGATGACATCTGCGATACCCATATCCTTCATGTCGAAGCATTGTTTCAACATGTTCTTAGTCTCTAGGATTACCCTAGGACTGCTTCCTGTGATTAACATGTCGTCTACATACAGGCATATCATGAAAAATGAGTCAGAGTTACCTTTCGTGTAAACACATTTATCACACTCATTAATGGCGAACCCTTTCGATAGTAGAGTACTATCAATTTTTTCGTGCCATTGTTTCGGGGCTTGTTTCAGCCCGTACAGAGATTTGATAAGTCGACAGACTTTCTTCTCTTGCCCTTGAACCACGTACCCCTCGGGTTGGTCCATATAAATTTCTTCTTCCAAATCACCGTTTAGGAAGGCTGTCTTAACATCCATCTGGTGTATCTCAAGGTCACGCAAAGCTGCGATCGCAATAAATACCCGTATGGATGTCATCCGGGATACCGGAGAGTATGTGTCAAAGTAGTCAAAGCCTTCTGTTTGCCGATAGCTCTTGACTACCAACCTGGCTTTGTACTTGTCTATAGACCCATCTGCTTTGTATTTCCATTTGAGTATCCACTTACACCCCAACGGTTTATTTCCCGGAGGAAGATCAACCAACTCCCAAGTATGGTTATGCAGAATGGAGCTTATTTCACTCTCAATAGCTTCTTTCCAGAGCGGTGCTTCTGGAGTTGACAACGCCTTAGCAATTGTCCTTGGTTCATCATTAACCATATAAGCTACAAAGTCAGGACCGAAGGATTTATCCTTCCTGGCCCTTTTACTTCGCCTTAGATCCATCTCTGGAGTCTCCAAGTTCTGAGAATCTGGAACACTAGATTCCGGATGTTCAGCCACCTCGAGATTCGCTAGATCTGAACCATTCAGATCCGGGCAGTCAAGGACTCCCGGTTCTTGAGAGCTTTGTGCATAACTTCGTTTGAGAGAGGTTATGTCTTTTTCCTTTCTAGGAAAGGTACTTTCAAAGAATAGTGCATTCCTTGATTCCATTATTGTACCCTGGTGGATATCTGGAATATCTGACTTATGCACTAAGAAGCGATAAGCACTACTGTTATTTGCATATCCGATGAATATGCAATCTACAGTCTTAGGCCCAATCTTGACCTGCTTTGGCTTGGGTACTTCAACCTTTGCCAGACAACCCCACACCTTAAAATATTTGTAGGTGGGTTTCTTTCCCTTTCATAATTCATATGGGGTTTTGTCCTTACCCTTATGTGGGACTCTGTTAAGAATCGTATTAGCGGTAAGGACGGCTTCTCCCCACATGTTTTGGGGAAGACCGAAATTGATAAGCAAGGCATTCATCATTTCTTTTAATGTGCGGTTCTTACGTTCCGCCACACCGTTTGATTGAGGTGAGTATGGAGCCGTCGTTTGATGAATAATGCCTTCTTGGGCACAATATTCCTCAAAAGGCGCTACATATTCTCCCCCTCTATCGCTACGAATGGATTTAATTCGTAGGCTAAGTTGATTCTCAACTTCTGCTTTGTAACGTCGGAACGCTTCAAAGGCTTCATCCTTACTTTTCAACAAGTAAATGTAACAATACCTTGTGCTATCATCTATAAATGTCACAAAGTACTTGTTCCCCCCTCTAGTTTGTGCAAACTTCAAATCACATATATCTGTGTGAATAAGTTCTAGAGGAGCGGTATTCCTTTCGACGGATCGAAAAGGAAGCTTGGTGAGTTTTGCCTCTACGCACACCTCACACTTATGTTGAGGGTTTACGTCGATAGAAGGCAACAACTCCATCTTTACCAGCCTTTGAATAGACTTGTAGTTTACGTGTCCTAATCTATGATGCCATAAATTAGAGGACTCAAGCAAATAAGAAGAAGGTTCAACTTTATTTCCTTGACGCAATACAGACATGGCATTCACTTTGAAGAGGCCTTCACAGACGAAGCCCCTCCCTACAAATGTGTCATTTTTAGTGAGTACAAACTTATTGGATTCAAATACTAGCCTAAAACCAGTATTAACCAATAAAGGTCCAGAAATTAAATTTCTTCTAATCTCTGGGACGTGCATCACTTCCTTCAGAGTAAGTTCCTTGCCGGAAGTCATCTTCAGGACCACCTTTCCAACCCCCATCACGTCGGAAGAAGCGTTGTTGCCCATGAACAACTTCTTGTCAGCGACTGGTGTATACGTGGAGAAGGCATCTTTGTTGGAACAGATGTGCCTAGTAGCACCTGTGTCCACCCACCACTGCATCGGATTTTCCACCAAGTTGCTTGAGCGTGTCCTTGACGACGTTTGCTTGAGCCTTGCCTTTTGACTTGGCTTTCTGCTGTTTCTCAGTCTTGAGCTTGCGGCATTCCTTGATCCTATGACCAGGTTTCCCACAGTGATGACAATTACCTCTGAACATCTCTGCTGCAGGGGCTTTGCCGTCTTTTTGGAACTTCCGCTTCTTGCTTGAGTTCCCTTTGGCCTCAGCCAGATTCCCCTTTGCCTCAGCATGTTGTCTACCCTTTGGCAAGGTCTTCTTATTATCTTCCTGGATTTGCAGTTTGATAACAAGCTCTTCAAAGGTCATCTCCTTTGTCTTGAGTTTCAAGTAACTCATAAACTCATTCCATGAAGGAGGTAACTTTTCAATCAGCGATGCAACCAAAAACTGCTCGTTTGGCTTTAGTCCTTCCAAATCCAGGTGATGTAAAATCATTTGAAATTCCTGGACTTGGGACATCACTGTTTTGCTGTCCACCATTTGGAATTTTAGAAATTTCCCAACGATGAACTTCTTAGTACCCGCATCTTGTACGTTGTACTTCTTTGCGCTTTTTCCCACGGCTCTTTGGCGGTGCCAACGGTAGAATATACCGTGTGTAGAGGGTCTGCCAAGCGATTCAAGATATAGTTCTTGCACATGAAATCGCTTATGATTCCACGCATCACGAACCATCTTCATGCCGTTAACGACATGGATACTAAGGCCCCCTTCACCCGCTTCAAAGAAAGCGAAGAGTCCATTTCATCTCCAGCTTGTGGAGGATCTTCCAGAAGGAACCGGCCATGCCCATAATCATAAGTAGAACATCATCTTTTGCTGCCATCTTTTAAATTCTGATCCCATGAACTTTTCAGGGCGATCATGGTGGTGTGAAGAAGAGGGGGGAGCTCCAACAGTCGGGAAGGCAGCAGTGTTACTGGCTTGAATAGTAGCAGCAGCAGTAGTAGTGAAGGCGGCGGGTTATCGCCTTGGCCAAGAGCGGCGATGGGAAGGCAAGAACGTTGCCTCGAGGCGGCAGCGAGAGCGACAACATCGGTCATATTTCCAGCCATGTTATTGCAGTTACCGTAAGCAGATTATTGTCTTAAGTTGTTGGGTATTACAAAGGTTGTAGTAAACGGGAATTACAAGTAACTGCTAAAGTAAGAATTGAAATTACAATTCAATTAGAAATCTGAAAATTACAAAGATGAACTAGAAACTGAAAAACTGAAAAACTGCTTTGTTTGCTTGCTGAGTCGAGTGTGGCACTCTGTCCTTAAGACAATATTGCCCCGTATGTATCCTTTATACGTGCTGGACAATTCGTCTCCCAAGATAAAACAGCAATGGAACACTTGAGCAAAGGAAACTCAAGAGCTACCTTGAAGAATATTGAGTAACGAAATGATGCTTTGAAGTTGTAGGAAGAAACTGTTTTTCTGCTTGTGTATTTTCGTGTATATCAAGTGTTGCTCAACAATGGTGCAAGGGGTGTTTATATAAGTGAGGGAGGGGTTGTTTGACCGCCTCCATAACAGCCATTATTGGCCAAATAATGGACATTATGGAGGTAGTAAAGTCACCAAAATAAATGGTGAAAAGACCAACGGATTTGGCCATTATAGGAGGAGTAATTCAGCCAAAATAAATGGCTGAATTGAGTGCTTGGCGTCGAAAATTCTGTCTTTCGGAAAACTTCAGGGACCAAACTATACATCTTGAAACTTCTGGGATCAAACTGTACTTCTGGCAAAGTTTTCTGGCCCAAAAAGATAATATCAGAAGGCCCACAGCCCACAGCCCACAGCCCATGACCCGTGACCCGTGACCCGTGACCCGTGACCCGTGACCCGTGACCCGTGACCCGTGACCCGTGACCCGTGACCCGTGAACCCGAGAGCCCGAGAGCCCGAGAACCCGAGAACCCGGAACCGGACGGGTGGGCGGCGGCGGCGCGCGTGTGGTCTTTCCTCGAACCGAAGCACATCTAGGTCCTCCCTCTTTTAAACACATGGGATACCCCTTGGGGTCCCAAACCCCAAACCAATTTCGAGTCTTATATACACAACAATTCTTTCTTCCTCTACCAATGAGGGAGAATTGAACACAACACCACACTTTCCATGCTTCAAACACCTCACTTCGTGAACCAATATCTCTTTCATTTCTCAATGAAATTTGACGATTCTTGGCCCTACGGTTATCTACGTACTTAGTACATCATGCATGTGTGAAGAACCGGATTCTCCAACATACGTAACACTAGTGTTTAAGCCGTTAAAGTTGGTCGGTCGCAACTTCCGCCAAAGGCTAATTTCCAACACCTTATTCCCCAACCCCCTTTTCTTCTAATAAGGAACCCATCTGATACTTAATAAAATATCTTTAAAACATAGGCTATAATACCACTTTCCCTTTGCATCGAAAATTAACTTCTACACAGGAGAGGAACATTAATAGGCCAACCAATGTTGCTGAGCCTCCAAGCCTTGTTCAGCTCCTCAGAAACTTGTTCTATTGCTGGGCGCTCTAGCCTTGATTCAGCCACACAAACTACTGCAATTTGCAATATGGATTTTGAAGGATTTCGTTGGGTTCGTGTATGCAGCGGAATTTGAAAAATTTGTATTTCAAACTCAACAAGCGACGAACTGTAGGATGATTATGTAGTTATATAAAACACGTCAATACATAACATGTATATAACCGTAATACTTTGATAGAATACTTACGGTTTGGAAACTCTGGAGTCTTTTAGTAATTTTTGAGGGTGCGCACGCAATTGATCTTCGATAGCAAGTTCCAAGAACTCCGATGTATCCCTCCTTTGAACAGTTAGGAAATTCGGCAGAGGTTCAAGAGAGTTTTATTCTAGGTCTCTAAGACTTAGAATAATATATGAATAATGTGTTTAATAATGAATGAGGAGGTGCTCTATATATAGGTGAAATTAGGGCAAAATTCAGATTTTGGGTTGGGTTCAAAGTCTGGCCCAAAACGAATTGCAGTAGGTCAATCTGATTTGGCCTGATGCCCAATTAGCGCCGCGGCGCCTTGCCCTTTTCACAAAATATTTTCAGCACATTTTAATTAAATCCAAAATCCAATCTTGACTTAATTAAATAATTTCCATCAAATAGAAATTATCTCATAGTTATTATTAATTTAAATATCTCGATTCCAAATTGAATATTTAACACTTTCTCAATACACTTTTAGATCGAAGAAACAATTGACATAGTGTTACCCTAGAGGTCTTCACACATCGACACTAATCATATTAGGGTCTACACAGAACTCCTAGACGGCGTCGTAAGACGAACTCAATATGTGAAGTATATTTACACGAATCCAGTAAACTAAATCTCTATGTGGGAAGATAAAATCCTTTCATTCTCGACGCACTCGGTCAAGCTTAGATTTGCCAAGTGTCTATCCAAATGGTTTGATCATTATATCTCATCTATATTGGTTGACAACAAGACCATATTCTAGATATGTCTATTGCGTTGGCCAACGACTTAGTCAACCCAATATCACTGGGAAGCTGAGTGTTCTCTCGAATATACACTCGAGGAATGAATCCTAATCTTGGCTCAACTACCACTTTTAATCCACATCGTAATGTATCCAATACAAGTCGTATCTCAACCTATAAGGCATTTGAGCTTAAGACATGATCAAAGTATATTACTCTGTAGACAAGGTGTGTATTGACCTCAAGTATAAGGACTTCTATCTCCCACACGCTAATCATACTTTAGACATGTATAACAAACAGTATATCAGCAGGGTATACCAATACTTCCAAAGTATCCATGTGTCCATCACGAGTAGACATTACTCGTAGCATGTGAGACATGCTACATCCTCTAAGGATGTGGTGCAGACCACATGTCGACTTATCACATATCATCGATATCCCATTCTCGATGATCATTAGTCAATGCTATTTTAAGAGTTATATTATAATATTAATATCTCGCACTATTAATAACAATGTAACCTCTAGGGATGCATATTATAAAATATTACAAACAATCAACTAATGATTCAATAATTGCAAATGCCAAAATATTAATCTCCATTAACAATATTACGAACGTGTATAAAGTATATTTGTCCTAATATAGATTGTCTATAGGACATATATATACTTTCAGATTTCAATGTCTCGTGGTTTATTAGTTTCCCTCTCAGCCATGGATCTTCAAACTTGGTGATTGGAAGCTTTCCTGTACTCACATCCTTTGCTTGCATCAAATCACAAGGATAACATACTCTAACAATGTAGACAAGATTAAATGTCAATTTCATTTAATTTTTTAATACTTCCACTATCCCAATTTATGTGACACGCTATCTATTTTAGTCCATCGCAAAAAAAATTAGTGATGCATTTCTATATAGAAATAATTTAACTTTAAACTTTCCATTTTATCCTGAATGAGATGAATTATAGCTATACAAATATCTATGACATGTTTTAGATCATAATTTTTTTAAAAAAAATCTTTTTTAAATATCATGCCCAGTCAAACACTTTTACATAACTTGGGATAGAGGGAGAGTAGTAAGCATGGATACTTAACGAGCAAAACATGGTTGAGAGTACACATCTTGATTAAGATGAAATTAGGAAAGAATAAACTTTAAAAAACAATGTTTCCATTTTTGACCATTCATAAACATTAATGCCCTAAGAACTAAGTAAAGTCTATTGCATTTTACCTTCGTTAACAATATGTGTCTGCCATCTTCATCAACGTGAGCAATTCTTGTTCCAGATAGGACCTGCAGCATTACAACTCCAAAGCTATAAATGTCAGTTGCACAAGTGAGTACCCCAGTCTTCTTGTATTCAGGGTTCGTGTACATTCCATTTTCCAAAACATCTTCAAATACTTTTCTTTCCTCCATTCCTAGCATTTGTGATTGCCCAAATCCACATAGCTTTGGTTCCAATGTCTCACTCAAAAGAATGCTGCTAAGCTGTCGAGCAAAAATTATAGGAACACTGTTATTAGACTATATATAATAGTGTGTGTGTTTACACACACATATAGTTATAGAGAGAGAGAGAATGGGGGGTGGGGTGGGGTGGGGTGGGGGTGTTTATTGACTCTTTCTAACTAGGGAATAAGTTTAATATCAAAACAAACATATTTTTCTTTTGCATTTTGTAAAAAAAAATCCTAACAGCAAAATATTAATAATTTTTCTACGACAAATGATTACCTTAATGTGGTGGTGAATGATGCAGCCATCAATATAATGATGGATATATTTGATTGCGCATGCACAGTCCCGCAGTATTTTAACTCTTGCATCCAAAATCAAAACAGTGTCTTCTCCTAAATATTTCATGAACAAGCTGTAATGTTAACTTTAGCTCGGCAAGGAGATATTCACTTTGTAGTAAATTAATTAAAACAAGTTTAGGCTAAAATATAAATGAGACATCGATATAATAAAAAAAGAAAATGATAACAGTTAGTACTTTAATTCTTTAAACCACTATAAGTATAGCACTTCCTTTTTCTCCCAATTTTACCCGTAGCATTAATAGAATTAGCATTATCTATCAATCCATCTAAGTAAGGTGATGTAGCATCTCTCACACTCTAGAATTTCTATTTATCTTTTTTCTCAAATTTTTGGCTTTTCCTTCCTGTTCCTTCCATTTATAAATAACCCAAAAGACACTTCTTAAATTCTCTTAAAATCTTAATCGTTTTTATCCTATTGATTGAATCACAAATTAAACTTTATAACTTAATATCAGTTACAGACCTTCTCAGTTCCCCTATTTTCTTCTTTTCCCATAAATTCACATAGTTTTCATCTACATGTTCACAATTCCCATTTCTTGAGGACTTCTTGTGTCCAATTGGTTCCACATTTCCGGTGCTAGCTGGGGCTTTTCAGAGTATGTTAATAAAGTATTGTTGCAGTTCTTTGGCTTCCTGTTATCATTTAGATTTATCAATTGTGGCTTGATGTACATTTGTGTTAAAGTAATGTTTTTTATTGTTGATGTGGTTTTTTTTAGCCAAGGGTCTATCGGAAACAGTCTTTCTACCCCGCAAAGATAGAGGTAAAGTCTGTGTACATCTTACCATCCCCAGACCGCACTTGTGGGATTACACTGGGTATGTTGTTGTTGTTGTGGTTGATTTTTTTATCCATTTGCTTTATTGTTTCACGTTTAGTGTGATTCTAAGTTTACTATGCACTTGTATTGTTGCTATGAAATTGAAACTTATGCTAAGGCTGTAGGGATTTTGTTGGGTTCAAAACATATAAGTAGGCACAACGGAAGTTTAAAATTTTGTTTTATTACCCCAACAATTTCTTCTGCTATGATTATATGACAATAAAAAACCTGTAACATAAAACATGAACACTTACAGGTTGTATTAACTGGAGTCTTTACTTAGGGATTACACGCGACTGTCCCTTCGACTGCAAGCACTATGCTATGGTGTATTCCTTTGTCAAGAAAGCCAGGAAATCTCGGCAGAGGTTTGAGAGAGTTTTATCCTAGACTCTTAAGTCTAGAATTATTTATGAGAATTAGTGTAATTCTTGAGTATATTTAATAAATGAGAGGTACTGTATATATAGCAAAAAATTATGTCAAAAATTAGATTTGGACTGGGCTCAAATCTGGCCCAAAACTGAGGTGTAGTGGCCTAGTCGAACTGGGCCTGCTGCCAGTCAGGCGCCGCGGTTCAGCCTAGTAGGCGTCGCGGCACCACACGTCAAATTTCGGTTTTCGTTTTTCGCTTATATATTCAGCATATTTAATTAAATCCAAAATCCAATTTTGACTTAATTAAATAATTTTCATCTAATAGAAATTTATCCCATAGTTATTATCAATTTAAATATCTCGATTCCAAATCGAATATTTAATACTTTCTCAATACACCCTTAGATCGAAGAGACAATCGACATAGTGTGACCCTATAGGCCTTCATATATCGACACTAATCCAATTAAGGTCTATACGGAACTCCTAGACTACGTTGTACGACGAACTCAATATATGAAGTACGTTTACATGAATCCAGCAAATATAACATTTATGTGAGATGATAAATTCCTTTCATTCGCGACACACTCGATCAAGCTTAGGATTTGTCATGTGTCTATCCAAATGGTTTGATCACTTTATCTCATCTATATTATTCGACAACTAGATCATATTTTAAATATGTTTCTTGCATTGGCCAATGACTTGGTCGACCTAATAACACTGAGAAATTGAGTGTTCTCTCGAATATTCAATCGATGAATGAATCCTGTTCTTGGCTTAATTACCATTTTAATTTACATCATAATGTATCCAACACAAGCCGTGTCTTATCCTATAAGGAATTTAAGCTTAGGACAGGGTCAAGGTACATTACTCTATAAACAAGGTGCGTATTGACCTCAAGTCAAAGGACTTTCATCTCCCACACGCTGATAACACTTTAGACATGTATAACAAATAGTTTATCAACATGGTATACCAATACTTTCCAAAAGTATACATGTGTCCATCACTAGAAATCATTACTAGTAGCAGGTGAGACATACTACATTCTCTAAGAATATGATGCAGACCACATGTCGACTTATAACATATCATCGGTATCCCATCCTCAATGATCAATAGTCGAGGCTATTTTAGAGTTACGCTCTATCATCAATATCTCATTCTATTAATGACAACGTAAGCTCAAGGGATGCACATTAATGAATAATTACAAACAATCAAATAATAATTCAGTAATCGCAAATGCCATAAATATTAATCTTATTAATAATACGAATGTGTTCAAGTACATTTGTCCCTAATAATGATCGTCTCTAGGACATACATACTTTCAATCTCCCACTTGGCCTAGAGCCAATCTCCGTAGTATCTAATACTCATGTTTTCAAAATGACCATTATGCTTAACTAAGCTTAATGGTTTAGTAAACGGGACAGCTAGATTATCATCTGTGGGAACATAGTCTAATCTTATTTCTTCAGTTTCCACCATCTCCCTGAGTATGTGGTATTTCCTCAGTACATGTTTATTTCTGTTTGTTGATCTTGGTTCCTTAGCTTGCGCAATCGCACCAGTTGTCACAATAAATCGTTATTGGACAAGTGGCACTTGGAACAACCCCTAGTTACTTTAGGAACTCAGATATCGCGACAACTTCTTTACCAGCTTCCGATCCAGCAATGTACTCGGCTTCAGTTGTCGAATCAGCAGATGTAGCTTGCTTGGAACTTTTCCAACTCACTATTCCGCCATTGAAAATGAAGGCAATCCAGATTGAGATTTGAAGTCATCAAGATCTGTCTGGAAGCTAGCATCAGTGTACCCAGTACACACTAGCTTCTCGTGTGCACCATAGACTAAGAAATATTCTTTAGTTCGTCTAAGATACTTAAGAATACTCTTGACTGCTTTCCAGTGTTCTTTCCCAGGATTCTGCTGGAATTTACAAGTCATACTAAGTGCATAGGACACATCTGGCCTCGTACATGTCATGGCATACATGATAGATCCTATAGCTGAAGAATATGTGATTCTTTTCATGCGTTCAAGTTCTGCAACAGTAGAAGGACTATCCTTCTTTGATAACTTGATGCCTTGACCTATAGGAAGACTTCCCTTCTTGGAGTTTTTCCATAAAGAATCGTCTTAGAACTTTGTCTATGTATATGGGTTGTGACAGCCCCAACAATCTATTAGGTCTATCTCTATAGATCCGAATTCCAAGAATGTAGCAGGCTTCACTCAAGTCTTTTATCATGAAGGTGCTAATAACCATTCATTGACTGATTGCATAAGAGTCTTATTATCTCCCATTATTAATATGTCATCTACATATATAACAATGAAGACAATACTCTATTCCTTGCGCTTACTATAAATGCGGGGATCTTCTTTGCTTCTAACAAAGTCAAATGATTTGACTGCTTTGTCAAAGCAAATATTCCAACTCTTTGAGGCTTGCTTAAGTCTATAAATGGACTTTTGTATCTTGCATACGGCTTTGGGCTTAGTCTTGGATGTAAAACCCTCAGGTTGTATCATATACACCTCCTCAATTAGGTTACCATTGAGGAAAGCAGTTTTAACATCCATTTGCCAAATGTCATAATCATAGTATGCGGTTATTGCAAGCAAAATCCGAATGGACCCCAGGCCGTTGATTATAACCTTTAGCCACCAATCTTGCCTTATAAGTCTGTACCTTGCCATATGCATCAATCTTCTTCTTGAATACCCATTTGCATCATATGGGTCTAACCCCTGTTGGCAAATCAACCAAGTTCCAAACTTGATTGATGTACATCAAGTGCATCTCAGATTTCATGGCTTCTTGTCATCTCTGCGAATTAATGTCTAGCATAGCTTTGCTGTAGGTTGTGGGTTGTAGGTTCATCATCATCAGGAATATCTATCTCATTGTGTGTTTCAACAAGGAGATTAAGTCTTTCAGACGGACAATGAGTCCTAGTGGTCCTACGGAGTTGATTATTTTGCGTTTCAGTATTTGTTGCATTCTGATTGTGAGAAGGTCTTTGTGTGCTGGACAATCCATCACCTTGAGAGCTTTCAGGAATGTTATTTTCATGTATATCCTGAATGGAATGATGTACAACCATTGTATTATCTTTCATTGGTTGTGTATAAGAGCCTTGCATTTCTGCACTATCTCTCACAACACTCCCACTGGCTGAAGGGCGTACTCTAAGTACCCAATCTTCACTAAATACTCCCACTGAATCCTTGTCTAGGTCTTTTGACAAGGGTTCAACTTCTGTGTTATCTTGTGGTTCTTGAATTTCTTCAAGTTCTATCTTATTGCAGCTCCGTTCCTTGTAGACATAGTCTTCTTCAAGGAAAGTTACATTTCTGGAAACACCGACCTTATGTTCTCCAGGAAGATAGAAATAATATCCCTTAGTTTCCTTTGGATACCCCACAACATAATATTTCTCACTTTTAGATTCCAACTTGTCAGTAAGCATCTTCTTTACATATGCAGAGCACCCACAGGGTCGCATGTGCTTAAGTGGTGGCTTTTTGCCATTCCATATCTCATATGGAGTTTTCTCTACTGACTTTGAATATAAATTGAGCTTTGCAATGCATAGCCCCAAAGGTATGTTGGTAGAGCTGAGAAACTCATCATGGATCTAATCATATCTAATAGGGTTCGATTTTTCCTTTCAGTAACACTATTCATCTTTGGCATTCCAGAAGGTGTCCATTGTGATTGGACTCCATGAAGCTTCAAGTAATTCAGAAATTCTTTACTTAAGTATTCACCTCTTCGATCTGATCGAAGGGTCTTGATACTTGTTTCAAGTTGCTTCTCTACTTCTGAATTGTACTCTTTCAATTTCTCAAAGGCTTCAGACTTGTGTTTCATAAGATACATATGCCCAAACCTTGTGAAATCGTTTGTAAAAGTGATGAAGTAAGGGAAGCCTCCCTTAGCTTGGGTTGAAAATGGCCCACATACATCAGTATGGACCAACTTAAGTACCTCTTTGGCTCGCACCCCTTTCCCAGAAAGTGTCTTGTTGGTCATCTTTTCTCTCAAGCAAGATTCACAGTTACCATAGGACTCCAAGTCAAATGGTTTTAGGTAGTCTAACTTTCTTAATCTTACTATCATTGATTCATTGATGTGACCAAGTCTACAGTGCCATAAGTAGGTGGGGTTTCTTGGATTACTTATCTTAGCTCATTTGTTTTGAACATTAAAAATTTCACGACTACAGTTTAGAACATACAAACCATCCACAAGCGGAGCATTTTCACAAACAAAATCATTAAAAGACAGTACATAACTGCTATTGGCAATAAATGAGGAAAACCCCTCAATGTCTAACACTGGAATAGAAATAATATTCCTCGTCAATGATGGAACAAAATAATAATTATTTAGTTCTAAACAAAAGCCTGAAGGTAAATCTAGTCTATAAGTTCCCACGCATTCAACATCCACTCGTACTCTATTTCCAACGCGCAGGTCTACCTCCCAAGGTCCAACCTTTCTGCTGTCAATCAGACCCTGCACATTATTACAAACGTGTGAGCCGCATGCGATATCCAATACCCAGTAGTGAGAGTTATTTATAGACATATTTATCTCAATGACAAACATACCTTGTCCAGTAGAGCTAGGAGCACCTAGTGCTTTGCCTCATCCTGGAGCTGTGCAGTCCTTCTTCCAGTACCCCTTCTTCTTGCAGTTGAGGCACACATCCGAAGCTATCTTTACCTTTTTTTTGAACACTTCCTCTAGGTTTCATAACTGTAGGTGCAACAACTGTCTTACCCTTCTTCTTCTGCATGTTCTTACCCTTGGGTTTGAACTTGCTAGAAGAGCCCACCATGGGCACGGTTTTACCTGTAGAGGTAGATGATTCAAAGGTCTTTAACATGTTGTGAAGCTCTGGAATACTTGCCTTGGTCCCATTCATATTGAAGTTCACAATGAAATTCTCAAATAAATTAGGAAGTGAATTCAGGATCAGCTTGACAAAGACATTTATAGGTAGCTTCATTCCAATCGAAGCCAACCTTTCTATTAACCCAATCATTTTCAGAACATGTGATGACACTTGAGCCCCATCGTTCAGCTTACACTTGAAAAGGTCCCTCAACAGTTCATACTCCGTTGTCTGAGACTGTGAGTCATAGAGACTCTTCAAGTGTTCTAGCATTTCATTGGGGCCCATGTTTTAATGTTGCCTCTAAAACTCTAAGGCCATGGAGGACAACATTACACATTGTGCCGAGGTAGCATCGTCTAGATGTTTCTGATAAGACACATTGTCAAACAAGGCATACTCAGCAGAATCTTCAGCAGGGACTGTGGGGAACATTATGTCTAACACATACTCAATTCTTTCTAGTCTTAATACCAATCGCAGATTTCTTAACCGGTCAGGGTAATTTGATCCAGTCAACTTGTTTGTCTCGACCAATAATTTCAGTGATAGATTCGACATTTTATACGTACTGAAGAAATAGATAGACTTAAAATTAAGCTCTAATATAATTCATATTGAATACATTCGTTAACTAATTAACATGGCCTTTAGTTGAATTAGCTCCCACTATTTTAACATACCCTTCGACCCCATGGAAGAATACAGACTCATATCAAATATGGTCATAATGGGCCAAGATCCAGGTTCATGCTATCTCTGCGTTTGATGTGGCTGATAACTTCAATAGCATAATCCGGTAGGTCTCCAAACCAATTACAAACAATTTGTAACTCTTGTTTGACCGAATGTTCTAAACAATCGATCTGCGTCCCTCGGCTTGTCCAATACTGTGGCGCCAAGACAGCCTAGAAAGTCAACCCCGTTATGCGACTGTAATTATGTATCTAAGTGAGTTTTGTCTTATAGAGCAAACATTGTGGTGTAAATACTCATGAAGATTTATCACCACTTCTAGATTTAACATGCATCTATGAAAGAGTCTGAGTCCTCGTAGACTTAGAGCAAATGATGTGGCATAAATACTCATCTCGCCGAAAAGGATTTTGCACTACAATCAATTATAACGGACGACACGTTCATTTCAAATGAGACTTGTATTAAAACTTTAGGAAACATTTTTATTCAGGGGTTTTAACAATGATCAACTATAGTATGCTATATCAAATATAACATCTTAATTATCATGCAAAGTCTATTAAGCACTTATTGGGTACCGCCTGCCCAAGCATGATATTAAGCGGTTTAAACACATATTGGGTGCCACCTACCTAGACAGTTATTTGCTATTTGCGGACGTTATTTCAGTAATTTAAATGACAATCATTTAGCACATAAACAGTATAATTATCAAATATATTGTATAATAATAATCATGGGTTAAAAATTTTAAATAAAAAAAAATTTGGGACCGATCGGATCGCGGCGCTAATCATTAGAGCCGCGGTGCCAGTGAGGCAGAAGCCGAAATTCTGCTTCTACAATGCATTAGCGCCGCGGCGCTCCACCACAGAGCCGTGGTGCTGGCAAAGCAGAAACCTTTCGGCATGGATTAAGGCCGCGACGCTTCACCATAGAGCCGCAACGCCGCCTTGAAAATCCTAGCACGCGTTGCGGCGCTGACGTCCTGACAAAATGTTTCTGTGTTGATTTTCTAAACTCGTTAGAGCCCTAAATCCAATTTAGGGATCAAATCACATATCCTTTATTATCACCCACCATTATCAATAGTGCACATATCGATCATCATCAATTCTTACCCGTTATTTGCCGTGCACCGTGCAATGAGTAGGATATCTGCACTTTTGGCTTAGTTCGAGTTAGAGCGGAATGACTTCCTCGAGTTAGCGTAGGAGATAATATAGGGTGATATCAAAAGATTAATATTTGGTCAAGATATGTAGGATTTCAAGAAGTCTTGTTTTAATCCAATTTTATGTTTAACCCATATTATTATGTTATTCAGTTGTTATATAATCATTGAACCAGTCTGGGCTCTGATACCACTGTAGGGATTTTGTTGGGTTCAAAACATATATGTAGGCACAACAAAAGTTTAAAATTTTGTTCTACTTACCCTAACAATTTCTTCTGGTATGGTTATATGATAATAAAAAATCTATAACATAAAATATGAATATTTACAGGTTGTATTATCTAGAGTCTTTACTTAGGATTACACGCGACTGTCCCTTCGACTGCAAGCACTATGCTATGGTGTATTCATCTGTCAAGAAAGCCAGAAAATCTCGGCAGAGATTTGAGAGAGTTTTATCCTAGACTCTAAGTCTAGAATTGTTTACGAGAATTAGTGTAATTCTTGTGTACATTTAACAAATGAGAGGTACTGTATATATAGCAAAAAACTAGGTCAAAAGTCAGATTTGGACTGGGCTCAAATCTGGCCCAAAACCGAGGTGCAGTCGCCTAGTCGAACTGGGTCTGCTGGCAGTCAGGCGCCGCGGCACCACACGTCAAATTTCGATTTCCGTTTTTCGCTTATATATTCAGCACATCTAATTAAATCCAAAATCCAATTTTGGCTTAATTAAATAATTTTCATCTAATAGAAATTTATCACATAGTTATTATCAATTTAAATATCTCGATTCCAAATCGAATATTTAATACTTTCTCAATACACCCTTAGATCGAAGAGACAATCGACATAGTGTGACCCTATAGGCCTTCATATATCGACACTAATCCAATTAAGGTCTATATGGAACTCCTAGACTACGTTGTACGACGAACTCAATATATGAAGTACGTTTACATGAATCAAGCAAATATAACATTTATGTGAGATGATAAATTCCTTTCATTCGCGACACACTCGATCAAGCTTAGGATTTGCCATGTGTCTATCCAAATGGTTTGATCACTTTATCTCATCTATATTAGTCGACAACTAGATCATATTCTAAATATGTTTCTTGCATTGGCCAATGACTTGGTCGACCTAATATCACTGAGAAATTGAGTGCTCTCTCGAATATTCAATCGAGGAATGAATCCTATTCTTGGCTTAATTACCACTTTAATTTACATCATAATGTATCCAACACAAGCCGTGTCTTATCCTATAAGGAATTTAAGCTTAGGACAGGGTCAAAGTACATTACTCTATAAACAAGGTGCGTATTGACCTCAAGTCAAAGGACTTTCATCTCCCACACGCTGATAACACTTTAGACATGTATAACAAATAGTTTATCAGTAGGGTATACCAATACTTTTTAAAAGTATACATGTGTCCATCACTTGTAACTATTACTAGTAAAAGGTGAGACATACTATATTCTCTAAGAATATGATACAGAGCACATGTCGACTTATAACATATCATCGATATCTCATTCTCGATGATCATTAGTCGATGCTATTTTAGGGTTACGCTCTATCATAAATATCTCACTCTATTAGTGACAGCGTAAGCTCAAAGGATGCACATTAATGAATAATTACAAACAATCAAATAATAATTCAACAATCGCAAATGCCAATATTAATCTTATTAATAATACGAATGTGTTCAAGTACATTTGTCTCAAATAATGTTTGTCTCTAGGACATACATACTTTCAAAGGCCTCTCCAACTAGATATATATTATGTTTATAGGAAAATGCCATGGTGCATGGTTTCTACTGTCACAACATGGATTCTTGATATCTTGAAATGGGACCGTAACGTATAAAAAAATGAATCTTTGTGAGAAATGTCTTGTGAGAGCAATTTACACCACTTGCCGTCTCAATGAATCTTTCTTGAAACTTTGTGTTCAGTCAAATAAGCTGCAGTCTCTATAAAGTTTATACTCATTGATGGGGTAGAGTACACACGCTACATGAGTACCCAAAAATTAATTAAGGAATAAATAAAGGTAAATTATTAGTATTAATATTTTCTTAAAGGATGTGTAGACAACTAAAAGGACAAGTAAATATAAATTAAACCGAGGTAGAGTAGCGAGTCAGAGAGTAATTACGCTGATGTGCTTTTTGAGTACCTTCATCTAAAACACAAAAAGAATGTTTTTCCAACATTACGAATTCACAGAAGATGGAATTTTATTAGTGGGTTGTGTACATATTGCCAAAAGATGAACCCTAAGCATCACAAAGGTAGTTACTCCCAACATGCTGAAAGTAAATGTCACCATGGTACGTACTGTACTTCTGCTAAGCAAATATCAACTAAATAAATAGAGTAACTTCTGTGCACTGATAATGTATAAGATGAACACTACCAGATTAAAATTACCGATAACAACAAATATGTAATTCTCTATAATAAGCCTAATTTTGTAAGAAAAAAATAAAGTAAATGATCTAATATAATGTTATATGTGGTATATGTGGATTTTTGCTCATAAGGAAAATTCGGATGGTTCATTGGCTCGACATAAGGCACGGTTTGTGGGTGATGGTAAGACTTAGCAGGTTGGGATAGATTGTGGTGAGACGTTTAGTCCGGTGGTCAAACCGGCTACCATTCGCACTGTGCTTAGCTTGGCCCTTTCAAAGACATGGCCTATTCATCAGTTGGATGTCAAGAATGCTTTCCTACATGGTAATCTCAAGGAAACAGTCTATATGCATCAGCCGTTGGGATTCAGGGATCCGAACCGTCCTCATCATGTCTGTTTATTGAAGAAGTCCTTATATGGGCTTAAGCAGTCTCCACGGGCCTGGTATATGAGGTTTGCTGACTATGTTTCGACTATTGGGTTCACTCACAGCAGGTCAAATAATTCCTTATTCATCTACCGTCGTGGTTCGTCCTTGGCCTACATTCTGTTGTATGTGGATGATATCATTTTGACTTCCTCTTCCGATGCCTTACGCCAGTCTATCATGGCCATGCTCAGTTCTGAGTTTGCTATGAATGACTTAGGGCCTTTGAGTTACTTTTTGGGGATTGCCGTCAAGCGTCATTTAGATGGTTTGTTTTTGTCTCAATGAAAGTATGCGGATGAGATCATCGAGAGGGCTGGGATGTCATTCTGTAAGTCCACTTCCACTCCAGTTGATACTAAGCCCAAGCTTGGTGCCGCAGCCGGCGTCCCTTACGAGGATCCAACCCGCTATCGCAGTCTTACAAGGGCCCTTTAGTATCTTACCTTTACCAGACCGGATATTATGTATGCAGTTCAGCAGGTGTGTTTATTCATGCATGATCTCAGAGTTGAGTACATGAATGCAATCAAACGCATCATCCGGTATATACAAGGTACACTGGACTATGGTTTGCATTTGTATCCTTCATCGACATCCACACTTGTCTCATACAAAGATGCTGATTGGGGTGGTTGTACAGACACCAGACGGTCTACATCTGGCTACTGTATGTTCCTTGGCAACAACTTGGTCTCCTGGTCTGCGAAGCGTCAGGCGACTCTATCCCGCTCAAGTGCCGAGGCTGAATATCGAGGGGTAGCCAATGTGGTCTCAGAATCATGTTGGTTACGTAATTTCCTTTTAGAGCTTCATTGTCCAATTCAAAAGGCAATCTTAGTATATTGCGATAATATTAGTGTCATCTACCTTTCAGGTAATCCGGTTCAGCACCAACGCACTAAACATATCGAAATGGACATTCACTTTGTCCGTGAAAATGTTGCTCGGGGTCACGTTCGCGTATGTCATGTTCCGTCAAGATATCAGATTGCAGACATCTTTACAAAGGGTCTTCCCTCGGTCCTTTTTGAAGATTTTAGGGACAGTCTCAGCGTTCGAAGACTGCCCACTATGACTGCGGGGGTGTGTTAAATATACAATATACATACAACATACATGTGTATATTGTATATTTAATGTCTCGGATTCTGCCCCATATTTAGCTCTCGGTTTGGACATATTTAGGTAATATAGTTTATGGTAAATATTTAGTATCCTAGTTTAGGTAAGGTTATAATATAATTAGTAGTGTATTACCATAAATATATAGAATAAGGTTTTAGGAATAGAATAGGAATATGATTCTCCTATTTTGTAACTTGTATATAAACCTTTCAATTAATGAAAATAATCAAGGGGATTTTTTCTTTCACTTATTAGCAATAACATGATAGAAAAAGGAAAATAAATAGACTACATTGATGAGAAGGAACACAAATAGTAATTAATGACGCATCTATAGCTTCGACAAGATGCACAGTAACCTCAGCCCGACTTGAAAAGTACCCTTGGAATGAAGCTATCACAAATAAGCAGCCCTGTTTACGGAGAAACAAGTTAATTTAATCATTTACTACTATGTTCTGGACATTAATACCTTTAGAAGCTTATATTTTATCAAGACAAATATCAAAGCTTAGAGGAGCCGGGAATGGAAAAGAAATGTGTCTGACTACCCACTAACATTCTACCCTAGTTCTAGACCTCCATACCCTCCTATCAAGGGTCATTATGTTTTCGGTGAGCTGAAGTTGTCATGTTCTGCCTAATCACCTCACCCCAATACTCCCAATAATTGTTAGGACTACCTCTACCCCTCCTCAATCCCATAATGACAAACCTCTCACACCTCCTTACCAGGATATTTGTACCTCTCCTCTTCACATGCTCGAACCATCTCAGCATCACTTCCAGCATCTTATCCTTCACGGGAGCCACTCCTACCCAGTGTTGTGAATGGCAAGTGCCTCGTCGTCTTTGGTGAGAGGCGAGGCGACCTGTTATCGACTTTTACGTTTCAGGAAAGATGCAGTCAGAAAGGCGAGAGGCAAAAGAAAGGCAAGAGATGAGAAAGACAACACCTTTTGTTTTAAACGAGATAAAAAATTAAGTTTATATTGTCGGACTTAAGCTAGGGTTTTTTACGCACTTCTTCTTCTGTTTCTCTAGGTTTTTCGTACGCAACTTCACTCCTTCAACTAGGGTTTTTTGTTACACAAATTCACTCCTTCAGATATGTTTCTTCTTCTAATTTCTTCTTCGGTCCTTGTATCTCCTTCTTCTTCTTTAGTTCTTCTTCTTTCTTCTTTTTTCCTCCATTTCTTTCCTCTATCTTCTTCTTCTTCTTCAGTTCTTGTTTCTTTCCTCAGTTTTCTCTCTCTTCTGAGTTCTGCCCAGTTTATTCAACTCTGTTTCTTTATCTGTTTTCTCTCTCTTCTATGTTCTGCCCAGTTTTTTCTCCTCTGTTTCATTTTCTCTAATTTTCTTTCTCTTCCGAGTTCTGCCTAGCTTTTTCTCCTCTATTTTTGTCTTGTTGATAATTGATAATTCTTTTGTTCTGTGTTCTTCCCTAATAATTGATAATTGTTTGCCTGTAAATAGTAGGTTCAATGGTATCTACTAGCTACTTTTAATTTTTTAATTAAAATATTTGTTAATATGTTATTGCTATTGGGATTTTGATTATTTATATATGCAATTAAATATTTTAATTTTTTGGTATTAATTGGCGCCGCACTTCAAAAAGGCGAGCACCTCGCCTCTCGCCTCTAAAAAAGGCAAGGCGGGCCCTTGTTACTGCGCGCCGTCCAAAATACTGCTCCCACCTTGTCCCTAATGTCTACATTTCCAATCTTATCTCTCCAAGTATGACCACACATCCATTTCAGCTTCCTCATCTTCTGAATATGGGAGTTCTTGGCTGACACACACTACGCCCCATATAGCGCAGTCGATCTAACCACCACTTTGTAGAACTTATCTTTAAGTCTTAGTGGCACATTCTTATCACATAGAACACTGGATGCGAGCCTTCATTTCATTCACCCGCCCCAATACGATGTGTGGAATCCTCGTCAATCTCCCCATTACCTTGAATTACTAACCCAAGTACTTGAAACTTACTCTCTCTTGGGGATGACCTGTATGTCAAGCCTCACATACACATCCGCTTCATAAGTCACTTCACTAAACTTATATTCCAAGTATTCAGTTTTGATCCTGCTCAACTTGAAATCTTTTTGACTCCAGGAGTTGTCTCCAAACCTCCAGCCTTGCGTTAACTCCGCCTCGCATCTCGTCGATCAGTACTATGTCATCTGCAAATAACAAGCACCACATGGCACCTCCACTTGAATGTATCGTGTCAATACGTCCATCGCCAAAGCAAAAAAAATGGGCTAAGAGCGGATCCTTGGTGCAACCCGTCACGACTACGAGTCTCCTCCCACAGTCCTGACCCGGGTCTTAGCACCATCATACATATCCTTAATCACTCTAGTGTAAGCTACAGGAACACCTCTAGCCTCCAAACATCTCCATAGAACCTCCATTGGGACTTTGTTGTATACTATTTTCAGGTCTATGAACACCATATGCAATCCCTCTTCTTCTCTCTATACTGCTCCACCAATCTCCTTACAAGGTGAATGACTTATATAGTCGATCGTCTCGGCATGAATCTGAACTGGTCCTCAAAAATAGACGTGATTGGTCACATAATGTTCTGATATTTTATATGCATATTTACCAAAGTTAAATTTCTTTCATTGGAGCCCAATATAAAGAAATATAACAGGGAAAATAAAAGCATCGCTGCCCTAAGGCAACATGCACTTGATCTAATGTATGAGACATTCAGACTAGATGCAGGTAAATGAAGCATATGCATAACAAAAATCTTATCTCCAAACTACCGATTATTCACACGGTATGAGGATCAAATTGACACAATTTATCTTCAAACCAAAAGGGGAAAAGATAAGCTATGTTACGCGGATTCATTATGGGAATGTTTCAAGTAGTGATCTGCACAAGTATCCATTTTGGACACGCCAATTTTTTGCTAATTTTTAGTGTACTTAAAGGAATCTGCATGAAGTACTGACACCCTTATCACTCCCCACTGACATGAATACGTCCAAGGCAAATGAAGGATCCACATAACATAGAAAAGGAGAGTATTTTTTAGACCGATATGCAACAGATTTAACCACACCTCCACCACCCATGCATTTTAGTTACACCTTGAGTTAAATTATGGAGGTAGAACCTCTACCCTTCACCATTTCTAACCCACTGGAGAAGGGGTTGAAAGATTATCGACTAAAAGACTTATAGACTGAAGTCTAACTTATATTTCTAGACTTAAACATTCTGCCCTTTTGTCTTGTGGTAATCGATCGACCACAATCAGAAGCTTTACTTGAACTCGTTTCTTTTCTGGACTCTATAACCATACCGTATCAGTGGGTCTCCGTCCTTGTGTCCCTCTACGAAATTGCAAGCCATCAGTACTATGCTGCTTGCTAATGAAATTTCACAAAGTGGCCAGTCTAAGGTCTCAAAACTCTAAAGTTCTTTGGTTTAATTTTCAAGGATAACATAAAGATGGGTATCTAATATATTCCTCCTTATAAAGGATATTGTTGATTTCTTCTTGTTACCTATTATTGAACTCTCCTCCTATAATGGGTAATTGTATTGTCAGTTTCTTAAAATGATAAATAATCCATGCTAAGAGGAATTATGGAAGGAGAGCATTTAAACAACATAATATATAGAAGTTATCAAAAGAAAAGGTCAGCATTTCATCAACCACAAAGTACTTCCAGATCACAAGTACCAAAACAATATAGTTCTAAAACTCGCTAATAAGGAACCTCTAACTAAATCTTCATAAGTTTACTTAAGCTCAAGAAATGAAACTCAAATAGCAGCGCATAATTAAGGAAAAAGAATGATAAAAAATACAAAAGGGTAAAAGACTAAACCTTAATAAAACAAAGAAAAGATCCAATCAAGCAACCCCACACCTATGTTGCTCGGACTCTTCAAAAATATCGACAGGTGCATGTCGGACACTCCAAAAGTAGTGTATTTTTGGAGAATCCAACACGGGTGCGGCAACGAAAATGAAGAGCTCGCGCAACTTAGCCCCACACTGCAAGAATAACGAAAAACCGACAGCTACAAATTACCTGCATGATATGATTTAACTACACTCTATAGTATGTATTCTTCATCAGAAAAGTTACAAAATTTGATGTTCCAACTTTAAAATTAAAATTAAATAGCTCGACCCAACGAAAGGTGGCAGTACTTTTATAACTTGATGTTGAGTTTTATCATTTGTTAATTCTATATCCATCTTAAAACAAAAGGGACAAGTCCTCCTATCAAGATCTATTAAAGGCAGTTCTTGATATAAATATTTCATGGAGTACATAAAAAGAAAAATATTTGGAATAGAATGAGTCTGCACCGAGGGATTTAAGAGCGTAAATCAAGAAAAGATGAACACACCTATAAAAATGCATCATAAATAAAATGAACGGTAGTAATACTTGGAACAGAATGAGTCTGCACCAACGGATTTATCTTGCAAAATGAAACATATGCTGTAGGGAAAGAAACCTGGGCATTCTAACTGAGATCATAAGCCTACATAACGAATGAGAAATTACACTTAAGACTTGAACAAATAATATCATCAGTATTCTGTTTAAAAAGTCTGTCCTCTAACCTTGAGGACTGATATAGATTCTCCAAGTGTTCCCTTGTTCTCCAAAATAAAGAGAAAAAATCATCAGCGGTAAAAAAGATGAAAAAAAAAATCCTAGCTTAAGACAACTACATTGCAAGAGTCAAAAGCCAAAGTATTTGCTAACTTCTCTCTATACATGGGTAAATGAAAGTGCTGATATGCATAAAGCAGGGCATTTAATGCAGAGTCATCTACCTCAACTGCATCAGGAAAAGCAGAATGTTTGATCAAATTGGCACATATTCTGCATGAGCAATGAGAAATACTTTGCAACAGGAAAGATGAGCAAAGTTCTTATGGAAATAGTCAAAGGACTGGATCAGAGTCTTGCCTTCCCTTTCCTAAAGGAGTCCTTCACAAAGTTCTTCTTCGGAAGACGAATCCTCTGTAGTCAAATGACCAGTGTCTTTCATTTGCCTATTCACTCCTCCCAGTAGACAATAAATGTCATTTGTTTGGCCACTGAAGGTATCTGAAACCAGAAAGGGAGAAAAGCCAGAACCCGTATCGACCCAAGCACACCGAAATCCCTCATGACGGTCCTCACTTTTGCCAGTTTGTTCCAACGCCTAGCATCTGCATACATATTAGCAATCAACAGATAGTATCCAGGATTATCGGGCGTCTGTTGCAGCAGTTTCTCAGCTGCCCACTCTCCTATCTCAGTATTCCTATGTATCTTACATGCTCCAAGGAGAGTTGCCCACATTTCAGCTGTTGGTTAATAAGGCATCTTTATGATGATTTCCTCTGCCTTTTTAAGTAGACCAGCCCTACCAAAGAGGTCAACCATGCAAGAGAAGTGCTCCAAATGAGGACTTATACCATAAGTAATTTGCATCTGTTCAAATAATTTCTGGCCCTGCATCACAAGGCCTGAATGACTACAGGCTGACAAAGCAGCAACCATCGTGCTCGTATATCGGTTCGGTTCGGTTTTGTATCCGAAAAATATGAACCGAATAAAAATCGTTTCTTTTTTAACAAAAACGAGTACAACTTTTATTTTTTAAAAAAAAAAAACTGATATGTTCGGTTTATATCGCCGAACGTATCGGATTATATCGTTTTTTCTAGTGGGCCGGGTCGGGTCGGGTCGAGGAATTTTTTATTTTTTAAAAAAATTGAATTTTCAAAACTGAAATTGACATTCACACCTACACTACCATGAAATTTCGACTTTGAAATATATTGTGTATCGTGAGATGTTTACTAAAGAAAAAAAAAATTAGAAACCGATTTGGGGAAAACACAAATTGATTGGGAAAACGGATATCCGAGCACAGAGTTATGACCATTTAAAGTTTCACCAATTTACAACTATTTTCTCTCCCTACATTTTATGTCAATGCTTCCGTGATATGTTAATCAAGTTCATGCCGCATTCGACTTCCATAAAAGCTTCATAGATCGACTTCAATGACATGATTCAAGAAATAGTAGTATCCTAAAATAAAAAATAAGAATAATTATATATTTAATTCGGTTTTTTCTGTTTGGTTCGTATCCAAAATTAAAAAACTGAACCGAATCACTAAATCCTAGGTTCGGTTTTTTCGTTTCTCCGGGTTTTTTGCCCACCCCTAATGGTCACATAGTCTGGTTTTATATGGAGCCTTATCATCTCATTAAATACTTCAATTGCTTCTCTTCCTTCACCTTGAATACCATATCCTGCTATCAGCGAAGTGTAGGTAACTGCATCTTTCTTGCTCATCAAATTAAATAGCTTTCTGGCTACTACTATCTTTCCAGATCTTGCATACATATCCACAAGCAAATTCCACAAAGAGCAAATGTTCCTCGAACCCTTCACGCCTTGTAAGATAGCAGTGAAATTCTTTACCATGTTGTAAATTAGCCACCCTAGCACACGGGGAGAATGCCTGCTATAGTGATATAATTCGGCTCAACACCAGAAAGCAGCATTTCTCGGAAAAGGAAGCTTCCCCAGACCTGTCCCAATGTGCAAAGCCAGATATGATTGTAGTCCAAGTAATTACAGTTTTCGAGTCAACAAACTGAAACAAAATATGCGCCTGCTTAAGTGCCTTGCATCTGGCATACATATTGATTAAAGCATTTCTTACATTATCAAAATCATCAAGGTGACTTCGAATCACTATACTTCCAGTTTTTAACAAACCAGTGTGGGAACATGCACCCAAACCGATAAGTGTTGCCACAGGTTCTAGTTGAATTCCACAAGTTCTGATTTGAGAGAACAATTTAAGAGACCCAATAAAGTTACCTGTCTTCAAGCAACCTCCAGCTATAGTGTTCCAAGTAATAATATCCATTTCAGCACCAGTAGCCCTCATTGTATCAAAAAGCTTACTCCACATACCTTTGGAAGCATAACCAGAGATCATTGAATTCCAAGAAACTGCATCCTTAACTGGCGGCGTCCTTTCAAATATATCATGTGCAACATCCACTTCCCCACATTTTACATACATGGAAACTAAAGCATTCTGGACAAACAAGTTACCCTCTTAGGAAACTATCATCTATAGATTTGTGAATATCCCGGCCAAAAGCAAGATTTAATTGTCCACCACAGGCCTTTAGAACAGATGGATAAGTGAATTCATCAGGTCTTATACCTCTATTCACCATCTGCCTATAGGCAGAGAATGCCTCTTCATTTTTCCCTCTTCTAACATAAGAAGAAATAAGGAGATTCCAAGGGAGAGGGTGCAAAATATTTGAAGTTTCGGCAATTACGTGAGCATCATCAAGTAAACCCAAGACCGTATAAAAGGTGATTATCCTTGGAACTAAATTCCAACAATGTGCAACGCCCAAATTAATAATGCGGGCATGAATCTGTTTCCCTTCAGAGAGTGACTTACTATTAGTACAACATAATAAAAGAGATGATAATGACTGTATAACAAGATCAGAAGGGGTTTGAGAGGAGACATGAGTCTGAATTAGAGAAAAAGTTCTAAAGGCTTTGCATATGTGACCTTGGCCCTCAAAGTCTTTAATGTTGTCAGTAGGCAATGTTGTTCCTCTACTGTACTTTATAAAGCAGTACGGGAAGTAAATAACTATTACAAGTGTTCGAAAGGATAAATAAATGGTCAATCTTCAAAACTGCCGCAAGCTTGTTGTGTCTTGAATCTTGATAACCTTGCACGGCCAATGTTGAGAACTGTCGCAAGCTTGTTGTGTCTTGAATCTTGATATCCTGAAATCAAGAAACAACTAAATCTGGATGGTTACAACATTGTGTGTTGAGTCGAGGGATTGCCCTCTGTCCATAAGACAAGATTGCCCCGTATATATGCTTTTACGTTAGCGGGCAATAGTCTCCCAAGATAAAACAACATTTTAATCTCAACGCTACAAAGCCAATAGGTTGAGCCTGACAAACAAAACAAATATGAATCAACTTGCTGAAGATATGGAAAAGGAAGGAAGAGTTTCAGTTTCCTCTTTTGTTTTGTCTCTGTGTATATAGTGTGTCTCTGTTGTGTATATCTTGTGTATATGAGTGTTTTTACTCACTGTTTTGCTCACTGTTTTGTGGTCTGTTTGTGCTATTTTCTGTGTCTGTATCTTCTGTTTTCCATTCACGAATTGAGCCAAAGGAGGCATCAATATATAGCATGGAGGAGGGGATGTTCAACTGCCCAAAACATGGCTGTTAATGGCCATTATGAGGGTTGTAAATGACAGGTTTAATGCCATTAATGTGGATGTTCATGGCCTTGAAGGAGGGCTAATTAAGGTCATTGAAGGAGGGTTGTTAATGGAGTAGTTAACAGCCAAGTAATGGCTGGTTAATGCTCCAAAAACAGTCCAAACGGTAGGCAAAAAGTTTATGTCTTCCGTCACTCCCAAAATCAACTTTCCAGAAACTCTAGGGACCAAACTGTAAATAATAAGCAATTTGGGGTCCAAAAAGATAATATCAGAAAGCCCCCACAGCCCACGACCCACGACCCGTGACCCGAGACCGAGACCGAGACCGGACGGGACGGGAGGGCGGCGGCGGCGCGCGTGTGGGCTTATCCTCGAACGTAAGCACATCTAGGTCCTTCCTCCTTTAAACACATGGGATACCCCTTGGGGTCCCAAACCCTTTACCACATTAGAGACTTATATATAGAGAGCAATTCTTCCTATTCCCACTAATGTGGTAGATTTTTCCCACACCATATTTTCATGCCTCAAACACCTTACTTCGTGGACCAATATCTCTTTCATTTCTCAACGAAATTTGATGATTCTTGGCCCTACGGTCATCTACTCACTTCGTAAATCATGCATGTGAGAAGAGACAAAGCCTCCAACATGCGGAACACTAGTGTTTAATTCATTAAATATGGGTGGACGCATTTCCCCGCCAAAGGCAAATTTCCAACAATCCCCTCTATGAAAGAGAGATTTTGGCGCACTTATAAGGTGCCTACTTTCAGCAATCTTTCAGCGAAAAGACATTGCATCAGGAGAGGTAGCTTCCGCTTTGAACCTTCCCTAGTTGAATACCATCGGACTTACTTACTGCGCAGTGAATGTGATATCTTGAACCGTCAGTGTTTAGTGTAAGCCAAGACAATGATACCAACACAATAACTCTCCTTATTCATTTTCATTTTTACGTTTTTGTCCATTGTGGTCGTGGACAAACTTGGATTCTTAAGTGCGTTCATTTGAGGCGGCCATCCTCGCACTTAAATAGGTGATCCCCTACAAGGTATCCTGCTATACCCCACTTCACAAGTGTTAGGAATCATTAAAAGTTTCTCCAACCTTAACCTCAACCGTTTGAGGATCGTTTAAAGGTTTGGAAGCTTAACCTTTACCTACCCTGCAGGTAGCACTTTAATGTCTATTGCGGGAACATCTTTGGATTCATCTTTCCGTACAAAAATCATCATTCGAAGTGCTTCTTGCTTCCACCGAAGCGCTCAACTGAACCTTTTGCAGCTTAGTTTTCCCATTTAACCAAATTTTTGGGATCTCCAATCAGTATGGTTGGGTTACCACTGCATAGGTTCATATTGTTTGGGTTTTAAGCACATTCCCCTAGACAGGCAGAACACTTGATCTCTGGATAGTCCCTTAGTTAGTAAACAAGGAAGTGATACCCGTGATGATCAACAGCCATACGGTCTTATGTCTCCGACATATCTTGACAGATATGTCCAGACGCCGTCATTCGTGTCCTTCCTGAAGCCGACCGGCTAGCCACAGTGTATAACTGCTGAAGGCACGGGTTTCTCCCAATATGGGACGTCCTCTAAGGAGTCATGAAGTTACTCAACTTCTTTCATGCTTTGTATAAAGCGATAAACTCCGATCCCATCATGAATCGGTCGATGCAAGTTTACTTAGAAGATTTTCCAAGACCCACCATACATATTTACTTGTGGCTTTGGTGTTCTTCATATCTGATGTCCAGTTTGCATCATTGTGTTCTCCCAGAAACCGCTGGACATCCAGAATACTATAATCCGTAGATAAGCGAATAATTCAGATATCGTCATATCCGACTTAACACCTTCTATTAATCATTTATTAAGATCATCAGTAAACCTGAGTTCAACTGATCTATTTGTAGGCCGATACCAGGTCGGTTGTAGTGTGTACAATACATTGAACTACATGTGACCTGAGCATATCGCTCCTTATCTATGGGTGCACCATGATTCCAATCAGTTCTATGATTCATATCCATTGATGGCTTCAACGAGACTGTCAACTATCGACCAGTCCGTTAGATGTCTTAGAAATCCAATTCCTAAGATGTCATCTATGATACCCATATCTTTTATATCGAGACTTTGTTTCAATATGACTTTTACTTTCAGACTGTTGATTCTCCAACTGTTGGCTTTCTAACTTCAGAGTCAATGTTTCTGTGGTCAGATTCATTATTTCTGTTTTATCTGAAACTTTCAGGACCAAAATGTAAACATTTCAGGGACCAAAATGAAAGTTCAGGAAGAAGCCCAACAGTCCAGCAAACCAACTCTGACCATCTTCTTCCAACTTTCCGGTTGGGAAGGTTGTTTCAACATCCATGCCACGCAAGACTGCAATGGCCCAGGATGTTAAGCTACTCACAGGGGAGCACTTGTACAAGTAGCTGAGGCCTTATACTCGACAGTAGATCCATCTACTTTGTACTCACATTTGAGTATCCATTTTCACAACCCAAAAGTTCTTTTCCCGGAGGAAGATCAACCATTACGCAAGTATGGTTCTATATGATGGAATCTATTTCTCTCTTTGTAACTTCTTTCCAAAGCAATGCTTTTGGAGATGACAATTATTTGTTAATTGTCCATGGTTCATTCTCAACCATACATGCTAGAAGGACTGGAACAAGTCTTTGTCCCCTTCTTTGCTCCGTCTCGGTTCAACATCTAGAATCTCTGAGTTCTGCAGATCTGGAATATTAAGTTTCGGATAGCCAGCAACTTTCGAGTCCTGTAGATACGGAACGTCTAGTTCCGGACAGTCAGGCCCTCGCGGGTTCTTGTTAACCTTGAGCAATTACTTCTTTTTCCTTTTCAAGGAAAGTTATCTTCAAAGAATTCAGCATTCTTTGACACCAAGAGGCGATAAGCACTACTTTTATTTGCAGATCCAGTGTATATGCAATCTACAGTCTTAGGTACAACTTGACCTGTTTCGGTATTCCAACTTTTACCAAGCCACCCCACATAATTTTGGCGTACGACTTTGCGCTTGGCTAATACCGTTAGACTGGGGTGAGAAATGAACAGTCGTTTAATGAACGATGCTTCACATTCTCCCCCTCTATCACTACGAATTCCTCAATCCATAGGCTTAGTTGATTTTCAACTTCTGCTTTGTAGCGCTTATCCGCTTCAACAACTTCGTCTTTGCTTTTCAACAAACAAAGGAATACATACGTTGTACCATCATCAATAAAGGTCACAAAGTACTTGTCTCCCCCCTCTATTTTGTATAAACTTTAAATCACCTATAAAGGTGTGACTAAGTTCTAGAGGAGCGGTGCTTCTTTCGCTATTCCTTTGACGGAATTTGGAAAGGTGGATTTGCCTCTTCGCCTACCTCACATTCATTTTGAGGGTTTATGTCAAAAGAAGGCAACAATCTCAACTTCGCTAGCTTTTGAATGACTTTCTATTTAACGTGTCTTAATCTATGATGGCATAGATCCACGGATTACAAATATATCATTCATTTGGCTACAGACATACTGTACCATTCTTAGTTATTACGGAGCTGTTGGACTAGTCTCAAACCAGCATGACCAACAACGTCCCTTAAACCAAGTTTGGGACATGTATCACCTCATTTTAGAGTGATCCCATTCCCTGAAGTCCTATTGAGGAAAACCTCTCTAACCCCTTCTACTTTAGAGGTGGTGTTGCTTCACATGAACAACCTATTGCCCGTGGTTAGGGCGTAACCGGATCATATGTGATCTGGATACTCTGGCCCACTCTAGTTGCTTTGGCAGACTGAGTGTCCAATTTATTTTCTACCTTTCTTTAGGCCTTCAGATCATTTAAGACCTGGAAACTCTGGCCCACCTTACTAGGTGTCTATCACTTTTCCTATGAAATGAATTCTGGTCCCACTCCAGTCGCCTGGAGGCTTTGTATGATTGAGTGTCCAATATCATCATATCAAAGGAATTTTGGCCCACTCCAGTCGCCCAGAGGCTTTGTATGACTGAGTGTCCAATATCATCCTATGAAGGATCTTTTGCCAAATAGTATGATAGGCTCAACGTCTTTAGCTTTTAGACTTCTTCTGTTATGACTGGTGCCCAGATAATTCTTGGCACTTACTTAAGAGTGGTAACAGTTTTCGCACAGTTAGTGGATCCTTCTCCCTCGTATGTGTGAACATACTTTACACACTTTTAATAATTACACTTAAAAGAACGAATCTTTTTAAGTCGTTTACAATATCCAATCTTTAAATGGGAAGGAAAAAGAGATTAAACTTCTGATTTTAAAGCGTAAGGAATATAAATTATTTCGTGAAAATATTTTCATATTCCTGCTTACTTTAAGCCATTTTTAATCAGACATTATTTAATTTTTATTCTTGACAAGTAAGAAAAACTACTTATCCCAATTTCGAATTCTGGCCCACTTCAGTCACTTCATCAGACTGAGTGTCCATTTCCTCCTTACCATAATTCGGATCCTTTGTCTGGGACAGATATAGGCCTTCTGCTCTTGTCCCAGTTGACATCCTCAGTCTCTCGTGAGCGCTTGTTCCCACCACTCTTGGTAGCGGTGACACCATGAACATGTTCATCATCATCACTCTCTTCTACCAGAAAACCATTGCCATATCCAGATTTGGTCACACAACTTTTGACCGACATCTTTCGAACACTAATAGTAATACAATACAATCTTGTCTTAAGTTGTTGTTCCTCTACTGTACTTTATAAAGCAGTACGAAAAGTAAATAACTATTACAAGTGTTCGAAAGGATAAATAAATGGTCAATATTCAAAACTGTCGCAAGCTTGTTGTGTCTTGAATCTTAATAACCTTGCACGGCCAATATTGAGAACTGTCGCAAGCTTGTTGTGTCTTGAATCTTGATATCCTGAAATCAAGAAATAACTAAATCTGGATGGTTACAACGTTGTGTGTTGAGTCGAGGGATTGCCCTCTGTCCTTAAGAAAAGATTGCCCCGTATAAATGTTTTTACGTTTGCGGGCAATAGTCTCCCAAGATAAAACAACACTTTAATCTCAACGCTACAAAGCTAATAGGTTGAGCCTGACGAAGAAAACAAATATGAATCAACTTGCTGAAGATATGGAAAAGGAAGAAAGAGTTTCTGTTTCCTCTTTTGTTTTGCATCTGTGTATATAGTATGTCTTTGTTGTGTATATCTTGTGTATATAAATGTTTTTACTCACTATTTTTCAACACTATTTTGCTCACTATTTCGTGGTCTGTTTGTGCTATTTTCTGTGTCTGTATCTTCTATTTTCCAGTCACGAATTGAGCCAAATGAGGCATCAATATATAGCATGGAGGAGGTGTTGTTCAACTGCCCAAAACATGGCTGTTATTGGCCATTAGGAGGGCTGTAAATGGCAGGATTAATGCCATTAGTGTGGCTGTTCATGGCCTTGAAGGAGGGCTGATTAAGGTCATTGAAGGAGGGTTGTTAATGGAGTAGTTAACAGTCAAGTAATGGCTGGTTAATGCTCCAAAAATAGTCCAAACGGTAGGCAAAAAGTTTCTGCCTTCCGTCACTCCCAAAATCAACTTTCCAGAAACTCTAGGGACCAAACTGTAAATAATAAGCAATTTAGGGTCCAAAAAGATAATATCATAAAGCCCCCACAACCCACAGTCCACGACCCACGACCCGTGACCCAAGACCGAGACCGGACGGGACTGGCGGGCGGCGGCGGCGCGCGTGTGGGCTTAGCCTGGAATGTAAGCACATCTAGGTCCTCCCTCCTTTAAACACATGGGATACCCCTTGGGGTCCCAAACCCTTTACCACATTAGAGACTTATATATAGAGAGCAATTTTTCCTATTTCCACCGATGTGGTAGATTTGTCCCACACCATATTTTCATGCCTCAAACACCTTACTTCGTGGACCAATATCTCTTTCATTTCTCAACGCAATTTGACAATTCTTGGCCCTACGGTCATCTACTCACTTCGTAGATCATGCATGTGAGAAGAGACAAAGCCTCCAACATGCGGAATACTAGTGTTTAATTCATTAAATATGGGTGGACGTACTTCCCCGCCAAAGGCAAATTTCCAACTGGCAATGCACCATAGTTTCATTACTTGCTTTACAAGGCCCTGAAATACATTCATGAGAACTACACAGCAAGTATTGGACACAGTTTTGGGGGTCTGATTCTCTGACGCTCCATTTTTTAGGTATGAACTTCTGAATTTGGGACTGATGAAGGTTTCTTGGTTGTGCATTAAAGTAGGAGGGCATAAACTGTAGGGATACAATTGTTGTAGGAAATGGGAAGTAAGTAACTATTATAATGGTAGAAAGGATAAACAAACTATTACAATAAAACTGGAAATCAAAACCTTAATAAATTGCTTGTGTGATCGCCGAGTCGAGTGATGACACTCTCTTTTTGAGATAAGATTGCCCCGTATATCTCCTTCTACAGTGTTGGGCAATAGTCTCCCAAGATACAACAACAACTTTAACAAGTGAGCAAAAGAAACTCAAGTGTTACTCTCGAAGAACTTTGAGTATAGTAACTTTGCTAGAGAGGAAAAATATGATTTCAGAAAATCTGGAGTGTTTTCTAAGTGTTGAGTCTAGTTCAATTGAGCCAAAGGCCTCAATTTATAGTGTAAGTAGAAGACTTCTCAACTAGCCAACTAATGGCCTTCAATAGCCATGTAATTGCACTTGATTGAGAGATTACATTCAGCCAAATAATGGTTGAATTCATGTGCCAAGTAATGGAGAATCAATGCTCCAAAACCAGCCCAAAGGTCAGTTTTTTCCAACTTCCCGTCGCAGCTTTTTGCCTCCGAAGCGCCGCGGCTCCAGTAACTGGCCAGCCAATTTGCGCCGCGGCTCCGACGGTGTGGCTCCGCGGCCCTTCACGGCTCCGCAACGATTTCTGACTCGTTTTATTTTACACTTTGTACACTTCTTCCTTCATTTACCTACGTGGAACACTTTGTCATTTGGCCAATAACTGTCCATAATTCTATGTCTCAAATGTATACGTACCAATATCTCTTTCACTAATGAAATTTCCGATACTTGGTACTACGTGTGTACGTGTGTGGAAACGACGTTTCCAATGTGCGGGCCCTAATTGTTCGAGTCATAAATTAATGAGATATACAAAATTCCACATTAGTAAATTTCCAACAATCCCCTCTTGAAAGAGATTTTGGCGCAATAACATGGTGCCTTTTCCAGCAATCTTTCAGCGGACTGATGTTGCATCTGGATAGGTAGCTTCCGCTTTGAACCTTCCATAGTTGAATACCATCAGACTTACTTACTGTGCGGTGAATGTGATGTCTTGAACCGTAAGTATTTAGTGTAACCCAAGTCAACGGTACCAACACAACAACTTCCTCTACTCAGTTCTTCGTAATGTTTTGTCCGTTGTGGCCGTGGACACTTCTTGGATTCTTAAGTGCGTTCATTTGAGGTGGCCTATCCTCGCACTTAAATAGGTGGTCTCCTACAAGGTATCCTGCTATACCCCACTTTACAAGTGTTAGGAATCATTAAAAAATTTCCCAAACCTAACCTCAACCGGTGAGAATCATTAAAGGTTTTGGAAACATAACCTTCACCCACACTGCAGATAGCACTTATAGTCTATCGTAGAAACGACTTTGGATTTGGTGTTTCTTTACAGAATTCACTATCCGAAGTGCTCATATTTCCACCGAAGCGATCAACTGAACCTTCACAACTTAGTTTTCCCATTGAACCTAATTCCTGGGATCTCTAGTCAGTAAGGTTGGGTTACCATCGTATTGGTCCTTATACTTTGGGTTTTAAGCCCATTCCCCTAGATAGGCAGAACATCTGATCTTTGGATAAGCCCTTTGTCAGCGGGTCTGCTATGTTATCCTTTGACTTTATGCAATCAATGGATATTATACCTGTAGTGATCAGTTGCCTAACGGTCTTATGCCTCCGTCAAATATGACGAGACTTGACATTGTACATAGCATTCTGTGCCCTTCCTAGAGCCGACTGGTTGTCGCAGTGGATCATTACAAAAGGTACGGGTTTGTTCCAGCACGAAACATCCTCTAAGAAGTCGTGAAGCCACTCAGCTTCTTCTCCTGCTTTGTCTAAAGCGATAAACTCCGATTTCATTATGGATCGGGCGATGCAAGTTTGCTTAGAGGATTTCCAAGACATAGCCCCACCACTAATTGTAAATACATACTCACTAGTGGACTTGGTGTTCTCTATGTCAGATATCCATTTTGCATCACTGTACCCCTCTAGTATAGTTGGATATCTCGAATAATGTAACTCGTAAGTTAGCGTGTATTTCAGGTATTGAAGTACCCGATTCAACACCTTCCAGTGATCATTACTCGGATTACGGGTAAACCTAGCCAACTTGTTGACCGCATAAGCAATATCAGGTCGGGTTGCAGTTTGTTATGTACATCAAACTACCAATCACCTATGCATATTGCTCCTGGCATATGGGTGCACCACGATTTTTATCAAGCTTTTGATTTCTATCCATTGCTGACTTTATAGGCGAACTGTCAAACATCTCGAACTTTCTCAAAACATCCTCGATGTAGTGAGACTGAGATAAGATCAGTCCGTCAGACGTCATAGAGATTTTTTTATCCCTAAGATGACATATGTGATACTCATATCCTTCATGTCGAAGCATTATTTCAACATGTTCTTAGTCTCTAGAATTATGCTAGGACTACTCCATGTGATCAACATGTGTCGTCTACATACAGGTATATCATAACAAACGAGTCAGAGTTACCTTTCAGGTAGACACATTTGTCACACTCATTAATGGCAAAACCCTTCGATAGTAGAGTACTATCAAATTTTTTGTGTCATTGCTTCGGGCTTGTTTCAGCCCGTACAAAGATTTGACAAACCGACAGACTTTCTTCTCTTGCCCTTGAACCACATACCCCTCGGGTTGGTCCATATAAATTTTTTCTTCCAAATCACCATTTAAGAAGGATGTCTTAACATCCATTTGATGTATCTCAAGGTCACGCAATGCTGCGATCGCAATGAATACTCGTATGGACGTCATCGTAGACACTGGAGAGTACGTGTCAAAGTAGTCAAGGCCTTCCTTTTGTCGATAGCCCTTGACTACCAACCTGTTCTTGTAGTTATCTATAGACCCATCTGTTTTATACTTCTGTTTGAGTATCCACTTACAACCCAACGATTTATTTTCCGGAGGAAGATCAACCAACTCCCAAGTATGGTTATGCAGAATGGAGCCTATTTCACTCTCAATAGCTTCTTTCCAGAGCGGTGCCTCTGGAGTTGACAATGCTTCAGCAATTGTCCTTGGTTCATCATCAACCATATAAGCTACAAAGTCAGAACCGAAGGATTTATCATTCCTGCCCTTTTACTTCGCCTTAGTTCCATCTCTGGAGTCTCCAAGTTCTAAGAATCTGGAACACTAGATTCCGGATATTCAGCCACTTTGAGATCCACTAGATCTGAACCATCTAGATCCGGGCACTCAACGACTCCCGATTCCTAAGAGCTTTGTTCATAACTTCGTTTGTGAGAGGTTATGTCTTTTTCCTTTGTAGGAAATGTATCTTCAAAGAATTGAGCATTCCTTGATTCCATGATTGTACCCCCGTGGATATCTGGAATATCTGACTTATGCACTAAGAAGGGATAAGCACTACTGTTATTTGCATATCCGATGAATATGGAATCTACAGTCTTAGGCCCAATCTTGACCTGCTTTGGCTTGGGTACTTCAACCTTTGCCAAACAACCCCACATCTTTAAATATTTATAGGTGGGTTTCTTTTCTTTCCATGATTCATATGGAGTTTTGTCCTTACCCTTATATGGGACTCTGTTAAGAATCATATTAGCGGTAAGGACAGCTTCTCCCCACATGTTTTGGGGAAGACCAGAATTGATGAGCAAGGCATTCATCATTTCTTTCAATGTGCGGTTCTTACGTTCCACCACACCATTCGATTGAGGTGAGTATGGAGCCGTCGTTTGATGAACAATTCCTGATTGGGCACAATATTCCTCAAACGGCGCTATGTATTCTTCCCCTCTATCGCTACGAATGGATTTAATCCGCATGCTTAGTTGGTTCTCAACTTCTGCTTTGTAACGTTGGAACGCTTCAAAGGCTTCATCCTTACTTTTTAACAAGAAAAGGTAACAATACCTTGTGTTATCATCAATGAATGTCACAAAGTACTTGTTCCCCCCTCTAGTTTGTGCAAACTTTAAATCACATATATCTGTGTGAATACGTTCTAGAGGAGCGGTATTCCTTTCGATGAATCGAAAAGGAAGCTTTGTGAGTTTTGCCTCTACGCACACCTCACACTTATGTTGAGGGTTTACGTCGATAGACGACAATAACTCCAACTTTACCAACCTTTGGATGGACTTGTAGTTGACATGTCCTAATCTATGATTCCATAAATTAGAGGACTCAAGCAAGTAAGAAGAAGAGGCTTCAATATTATTGCTTGTGCATAATACAGACATGTTGTTCACTTTGAAGAGGCATTCACAGACGAATCTTCTTCCCACAAACGTTTCATTCTTAGTGACTACAAATTTATTGGACTCAAACACTAGCCTAAAACTAGCATTAACCAATAAAGGATCTGAAATTAAATTTCTTCTAATCTCAGGAACATGCATCACTTCCTTCAGAGTTAGCTCCTTTCTAGAAGTCATCTTCAGGACTACCTTTCCTACCCCCAGCACGTCAGAGGAAGCATTCTTGCCCATGAACAAATTTTTGTTTGTAACCGCTGAATAAGTGGAGAAGGCATCTCTATTGGAACATATGTGTCTTGTAGCACCTGTGTCCATCCACCACTACATGAGATTCTTAACCAGGTTTTCTTCTAGCACCACCGCTGAGAACTCCTCAATCATGTCGTCCAAAAACTGGTCTTTGATGACGTTAACTTGTGTCTTGCCCTTAGCCTTGTCCTTCTCTTATTGCTCAGTCTTGAGCTTGCAGCAGTCCTTGATCATGTGACCAGGTTTCCCACAGTGGTGACAGTTTTCTTTTAACTTCTCCGCTACTTGGGTCTTACCGTCTTTCTGGAACTTGCGCTTCTTGCTTGGGTTCCCTTTGGCCTTAACCAGATTTGCCTTTGCCTCAGTGGGTTGTTTACCCCTAGGCAAGGCCTTCTTATTATCTTTCTAAATTTGGAGTTTGATAATAAGTTCTTCAAAGGTCATCTCCTTTGTCTTGAGTTTTAAGTAACTTATTCCATGAAGGAGGTAACTTTTCAATTAGTGATGCAACCAAAAATTGCTCATTTGGTTTCATTCCTTCCAAATCCATGTGATGTAGAATCATTTGAAATTCCTGGACTTGGGACATCACTGTTTTACTATCCACCATTTGAAATTTCAGAAATTTCCCAAATATGAATTTCTTAGTACCTGCATCTTGTGCGTTGTACTTCTTTTGCAGCTTCTCCCATAACTATTTGGCAGTGCCAACGATGCAATAAACAGTGTAGAGAGGGTCTGACAAGCAGTTCAATATGTAATTCTTACACATGAAATCACTATGACTCCATGCATCAAGAACCATCTTCATGCCATTAATGACATTGATACATAGGCCCCCTTCACCCGTTTCAGAAGGCGAAGAGTCCATTTCATCTCCAGCTTGTGGAGGATCTTCTGTTAGGAAATGTGTCATTCCCATAACAGTCAGATAGAATAGCATATTTTGTTGCCATCTCTTGAAGTTTGACCACATGAACTTTTCAGGGCGTTCATAGTGAAATCCAGCGGGTGGAGGAACGACAACATTCCCTTGAGCGGCAGTAAAGGTGTTGGATGAGCCTTGAGCAACCGAAAAGGCATTAGGAGTGCTTTGAGCAGTGGGGAAGGCAGAGGGATTGCCTTGAGCAGCAACAGCAGAATCAGAAGCAGTTTGATCTATGCCAGTCATCTTTCTAACTTACTTACAACAATCTTGTCTTAAAATTGTAGGGATACAATTGTTGTAGGGAACGGAAAGTAAGTAACTATTACAATGGTAGAAAGGATAAACAATCTATTATAATAAAACTGGAATTCAAAACCTAACAAACTGCTTGTGTGATTGTTGAGTCGAGGGATGACACTCTCTCTTTGAGACAAGATTGCCCCGTATATCTCCTTCTACGGTGTTGGGCAATAGTCTCCCAAGATACAACAACAACTTTAACAAGTGAGAAAAAGAAACTAAAGTGTTACTCTTGAAGAACTTTGAGTATAGTAACTTTGCTAGAGAGGAAGAATATGCTTTCAGAAAATCTGGAGTGTTTTCTAAGTGTTGAGTCTAGTTCAATTGAGCAAAAGGCCCAATTTATAGTGTAAGTAAAAGACCCCTCAACTAGCCAACTAATGACCTTCAATAGCCATGTAATTGGACTTGATTGAGCGATTACATTCAGCCAAATAATGGTTGAATTCATGTGCCAAGTAATGGAGAATCAATGCTCCAAAACCAGCCCAAAGGTCAGTTTTTTTCAACTTTCCGTCGCAGCTTTCTACCTCCGAAGCGTCGCGGCTCCAGTAACTGGCCAGCCAATTTGCGTCGTGGCCCTTCACGGCTCCGCGGCGATTTCCAACTCGTTTCATTTTACACTTTGTACACTTCTTCCTTCATTTACCAATGTGGAATACTTTTTCATTTGGCCAATAACCGTCCATAATTCTATGTCTCAAACTTATACGTACCAATATCTCTTTCACTAATGAAATTTGCGATACTTGGCACTACGTGTGCACGTGTGTGAAAACGACGTTTCTGATGTGCGGGCCCAATTGTTCGAGTCATAAATTAGTGGGATATACTTAATTCCACATTTAGTAAATTTCCAACATAAACTACAAATGGTGAAACTATAATGAGTAATAACAAGATTGTGGATGGTATCGTTTGCATTCCCACGCATTTGCAACACCAACAACAGTTTGTAACAACTTAAAAGGATTGATTTTTGGCCAATATACCCCTGCAAAAAGAATTATAATGTGTAAGAGACACAATAATGGCAAAAAATGGATAAAAACGCATTTAATTAAAAAATAAGATGCAACCAAAAAGGAAAATAATTATTAAGCTTTCTAACACATTAATATGAACCTGAAAATCATACTGTCCCAATTTTTATGACAAGCTTCTATGTTGGAACATCCAAAAATATTTAATACCATTATAGTTCTTTACATCTTTCATGACTTTCAAGATTTCAGATTAATTTAACTATTCAAACTTTAAACTTTCATTTGACGGTTTATTATCAAACTAACGTTTCAACAATCATTCCATATTTACTTTCAATATCACTAATTCAACATTGACTTGAATGAACATCTAACCCTTCATGTCCAGTCAAATATCGTGTTATAAATTGGGACGGAGGGAGTAAAATTTATAAGCAAAAACAGGTGCTAAGTAGGACTCACAGTTCTCTTGCATCTAAGTAGCTCTTAGTTAGTTACAACATTTTGGTGTATTTGTAAAATAAATAAATAAATAAAAGGCAACAAGAAAAAACTCATAATTTCCATCAAAAGCACCCAAAAAGTTCACTTTATCACCAGTTGACCAATAAACAGCAAAATAAACAGTTTTAGTCCTGATTGATGAGACTCGCAGCGGAGTAAACGCTAAGCTGGAGGTTTGGATACATACTCTGGAGTCTAAAAGGTTCAGGCTGAGTAGGATCAAGACAGAATACTTGGAGTGCAAGTTCAATAATGGGAGCGACCATGAGACAGGTGTGGAGGTGAGGCTTGGTACTCAAGTCATTCCAAAGAAAGGAAGTTTCAAGTATCTCGGGTCTATTATCTAAGGGAATGGAGAGATTGATGACGATGTCACACATCGTATTTGTCACGACCCAAATCGGAGGGCCGCGACGGGCACCCGGACCCCACCCGCCGAGCACCGCTAATCGTACAACCAACTTCTAATCCCAATTGAATACGGACTAAGCCGAAAAACATTATAGAAAATCTTAATCAGAAATCTAATTTTCATATATACATACCCATACCAAGGTTGACAAGGCCATACATGACAACTAACCACAGGGCACCTGTCTACAAGCCTCTAAAGAATATATGACGTCATAAGGACGGGACAGGACCCCGCCATACCCATATGTGGATGCAAAATTACTATACCACGACCAACTGCAACTCTGAAACAAATAGAGTGCTCCAATATCAGCTGAATCAGCAACCTACTAGCATGTACCGTCACCTTCTTTAACCGAACCTGCGGGCATGAAACGCAGCATCCCCCGACAAAAGGGACGTCAGTACGACTGATATACTGAGTATGTCATGCATGAACAATAGTAAAATAGGGATATACCAAAAACTGAAACTGAAACAACTGACCAACAATACATGCCTCTGAGGGCCCTAATACATATGCCTAAATGTCATGCACAATGCAGTTTCCATATACATCAGCCTCATCGGCCATCTTCCTTACCGTAACAGCCTATGTGGGCATCATTTCATGTCAGCCTCTGTGGGCATAATATCATGTAATGATTAATGAATGTATGCATAATGCAAATGCGGTATACTAATGTCCACACAGGAATCCTCCCATAACCGCCTCTGTAGGCATCAGGTTATATCGTCACACAAGGGCATCACATCATATTGGCCTCTTCGGGCTCTTTCATGATAGTCTGTACCAGCTGCAGGTGGTGTGCATATATAACGTCTTTCCCTTTTCCCATTCCCCGTACATATATATATAATATTTACCATATAGTAGTGTGCATAGCACAAGTGGTCCAGGGTAATATATGAATGCAATGCAAATAAAAAAAGCATGAATGATAATAAAACTTCTTTGAATTTATCGGATGACAATAATATCCTTGCCCCTTTGGCTAACATTGGATATTTAACAAGTACCTTCAGCTGACACTGTAAATATTAACATCCTTTTCCACATGCCTCAATAAGGACTCAGACACATATTTAGACATGCTTTTAGCATATGAATCAATAACATGAATATTATTAACTACTAGGAGTAGAATAAATTATGGAGCAATTCCACGGTTATATTTCGTTACATGGAACATGCCAAAAGAAAGAAATAATTTATCTTAACATACCTCGATTTCACTTATTAACTTGAAGTGAAATTATTTCCAAAAAAAACAAGGAATAACGTTGCCACTAGGGAGAAGGTTTGCTGCCTCTGCACACTTTCCAAATGAAACCCAAAATGAATTGTAGTTGCAGCTCACGTTTTTTTTTTCCTTTTTCCTTTTAATTCGTCCAACACAAGCAAAATGAAAAGACTCTCCTATTTTCTAACCTACAACAAAATGAGATGTTTCATAATTGTCAAATGAAATGTTATCTTTTAACATTTCTTAAGCACACAGATGTGCTTCACGTGAAATCCCCCTCCCCCAAAATGATTGCTTATTATTAGCCTTCATGATGATGTCTCCCTTTGCAACCAAATTCTGTGGCGGTGGAATTTTCATTTCACGCCACCTTGCACCACATGTAAGTTTTAAGTGACCTTCATCCGCATAATTTATCAATTATACACATAATTAATTCTAGATCTCACTTCATTTAAATCCTAAAAACTCATAAGACATTCGTATACTCAATGTCATAATTTCCTAATATGACACTTGTCCATAACCTCTTCATGCACATACCAAATTTATTCCCAATCCCCATCGTCACACTTGTTGTGTCCAAAATTATTTCGAGGTCTAATTTTTTTATATACTAATATCATTATTAGCATACATAAATAACATAAATTCTAAAGTTTGGGTCTTCTTGCACACGCCTAGCAATTTAAACCGTAACCTGAAAATACGGGATGTTACATTATTGGTGCAGGGTGGATGAAATGGAGGCTCGCATATGGAGTCTTATGCGATAAAAAGATGCCACCAAAACTTAAAAGACAAGTTCTATAAGGTGGTGGTTAGACCGCTATGTTGTATGGGGCGGAGTGTTGGCCAATAAGACTTCGCACATCCAAAAGATGAAAATTGCGGAGATGAGGACGCTGATATGGATGTGTGGGCATACAAGGAGGGATATGATTAGAAATGATGATATCCGGGAAAGAGTGAGAGTGGCCTCGGTGGAGGATTTCTTATCCGGGTCTGACTGTTTCTCTTGCTTTTGCTGGTGCTTATGCTTTTTCTTGAGCCGAGGGTCTTTCGGAAATGTAAGACTTTGAAAGTATTTTCCTCAAGGTATTCATCCTTCAAGGGAACAATATATACACCATATACATTTAAGGTAGAAGAGTAAATCATGCCTAATCTTTCTAATCAATTTCTAATAATCTTCTACCTAATTAACATTTTACTACCTACCATATATAAAATGATACAACATTAATACATAATCATAATATGATTTACACAATATTCTAACACTCCCCCCCCCAATCGAAGCTGGAGGGCGGTGAATGCTGAGACTGTCCCTACAATCTTCAAATAATATCAGCGGAAGTCCTTTTGTGAAGATATCTGCGATTTGATGACGCGTTAGGACATGTAGCACTCGTACTTGTCCGTGAGCCACCTTCTCACCTACAAAATAAATATCTAACTCAGTATGTTTAGTGCGTTGATGGATGAGATTTCCTAAGAGATAGACTGCACTAACATTATCATAGTATACTATTATTGCTGTCGGAATTGGGCAATAAAGTTCAAGTAAAAGGTTCCGAATCTAACATGAGTCAGATACAACATTGGCCACAACACGATATTCTGCTTCAGTACTTGAGCGTGATAGCGTGGCCTGCCTTTTTGAGGACCATGAGATTAAATTGTCACCAAGGAAGACGCAATACCCGGAGGTGGATCGTCTTGTGTCCGGACATCCTGCCCAGTCTGCATCAGTGTAAGTGACAAGTTTGGAAACAGAGAACGGGTATAGATGTAATACATACTCCAGAGTGCCCTGAATATATCGCACAATGCGTTTCAGAGCATGCATATGTTCCTCCATTGGATTATGCATGAATAGACACACTTGTTGCACTGCATAGGTAATATCTGGCCTGGTGAATATGAGATACTGTAAAGCTCCTGCTAGGTTGCGGTATAACGTTGGATCTGCAAAGGGTTTGCTAGAGATGGCACTCAATTTAGACTTTGTGTCGACCGGAGTTGCCGAAGGTTTGCAGAAAGACATTCCAGCTCATTCCACTATTTCTGATGCATACTTCTTCTGGAAGAGAAATAATCCACATGTATGTCGTGTCATAGCAATTCCTAGAAAGTAGTGTAGTGGGCCAAGATCTTTCATAGCAAATTCATAACTAAGATGTGACATGATACTCTTGCGAAGAGAGTCTGAAGATGCTGTTAGGATAATATCATCCACATATAGAAGAAGATAAGCAGTATGATTACCCTGACAATAAATAAATAGGGAATTATCTAAACGGCTGTGCGAAAAATCCATGTGTGACACAAAATCTGCAAACCGCTTATACCAAGCCCTGGGGCCTGCTTGAGGCCATATAATGATTTGTTGAGAAAATACACATGGTTGGAATATTTAGGATCTCTGTATCACAACGGTTGGTGCATGTATACAATTTCATTGAGGTGTCCATGTAGGAAGGCGTTTTTGACATCCAATTGATGAAATATGAGGACAAGACAGACGAAAATTAAGACCATTTGTTTTGAAAAACTCCCAAAACTATTTATTGTCAAACTCCCTCCCATTGTCACATTGAATATTTTTTATATCACGTTCAAATTGAGTTTGGATGAATGCTCTAAATGTGAGGAAAGTGGAAAACACTTGTAATTTTTTCGACAAAGGGAATGTCTACAAATAATTAGAGTAGTCATCAAGTATGAGAAAATAATATCTATGACCAGAAGAACTCAAAATGGGTGATGTCCAAATATCACAATGTAAAATATCAAATGGCAAAAGGGTGCATGAAGTAGAGGAAATAAATGGCAACTTAACATGTTTACCAAGTGTGCAAGAATGACACTTATTTAGAATCCGTGTTTGGGTACAAGAAATAAAATTATTTTGTTTAAGAGATGCCAAAACAGCCTCTCCCGGGTGTCCCAAACGTTGGTGCCAAGACTGCAAAAACAGATGGAAACTTAGATTGTTGTGTTGACGGATTTATTGGATAGAGCTCCCCCCCTTTCTATCACATCTCATGAGAAGCTTCCCCGTCTGAAAATCAGGCACGGAAAAGCCAAAGAGAGTCAAAACGAACAGATACCCAATTATCAGTTGTAAACTTTTTAACAGAAACTAAGTTTTTGATTAATTTGGGAGCATGAAGGACATTCTTTAAAATTAGTGGTGGGTTTGGTGGTGACAATTTGCTAGAACCATAACCTTTTATTAGAATTGAATGACCATTTCTGACAATTATTCCATTATCATTGCTCAAATTAAAATATGACGAGAGATTACCTTGGGAGGACATCATATGGGACGTCGCTCCGGAGTCCATATACCAATTTGAATCCGGTGGATTAAGTCCAAGAGTGTGCATGACATACGCAATTTCCGTGGGGTGGGCCCCTGTTGAATGGGCCTCATGCCACTGTGTCGGTTGAGGCCCACTGCCACTGCCTGTGTTAACAAACCCAGCGAAATGGGCTTGCTGGGCCTATTGTTGCTGCTGCCAATTGTTTGGAAAATATCCATTATTTTGCTGAGGCTGGCTAGTGGGCCTTTGTGGCTTCCTGGCCAATTGCTTGTTGGGGCTGGGCTGGGTGGTATAACCCAAGGCCACTGCCAAACATTGGGTTGCTGCCACTGTTCGCCACCCCTGCCGTTGTACTGCTGCCACTGTCCACCACCCCTGCCGATGTGCTGCTGCCACTGTCCACCACCAGAGTTGGTGTTGCCGCCATTACCGTTGCCACCGGAGTTTCAGCGGCCTCCACCTTTGTGATTACCGCGATTTCCACCCTTATTTTTATTGTTATTATGTCCTTTTTGTCCCTTATTTTGTTGAGAATGGTAAAAAAAATTACCATTATTTGAAGGAGTGGCAATCATGGCGGAATTTAAAGTAGTTGAGGCCTTTTCACCAAGCCCGACTCTTCAAGCATAAGCATAGACCTTGCTTGATAAAATTGTGGTAGAGGATTACTTTGACGGATTAGAGTTTCCACGCCGCTCGATGAGACAGGCGACCAATTGCAAGACTAAACAGTTATTAGTAACCGGTGAACCAACGTTTCTTAATTGATCGGCCAACACTTTGAGTCGTTGACAATATGTAGAAACATTAGGAAAATCCTTGTCATGACCTAAACAGAAGGGCCGCGACGGGCACCCGGACCCCACCCGTCGGGTACCGCTAATCGTACAACTAACTTCTAATCACAATTGAATACAGACTAAGTCGAAAGAAAATTATGAAAATCAGGTAACCATCTTATATATACACATACCCATACCAAGGCCGACAAGGCCATACAAGACCATTATCCACATGACACCTGTCTACAAGCCTCTAGGAGTAGCAACATCAAAGGTCGGGACAAGGCCCTGCCATACCCATATATATATATAGCAAAATTGTACCGTACCAAAATTAGACCAACACTCAGAACTAGGGGAGTGCTCCAAAAATCCGCTGGATCCGCAATCAACTAACGTGAACCGTCACCCTGCCTATTTGAATCTGCGGGCATGAAACGCAGTGTCCCCCGACAAAAGGGACGTTAGTACGACTAATGTACTGAGTATGTCTTGCATGAATAATAGCATAACAGGGTTATAACAACAACTGAAACAGGAACAATCGACCAGCAGTAAATGCCTATGTGGGCCCTAATACATATGCCTAAATGTTATGTCCAATGCAGTATACATAACCATCAGCCTCATTGGCATCTTCCTTACCAAAACAGCCTTTGTGGGCACCATACCATGTAATGATTAATGAATGTATGCATAATGCAAATGCGGTATACTAATGTCCACACAGGAATCCTCCCATAACCACCTCTGTGGGCATCATGTTATATCGCCACATAAGGGCATCACATCATATTGGCCTCTTCGGGCTCTTTTGTGATAGTCTGTACCAGCTGCAGGTGGTGTGCGTATATAACGCCTTTCCCCATATCCCCTACATATATATAATATTTACCATATAGTAGTGTGCATAGCACAAGTAGTTCAGGGTAACATATGAATATAATGGAAGTGAAAATGCATGAATGGTAACACAATATTCCAATTTCAATGGATGACATAATACCTTTATACCTTCGGCTAACATTGGAAAATCAACATCTTTTCTGTATGCCTCAGTAAGGACTTAGAAACATATTTAGACATGTTTTTAGCATAGGAATCAATATCACGAATATTCTTAACTACTAGGAGTAGAATAAATTATGGAGCAATATCACGATTTTATTTTGTCGCATGGAACATGCCAAAAGAAGAAATAATTTACCTTAACATACCTTCGTTTCGCTAAACTGGATGGAAAATATTGTTGCTGCACTTGCACGATTTTTTTCCACTGCTTCGTACGTTTTGGTTTTTCAATTTTAAGCAAAAAAATGGAATGTTTATTTGGTTTTGGGACGTTGCAATTCACAGGAATTGGAATTGCGTTCATAAGGCTTAACAATTCTTAAGGCTATGAGAAATCATTCCCCCAAAATGATTACTCATCATTGCCCTCATAATGGTGTCCCCTTTTGCAGCCAATTCCTTGGCGGTGGAACTTTCATTTCACGCCACCTTGCACCACATGCAAGTGACCTTCCTCCGCATAATTTATCAATCACACACATAATTAATTATGTGATCCCAATTCACTTAAATTTTAATAACTTATAAGACCTTCATATCCAGCAGGTGTGTTTGTTCATGCATGATCCTAGAATTGAGCACATGAATGCGCTCAAACGCATCATTCGGTATACCTAAGGTACACTTGACTATGATTTGCATTTGTATCCATCCTCGACGTCCACACTTGTATCGTATACGGATGCTGATTGAGGTGGCTATCCCGACACCAGACGGTCTACGTCGGGTTATTGTATGTTTCTTGGAAACAACTTGGTCTCCTGGTCTGCGAAGCGTCAGTCGACTCTATCCCGCTCAAGTACCGAGGCTGAATATCGAGGGGTAGCTAACGTGGTCTCGGAATCATGTTGGTTACGTAATTTGCTTTTGGAGTTTCATTGTCCCATTCAGAAGGCAACCTTAGTTTATTGCAATAATATTAGTGTCATTTACCTCTCTGGTAATCCGGTTCAGCACTAGCGCACTAAGCATATCGAGATGGACATTCACTTTGTTCGCAAAAAGGTTGCTCGTGGTCAAGTTTGCGTCTACCATGTCCCGTCGAGATATCAAATTGCCGACATCTTTACAAAGGGTCTTCCCTCGGTCCTTTTTGAAGATTTTAGGGACAGTCTCAGCGTTCGAAGACCGCCCGCTATGACTGCGGGTGTGTTTTTAAATATACACACAATATACAGGTGTATATTATGTATATTTCTCCTCTCGGTTTCTCCCTATTACCGTAATTAGTGTATATGATTTAGGTAATATTTAGTCTCCTAGTTTAGGTAATATTGTAATGTAATTAGTATTGTACACTTACCATAATAATTGTATTACCATAAATGTATAGTTAGTATCCAAGGAGAATAAGGTTTTAGGAGTAGAATAGGAATATGATTCTCCTATTATGGAAATATGTAACTTGTATAAATAGTCTTTCAATTAATGAAAATAATCAAGGGGATTATTTCTTTCAATATAGTGTATTGTCTCCACTTTTATTGTTGATTTTTTCTATAGAGCATATATTTTAAATATTATTTGTTAAGAAGTCGATATTTGCAATAATATTACATTATATTAGTTTGCACCTGGTATAACCACGAAGTGTTTACTTTTGGTTGCTAGAATGGAACAGTTTATCATATCAAGCAAAAAATCAAGATAGAAAAGTGTATACACATTTAAGATAACATTATATTGTTATATTGTGAATCATGCTTGTGAAATAATAAGCAGCACCTAAAATGTTCACGGAGAGGTGTGTGTGCTAGCTAACTCCCTGCACATGTTGACAGAGAGGTGTGTGCTAGCTAACTCCCCGCACATGTTGACGGAGAGGTGTGTGTGCTAGCTAACTCCCTGCACATGTTGACAGAGAGGTGTGTGCTAGCTAACTCCCCGCACATGTTGACGGAGAGGTGTGTGTGCTAGCTAACTCCCTGCATGTTGACGGATAGGTGTGTGCTAGCTAACTCCCTGCACATGTTGTCAGAGAGGTGTGTGTGCTAGCTAACTCCCTGCACATGTTGACGGAGAGGTGTGTGCGCTAGCTAACTCCCTGCACATGTTGACGGAGAGGTGTGCGCTAGCTAACTCCCTGCACGTGTTGACAGATAGGTGTGTGCGCTAGCTAACTCCCTGCACGTGTTGACGGAGAGATGTGTGCTAGCTAACTCCCTGCATGTTGACGGAGAGGTGTCTGCTAGCTAACTCCCTGCACATGTTGACGGAAAGGTGTGTTTGCTAGCTAACTCCCTGCACATGTTGAAGGAGAGGTGTGTGTGCTAGCTAACTACCTGCATGTTGTCGGAGAGGTGTGCGCTAGCTAACTCCCTACAGGTGTTGACGGAGAGGTGTGTGCTAGCTAACTCTCTGCACGTGTTGACGGAGAGGTGTCTGCTAGCTAACTCCCTGCACATGTTGACGGAGAGGTGTGTGCTAGCTAACTCCCTGCATGTTGACGGAGAGGTGTGTGTGAAACCTCTTTCTTTGGTCCTAATACAAGGTAATACTTTTGTTAGGATTTGAGTTCCAAATTCAGAAAACAGTAAATAAGAGAAGAACAAATAACACACAGATTTATAGTGATTCACCCTCAATACTAGAGCTACGTCTACTTGCAGATTTTACTATAATCAAATAAGGAGTTTGAGTTTACAATTCTCTCTTTCTCGGCCTCAAAAGAAGGCGCCCTAGTCTATATATAGCGAAAACTAGGCGAACATAATATAAGCCTAAAATTCTTAAAATATCCTCCACTAAATAACCTTACCTTATAAAACATTTCAGGGGGCTCCGCCCCTACTCCCCCGGAAGGGGAGTTTACCACCCCACGTCGACCTGACCACTCAGGTCGATCAACGTTCAACACTATGCGTAGGGTCTTCATAGTGTCGGCGATGAATTAGGCTCCACAACTCAACAACTTTCTCTTTTTTTTTTGACAAGATAATCGACTAACAGTAAACTTATTTCTGGATTATATGTATTGTTTTGCTTCTAATGTACTATTTAACAAAATTCTGCATTAAGTGTTTGTACTTTATGCTTTAGTTGTTGTAAGGAAAGAGTGCTTTTCTTTCTGTTGGTTTGTCATCAGCTGGGGTAGGTAGATGCAATGAAACTTTTTGAACGTGACTAACAATCCGATGTGGATGAGTTTTGAGTACAGATGGCAATGGATCCTGGATCCGGTCCGGATCCGGTGGATCCAGATCCGTTTTATAGGATATGGATCTTCAAAATTTAGACCCGAAGGATCCGGATCGGACCCGGATCCATTTATGACTGATCGGATCTGGATCTGGATCTTGTATTTGAGATCCGTATCCGGTCCAAATCCGACCCGTGGATCCGTTTTTTATTAAATATATTCATAACATAGAATGTAATTTTATAAGTATTTTCTTAAAATTGCTAAGCACATCCTTGCAAGTTTAATTCTAAAAACAAGTTTAATTTATCTCCGCGTTAACTCAAAAACCAAATAATAAAGAGGTAACTTCGATAATAAAACCAATGTTATATTAGTGAATGACTAACATCTCCATAGACAAGTAGTTAAAATTATATTCACTTTATTTGTGAAGATTCCAAGCATATGCAAGTTCTGCATTGTGGAAATACTAGTTAGCATTTTCCACAACTATTGTCATTGTCCAACATTTTCAATTAATAGCTCACAATCAAAACGAGACAACGAACAAAATATCTCATATGAACATTTCAAAATTGAAACACAGTAAATTGTTAGCTAAGTAAAAATTGTTTGTCAGTTCAAAAAAAATTCTTAGCAAGTTTACATTCTTAGCAATGCAAATTTTTTTACATGTGGATCCCGATCCGATCCGTGGACCCGATGGATCCGGATTTGGATCTGATTTTTATGAACCCGATGGATCTGGATCCGGATCTGGATTCAGGTATGAAAAACGGATCTGGATATGGATCTAGTAGGATCCGGTCCAGATCCTATCCGTTGCCATCCCTAGTTTTGAGGTGTCTTTCTTTCTACTTTAATGTAATGATTACATGAGTAAATAGTCACAATTGCAAAATACTAGAAGGATTGGAAAGGAAACGTACTCCGATTCACCTGCTGGGAAGGGGTTTCCAGCTATTTAAAGAGTGAAGTGATTTCCAGGTGGGGGAACACGAGCGGAGTGAAGGATAGATGGAGCGAAGTGCCTTTGTCTGGTTCAGTTTTTGGAAGATATCTTGAGAAAATGTTTTAGCACCAGTGTATCCTATATGTACTCAAGTTTATTTGAAATATCCCAATGGTATAACGCCGTCGACTTGTTGGGGAAAAGGAGGAAGGTGACTTTAATCTCTTGTTTCGAAGCTTCTAGGTTTACTTGTTTTATATTGTGGTTATAGAGAATAACCGGTCCCTTGCTTCCATTAATCAGGCGCAGGGATGAGATTAGTTGCAAAGAGAGACGAAATTGAAAGACCATGTATTCATATGCAGGATATTGAACGGGAGGGATGTCAAATTTATGTTAAGCTTCAAATTTTATCAGTTAGAATTTCTGCTCTAAGATTAGTACATATTATGTGTTGTGGAAGGAGTGATCGGAATCTGTCGTTGGTGGTGTTGTACCCACCTTTTTGTTTTCTGCTGGATTTTCTAGTTCGGCAGATGAGGTTTTGAAACGAGGTATGTGTATTTCTAAAATCCTTTGTCTGATTTTCGTGGACTAAAATTTTTATTTCTGCTTCTGAGACCTTTACTAAACAATATATATACTTTCCTAGGTTGCAGCTAAGGAACACATGAGCCTATGGATGAGCCATGGCTTTTGGTGGCATGGAGGACTTATTTTTGTCATTTCAACATGTGAAGTGTGAAATGGAGGAATCTAATATGGAAGAGTTAAAGCCGACTCTAGTTGCTCATTTTGGAAGAATTCTGTTTTATGGGTTAGTCTCGTCATATTAGGAATATTCTTGTGAAAACTAATACCATATTCCTTTTAATTCGAAACATATAGCGAGCATTTAAAGTAGAGTCGCTGTCCTCTTTTATACCCCGTGTCATTCATCCCCTTTGGCTTGCGAATAACAGAAAATACAGATGATGAAAGTTGGCAAGTGTTTAAGCAATACCTTATGTTGTGGAACTAAAGAACATAGGAATTAATATAATGCATGATTGAATGTCTCCCCCTTCCCCTCAATATACTGGATGTCCCCAAAGTAACAATGCATGGCTGAAAGTCAAAATAAGGACTTCGACAAAGAGTTTAGAGTTGGACTAACACAGTGACTAAAACAATAATAGGTGATTTGTTCTCATCTGCCTAAGCCTTGGCGTGTAGAGTTACCCGGTACCTATGCTGGTAAAAGGTAGCAAGTAGGTTCCCAGTGAAATAGTTGGGGTGCACACAAGTTATCATAGTGACCATTAATGTGAACGTTATATTGTCCATATTTGGCCGAGTAACAAAAATATTCATTAGTTGGGTAATCTCTTCTCAATGTTTGTCATTAAGGAGGTTAGTCAAACCCTGTTGAAGACAACAATGCTACTTTTTTTTTTCTAACAAACTTACTGGTTGTTGTTTCCTTTATTATTTTGTTTTGACTTATAGTCCAAACAAATACTGCTACATCAAAAGATTACAGAAGGACCTTACCAAAACTCAAAATATCAGAAAAGGACTACTTTATTGATGGGCATGTTGTGTTTTCTGATTTCTTCGTTCGACAAAGTTGTAGTATTGTAAGCTATATGCCCCACAATTGTGGTCTTTGCAATTTGCTACTTTAAGATCATGTCTCCCAGTTGTATTCCTTCAAGAAAATCATTAATCAACCAGCTATGCTTCAATTTTGATCTAGCTGGGAGTCATTTTATGAATTTTCTGTATATCTGCTTTATTCAAGTCCATTTTATAATAGTACTCAATTTTGTCTTGTATGGAAAATTGGGACTTTTCTAAAACTAGAAGTTCTCTAAATCGCAAACTCTTATCTAGATTAGAAGGATACCTGAGGAACTATAAGTCTAATGTAAGTTTAACAACAACTATAGTAAACCCAACTAGTTAGTGTTGCTTATCTGGATTCTTTCATTTTTTTCTTACTTAATTCTACGTTGATTTCAAAATATAAGATTATTTTCTCCTGGTGATTCTAGGTATTCCCCGTCTATCTCTAGCACTTATAATCATCATAGTTTCGTCTTATAAGTTTGTGCTTATGTATGTCCTTGTAAGAAATTGCTATCTCATGTAATCTGTGCGTGCTTGCAATTGGCCCAAAACCATATCATAATATTTTTACAAATAAGATTTGAATATTGCACTAAATTGGGCAAAATATCATCCAGAGCAGCTGGAGCAACAAGGTTTTACCACTGCTTCCATATTGTTCATTTCTGTCACAACTCACAAATTATCCAACTTTTTGTATGTCTTCAAAGAATTTAAGTTGAAAGTTATAATTGAGATTTACAGTAGCTCATGTTAGGGAATGGTGACATAACTGGGGTGTGCCTAGGAAATATAAACAAAACCCATGCAGTGTCGCTTCATTGTTGAATTGTATAGCCTTTCTGTTTCTTTTTCTGACTTGCGCCTTCACTACTGAAATAATTAATTTGATTTACATTTTCTTACCGAAAATGCAGAAGCAAACAATTGACTTGAAGTTAATCTGGGATCACTGTTTGTCTGATGGTTCTCCAAGCTGACCATGTTTCACGGTCCTTCACTTTCTTTTTGCTAAATATCTGCAGAAACTGCTAGACACAGGCTATGTTCGCTTGGTGAAAGTTGACCTTTTGAATTTTGTGGTGGTGGAATGTATAGAGATGTAGATTGCTGAATTGTTGAACCCAAAACGCTGAAATGCTTTTTGCACTATGTAGTTTGTGTATGGAATGAAGTGAACCAAGGCATTTGGTGTTACCGGGAGATTGTAAATAGTTCAGTTGTGTAATGGATCAAACTTCTTATTTGAACGTACTGTTGAGTTGGCATATTTGATTTTACTGAATGTGAGAAATGTAAATAGCATATTGATGCATCGAGGAAAAATCTTACACAGTTTGCACAAAGCAAATAAATGCAAAACGTGGTGTATGAACCTTTATCCGAAAAGCTTTAGCCTTCTTCGACATAGCTCAACAGCATTTCATACTCTTATAATAATATCTGAAAACATCTTTTAAATTTCTTCCTCCCTGAATTGTAGTTAATCTCATGACATGTAAAGATGGACATGATCTTCTATAAAGTATATATAAGGTCAAGCCAGTTGAGCTAACAATCAGTGCACATGAGCGAGATACAACAGACTTTATGCATTGACCTGTAAGTGAGACCATCGATGCACTTGTTTCTAATTGCAGTGCTGTTTGTATTGCTCTTCAAATGAGAAAGATGAACAGAATATGGGGACTTTAAAATATTAGAACACCATTTAAGCCCTGATAGGGGTTTCAAAGGAGAAGAAATATATATTACGTTATATATGAGCAAATCTATTCCGGGCAAAAAAATATCAAATCCAAGCTATACATTTTGCATGTGGATAGTTTCTATGGCTTAAACAATATTCTTTTAACAATATCTTACCTTAATTTCCTTATTGGTAATGCGCTACCAAAGAGTTTTTCTACTTCAGTTGCTTCCATTTTAAGTCCATCCAAAATCTCCATTTCTTCTTTGCTCAGCTCTCGTAAGAAGTTTTCTTCATCTTGTTGCAGTTCTTTGAAACCTTCAAACAGTCTACTGAATAAACTGACTTCTTTATCTCTCACCTTCTCAACTTCTTCTTCTATCTCCTCCACTTCTTTTACAATTACCCTCTCTCCTTCTTCCACTTTCTTCTCCAACCTCTCAACAAGGGGAGGTTCAGGGCCACAAGTATTATCTGTCTTTATCCATGTGTTGAAATCACGGCCAACTTTTTGAGCTGCAATTCGCAACTCAGGTACAATGCTTTCAGGCAAAACTGCGCTTCTTGTATAGAGTACAGAACCACCATATCCATCCCATGCATCATTTCTGCCCTTATAGTACACAAATATGTAGTCGTCTGGACTATTTTCTACTTTGGATGACAAAATATACCTGCAGAAAAAAATCAACTCACATGTCGAATTAATATAGAAGATAGGTCAAATGCAATGCAAGTACAACACAGAAGTATATTTTGCACACATGATACGGACAATGAATTCAAGATTTTGACTCAAACATCTCGCCAAGCCTAAATATTTATCTATCAGCATGGTTAAGGTCAGTATGGAGACACGATATCAAAGAGGTTGTATTAAGAGAAATACCAGTCATCTTGGTAGTGAAGATACTCATTATCATGATTGTAGAGTATCCCTGGATACTTTGGATCTTGCACGAATTTTTGCACTGCTGTTCGAGTGAAAAATCCTCCATCAGGTGTCCGTATTCTCCAAGCCAGATTACCCACAAGTTTGTTATCTTCTGTATGGAACTCATGCAATTGACAATCAAAAGCATCAAATGTGGGATTTAAACCGCGTGTGATGTACCATTTTCCACTAAAATCATTCATGTCAAACTTTTGAACAAGAATGCTGGGATCAGGTACAGGAAATTCACCGACATCAGATTTACGAGGTACACATTTCTTTCGGGAGACTGCACACTCATTGAACTCGTCTACAACGCTGTTTTCAAACAAGTCGCCACATTTTATCTGCAATCATATTCCATCATATTAATATTCCACAAATGTGATCAAATCAATATTCAGTTTAATAAGATGTTTGTAGACACCTGACATTCCGTTTCATCAGGTCTGTTGTTGCAAGTCTGAAGACAGGCAACATTAGCTGCACATGCAGGGTTTGCGATACACTTTGCAAGCTCTAACCTGAAAGCATAATACTTCGATAAGGTTAAAAACTCATCAATACTAATAAATCCTTGCTTTTCTAGTGGTCAGGTGAAAGTCTAACAGTCTCAAAATTAAAATGGAGGTAGATAAAAAAGCATTACGGTTGGGATTATGGTTCACTTCGAACATGCTTAAAACTTGATTTCTTTGGTTGTAACAACGACTAGAATCAAGGAATTATGGATGGTTGATCAGAAAAGTGAAGAGACAGTTTAGGTCAACTCGACATCTTTCAGAGTGAGGAAGTTAAGATGAGATAGCTTCGTCAAAACTGAATTTTACATCTTTACCACTCAATTATTAACCAGGATGATAATCAAGAGTGTACAAAACAAGAACCAATTTCACATCCTTATATTTTTAAATGGGATAGAAGAAATCAAGCTCAGAACTCATGAAGGAAACATACAAGGGGTTGCAAAATCAGAATATCTTATCAAATTCATCTGTTTTAAATTAGGATGTGATTGTTATGCAGCAAAATATATTGGTAGATTAGTATAAGGAAGTATTCCGGCATACTTTAGTACCATCTGCACAATTACCTGCACTCTTTCAGTAAGCAAGTACAAGTTTTGAGAGCATCAACAGCATCAGCCTTTGAAGTAACTGACAAAATGAATATAGCTACAATTACTGTTCCGGCCAATTGGCCCCATTTCTTCCAAACCATCAACGCTACATCTTCTGGAAATTTGCATATCGTATTTCCCTAAAAAGAGGACTTTATTAGCAAAGAGCGAAAGAAGAGGATGAAAAGAAATGCAGAGGACAGAGCTAGATCCCCGCATTCCTTCGAAGTAACAGAATAAAGGTTTATCAAAATTCACCTTAGGGACATTCTGGTTAATGCTATGTGGGGAAGGGAGATTCTGTTTCCATAGTTGCAGACCTCTAGAATCCAAACCACAGCGTATTCTAGGAGATTTCTGCAAGTACGTAGGTATCTGTCTGCTGGAACAGATTTTCACTATGACTATACTACCAAAGTAATCTGCTGTATCCCAGCTAAATCTTTTATGACTGTGAAGCTTTGACCCAACATGACATCTGATGGTTTCATGGTTGGCCAGAAAGTTTGAATGAGGGGCAAGAGCCATTGTTCAACCGGATGACCACCAACTGCAACCAATAGAAATGAAGTATATCAGATTTTGCTATCTTCCTGATTAGCAATGTGGAAACACCTAGATGATTGGTCTAAGACCCATATCATACGTGTGTATCCAATGATGAGATGTTTATGAAAAAGTTGTAGCTACAACCTATGAAATATCTCCAAGATAAAGTCAGTCATAAACTCTAGCAAGTAAAAGCTTATAATTAACAAACACAATATCTGCGAAGCCGACACCCGTCTTAAACAAAACTTGTGAAGAAATCAAAGGCTACACTCCATTTCCTAACACTTCCAATCTTGCTCCAAATATAGATCAGTTAATTAGTCTTCAAAAGCCCGGAGATTGTTAACAAGAATCTGAGGGGTTGCATTAAGATTAGACTAATCATTCTAAGGTCAAGGGACTAACTTTCGGGGGAACAAACAGTTTTTGATGAAACCTGCGGGCCGCGACAAAAGACTAGGTCTTTTTCCCCCTGTTCTGCGGATGAGCTCCAGACCAACTGACTAAGACAAAGCAGATCTAAATCCGTGGCAGAATTTGGTTTATGTATGAGGTTATATTTGTTAGAATTTTGACGTTAATAAAGAACCACATTGTTGGACACACAACAATCTTGTCCTAAAAGCAGTCTTTACTTTTTCCTTGAGCCGAGGATCTATTGGAAACAACTTCTCTCCCCCACAAAGGTAGGGGTAAGGTCTGCGTACCGCCCACCCTCCCCAGAGCCCACTTGTGGGACTATACTGGGTATGTTGTTGCTGTTCTACTCTCTTATTCGTCGAGCGTTCTGCTTCAGTTATTTCAGCAATGAGCTTTCAATGAAACTATCCAAAATTAAAGCTATCCTTTTCATACTTATCTATATACTCATAACATAATTAAGCTCTTGATTTATTCCCTCTCACCCCGACTTCCATGTCAGTTTCGACCTCCCACGATCCTCTTCGATTCCAACTACAAAAGAACACTTTCAACACAAGTTTTGGTATAGTTCATTGTTAAGAGTCCCACATCGGAAATGGAATGGACACATGGACTCCTTATATGTACTTGTCTTCACCCTACAAACTAGCTTTTGGGGTTGAGTTAGGCCCTAGATCCATTTTTTACATGGTATCAGAGTCAGACCCATCTCAATTCTTTGTTCGTCGATGTTGGCCCCCAAATTATATTGTCCACGCTCCCGTTAACGAAGTTTGGGCGTGCGGGAGAGTGTTAAGAGTCCCACATCGGAAATGGAATGGGAACATGGACTCCTTATATGTACTTGGACAATCCTCACTCTACAAACTAGCTTTTGGGGTTGAGTTAGGCCCAAGATCCATTCTTACATTCATAATCATTTTTTGTGCTCTGCAGACTGCATTACACAATTTCCCCACAAAGCCCTCCATTTCTCTCTATATTCCCCTTCAGTTTACTCTTTCAACATTCAAATAGCACCTTTAAAAAGCTAAATATGCACAAGCATTTAAAAATAGCTTTGACAGATTTTTAATTTTCCCCCATTTGCACCCCGAGAATCAAAGTTTAGAATTCTGTAAGCTTAACTGAAGGTACATATATAAGCACATCATATAAGTGATAAGCCAATGCAGAATGATATTCAATGAGTAAAGGACCAACATATTCTTGAAACTCTGACTGTGGAGACATGAAGAAGTGAATATACAATAAACTAACCTCATGTAAGTAGAGTGCTATGCAGATTGAACATTGAGTATAAGGAGTGTTGTGGACTTTGTAATCTTTTTTCTGAATTTGGGTCTTTAAGTAAATGGATGGAGGAGGATAAGACATCTTGTGATAATTAGCTTTGCAACTTCACCACACATTTCTTCTTTCTGCATTTGGCCGAAAATGATCCTTAGGGGTCGTTTGGTTTATGGATAGGGAGTATTATTAAGAATTAAGTTTGGGTATAAATTTATCCTCCATCCATAATTAATAAAATAATATCAACTTTGAATATAATAAAGTTAATATTTTGAAAAATGCATTGGGAAATTATTATAGTTAATAATAAGGATAAATTAGGAATTAAGTGATAAATTATGTCTTAATTTTTCAAACTGGATAATTAAAAGTAGACATCTATTTTTAGTACAGTGGACAAGTAAATGCGGGCGATAAGTACTTTGTTTGGTTGAAGATATTGAAAAATTTATATCTTTAACCAAACAAAGTATAAATCTATACCCAAACGTAATTCCATCAAACTAGGTATTATTCCCAAAATTATAATCTAGGAATAACCTATTCCGCGAACCAAACGACCCCTTAATGTACAGGGGTTGGACAACTTTGATCCTTAATGTATACCACTTTATGTATGCAAAAAGTAGACACTTTTAATCCCCAACACTAAAAATAACGTTGTTAAACTTAACCAACCGTCCCTTGGACTGAACTTACTACTATTTCCTGACAAGTCTTGGAAGAAAAGATTCACTTCACTCAAAAAATTCATAGACAGATTCAAGAGGCCAATTATTTCCTGTCTGACTTCGTCACTCAGGGTTCAAAGTATGTCTATATTTCTGTTATCCATTTATGAATAAATTTGAAAATGTTTCTTCTTCATTCTTTAATTTGATTTTATTGAACTTATCTAACATACTAATTGTATGGTTATGTTTCTGTGGGATACAATAATTGCAGGGAACGGGAAGTAAGTAATTATTACAATTGCTAGAAAGGATAAACTAAATATTAGAACCAAAACTGGAAATCAAGAACGAAACAAACTCCTTGTGTGATTTGCTGAGTCGAGTGATGACACTCTGTCTTTAAGACAAGATTGCCCCGTATATATCCTCTTACGTTGACGGGCAATAGTCTCCCAAGATACAACAACAACTTAACAATTGAGCAAAGGAAACTCAAGTGTTACTCTTGAAGAACTTTGAGTATAGTAAACTTACTAGAGATGAAGAAGATGTATTCAGAAAATTCTGTGAATGTTTCTAAGTGTAGTGTTCAACAATTGAGCCAAAAACCTCAATTTATAGTGTAAGTAGATGACCCCTCAACTAGCCAACTAATAGCCTTCAATAGTCAATGTAATGACACTTATTGAGAGGTTACATTCAGCCAAATAATGGCTGAATTCATGTGCCAAGTAATGGAGATTCAATGCTCCAAAACCAGCCCAAAGGTCAGAACTTTCCAACTTTCCGTCGCAGCATTCTGCCTTCGAAGCGCTGCAGCTCTATGAATTAGCGCTACGGCGCTGCCTGGGAGGCGCCGCGGCTCCGACGGTGTTGCACCGCGGCCCTTCATGGCTCCGCGGTGATTTCTGACTCGTTTCATCTTACACTTCTTCCTTCGTTTACCAACGTGGAATACTCTGTCATTTGGTCAATAACCGTCCATCATTCTATGTCTCAAACGTATTACATACGTACCAATATCTCTTTCACTAACGAAATTTGCAATACTTGACACTACGTGTGCACGTGTGTGAAAATGACATTTCCGACGTGTGGGGCCCCAATTGTTTGAGTCATAATAATGGGATATACTTAATTCCACATTAGTAAATTTCCAACAATCCCCTCTTGAAAGAGATTTTGGCGCACTCACATGGTGCCTTTTCCAGCAATCTTTTCAGCAGACCGATGTTGCATCTGGATAGGTAGCTTCCGCTTTGAACCTTCCATAGTTGAATACCATTGGACTTACTTATTGTGCGATGAATGTCATGTCTTAAACCGTCAGTGTTTAGTGTAAGTCAAGTCAACGGTACCAACACAACAACTTTCCTTACTCTGTTCTTCGTAATGTTTTGTCCATTGTGGCCGTGGACACTTCTTGGATTCTTAAGTGCTTTCATTTGAGGCGGTCTGTCCTCGCACTTAAATAGGTTGTCTCCTACAAGGTATTTTGTTATACCCCACTTTACAAGTGTTAGGAACCATTAAAAGTTTTCCCAAATCTAACCTCAACCGGTGATAATCATTAAAGGTTTTAGAAACTTAACATTTACCCACACTGCAGATTCTATCGCGGGAACGACTTTGGATTTGGTGTTTCTTTACAGAAATCACTATCCGAAGTGCTCATGCTTCCACCGAAGCGCTCAACTAAACCTTTACATCTAGTTTTCCCATTGAACCTAGTTCCTGGGATCTCCAGTCAGTAAGGTTGGGTTACCACCGTATTGGTCCTTATACCTTAGATTTTAAGCCCATTCCCCTACACAGGCAGAACATCTGATCTTTGGATAAGCCCTTTGTCAGTGGGTCCGCTATGTTATACTTTGATTTTATGTAATCAATGGATATGATACCCGTGGTGATCAGCTGCCTAATGGTCTTATGTCTCTGTCGAATATGACGAGACTTGCCGTTGTACATAGAACTTCATGCCCTTCCTAGAGTCTTCTAACTGTCACAGTGGATCATTACAGAAGTACGAGTTTGTCCCAACAAGGGACATCCTCTAAAAAGTCGTGAAGCCACTCAGCTTCTTCTCCTGCTTTGTCTAAACCAATAAACTCTAATTCCATCATGGATCGGGCGATGCAAGTTTGCTTAGAGGATTTCCAAGACACAGCCCCACCACTAATTGTAAATACATACCCACTAGTGGACTTGGTGTTCTCTATATCAGATATCCAGTTTGCATCATTGTACCCCTCTAGTACAGCTGGATATCTCGAATAATGCAACCCGTAAGTTAGCGTGTATTTCAGGTATCGTAGTACCCGATTCAATGCCTTCCAATGATCATTACTCAGATTACGGGTAAACCTAGCCAACGTGTTGATTGCATAAGCAATATCAGGTAGGGTGTAGTTTGTTATGTACATCAAACTCCCAATCACATGTGCATATTGCTCCGGGCATACGGGTGTACCATGATTTTTATCAAGCTTTTGATTTCTATCAATTGGTGACTTCATAGGCGAACTGTCAAACATCTCGAACTTTCTGAACACATCCTCAATGTAGTGAGACTGAGATAAGACCAGTTTGTCAGACGTCTTAGAGATCTTTATCCCTAAGATGACATCTGTGATACCCATATCCTTCATGTCGAAGCATTGTTTCAACATGTTCTTAGTCTCTAGAATCAAGCTAGGATTGCTCCATGTGATCAACATGTCATCTACGTACAAGCATATCATGACGAACGAGTCAAAATTACCTTTCATGTAAACACATTTGTCACACTCATTAATGGAGAAATCCTTCTATAGTAGAGTACTATCAAATTTTTTGTGTCATTGCTTCGGGGCTTGTTTCATCCCGTACAGAGATTTGACAAGCCGACAGACTTTCTTCTCTTGCCCTGGAACCACATACCCCTCGGGTTGTTCCATATAAATTTCTTCTTCCAAATCACCATTTAGGAAGGCTGTCTTGACATCCATTTGATGTATCTCAAGGTCACGCAATGCTGCGATCGCAATGAATACTCGTATGGACGTCATCCTAGACACCAGGGAGTACGTGTCAAAATAGTCAAGGTCTTCATTCTGTCGATAGCCCTTGACTACTAACCTGGCCTTGTACTTATCTATAGATCCATCTGCTTTATACTTCCGTTTAAGTATCCACTTACAACCCAATAATTTATTTCCTGGAGGAAGATCAACCAACTCCCAAGTATGGTTATGCAGAATGGAGTCTATTTCACTCTCAATAGCTTCTTTCCAGAGCGGTGCCTCTGGAGTTGACAATGCTTCATCAATTGTCCTTGGTTTGTCATCAACCATATAAGCTACAAAGTCAGGACTGAAGGATTTATCCTTCCTGGCCCTTTTGCTTAGCCTTGGTTCCATCTCTGGAACACTAGATTCCAGATATTCAGCCACTTCGAAGTTCACTAGATCTGAACCATCTAGATCCAGGCAGTCAACGTCTCCTGGTTTTTGAGAGCTTTGTTCATAACTTCATTTGCGAGAGGTTATGTCTTTTTCCTTTCTAGGAAAAGTACCCTCAAAGAATTGAGCATTCCTTGATTCCATGATTGTACCCCCATGGATATCTGGAATATCTGACTTATGCACTAAGAAGCGATAAGCACTACTGTTATTTGCATATCTAATGAATATGCAATCTACAGTCTTAGGCCAAATCTTGACCTGCTTTGGCTTGGGTACTTCGACCTTTGCCAAACAACTCCACACCTTCAAATATTTATAGGTGGTTTCTTTCCCTTCCATGATTCATATGGAGTTTTGTCTTAACCTTATGTGAGATTATGTTAAGAATGTAAGGACGACTTCTCCCCACATGTTTTGGGAAAGACCGGAATTGATGAGCAAGGCATTCATCATTTCCTTCAATGTGCGGTTCTTAAGTTCTGCCACACCATTCGACTGAGGTGAGTATAGAGTCGTCGTTTGATGAACAATGCCCGATTCGGCATAATATTTCTCAAATGGCGCTACATATTCTCCCCCTCTATCGCTACGAATGGATTTAATCTGCATGCTTAGTTAGTTCTCAACTTCTACTTTGTAACGTCGGAACGCTTCAAAGGCTTCATCTTTACTTTTCAATAACTAAAGGTAACAATACATTCTGCTATCATCAATGAATGTCACAAAGTACTTGTTCCCTCCCCTAGTTTGTGCAAACTTCAAATCACATATATCTGTGTGAATAAGTTCTAGAGGAGCGGTATTCCTTTCGACGGATTGAAAAGGAAGCTTTGTGAGTTTTGCCTCTACGCACACCTTACACTTATGTTGAGGGTTTACGTCGATAGACGACAACAACTCTAACTTAACCAACCCTTGGATGGACTTGTAGTTAACATGTCCGAATCTATGATGTCATAAATTAGATGACTCAAGACATATTACAGACATGTCGTTAACTTTGAAGAGGCTTTCACAGACGAAGTCTCTTCCCACAAAGGTTCCATTCTTAGTGATTACAAATTTATTGGACTCAAACACTAGCCTAAAACTAGCATTAACCAATAAATGACCTGAAATTAAATTTCTCTTAATCGCATGGACATGCATCACCTCCTTCAGAGTGAGCTCCTTTCCAGAAGTCATCTTCAGGACTACCTTTCCTACCCCCAGCACGTCAGAGCAAGTGTTGTTACCCATGAAAAACTTATTGTTTGTAACTGGTGTATAAGTGGAGAAGGCATCTCTATTGGAACAGATGTGTCTTGTAGCACCTGTGTCCATCCACCATTGCATGAGATTCTCAACAAGGTTTGCTTCAAGCACCACCGCTGAGCACTCCTCAATCATTTCATCCAGAAAACTGTCTTTGACGACGTTAACATGTGCCTTGCCCTTAGCCTTGGCCTTCTCTTGTTGCTCAGTCTTGAACATGTGGCAGTCCTTGATCATGTGACCAGGTTTCCCACAGTGGTGACAGTTTCCTTTGAACTTCTCCGCCGCTTGGGTCTTGCCATCTTTCTGGAACTTGCGCTTCTTGCTTGGGTTCCTTTTGGCCTCAGCCAGATTTGCCTTTGCCTCAACGGGTTGTTTACCCCTAGGCAATGCCTTCTTATTATCTTTCTGAATCTGGAGTTTGATAATAAGTTCTTCAAAGGTCATTTCCTTTGTTTTGAGTTTCAAGTAACTCATAAATTCATTCTACGAGGGAGTTAACTTTTCAATCAGTGATGGAACAAAAAACTACTCATTTGGTTTCATACCTTCCAAATCTAGGTGATGTAGAATCATTTGGAATTTCTGGACTTGGGACATCACTGTTTTGCCATCCACCATTTAAAATTTCAGGAATTTTCCAACGATGAATTTCTTAGTACCTGCATCTTGTGCGTTGTACTTCTTCTGCAGTTTTTCCCATAACTCTTTGGTAGTACCTACGGTGAAATACACCGTGTAGAGAGGGTCTGACAAGCAGTTTAAAATATAGTTCTTACACATGAAATCACTATGACTCCATGCATCAAGAATCATCTTCATGCCATTAATGAGATGGATACCTTGGCCCCCGTCAGCTGTTTCAGTAGGCGAAGGGTCCATTTCATCTCCAGCTTGTGGAGGATCTTCTGTTAGGAAATGAGTCATTCCCATAACAGTCAGATAAAATAACATCTTTTATTGCCATCTCTTGAAATTGGAGCCCATGAACTTTTCTGGGCGTTCATGATGGAATCTAGCGGGTGAAGGAACTGGAGTGTTCCCTTGAGTAGCAGAAAAGGCGTTGGTTGAGCCTTGAGCAACCGGAAAGGCATTAGGTGTGCCTTGAGCAGTGAGGAAGGCATAGAGGTTGCTTTGGGTAGCATCAGCAGCAGAATCAGAAGCGAGTTGTTCTCTTCCAGTCATCTTTCTTAGCACTTACAACAAATCATGTCTTAAACTTGTGGGATACAACAATTGCAGGGAACGGGAAGTAAGTAATTATTACAATTGCTAGAAAGGATAAACTAAAGATTACAACCAAAAACTGGAAATCAAGAACGAAACAAACTCCTTGTGTGATTTGCTGAGTCGAGTGATGACACTCTGTCTTTAAGACAAGATTGCCCTGTATATATCATCTTACGTTGACGGGAAATAGTCTCCCAAGATACAACAACAACTTAACAATTGAGCAAAGGAAACTCAAGTGTTACTCTTGAAGAACTTTGAATATAGTAAACTTGCTAGAGAGGAAGAAGATGTATTAAGAAAATTCTGTGAATGTTTCTAAGTGTAGTGTTCAACAATTGAGCCAAAGGCCTCAATTTATAGTGTAAGGGGATGACCCCTCAAGTAGCCAACTAATGTCCTTCAATAACCAATGTAATGACACTTATTGAGGGGTTACATTCAGCCAAATAATGACTGAATTCATGTGGCAAGTAATGGAGATTCAATGCTCCAAAACCAGCCCAAAGGTCAGAACTTTCCAACTTTCCGTCGCAGCATTCTGCCTCCGAAGTGTCGCGACTCTGTGAATTAGCGTCGCGGCTCCAGTGACTAGCCACCCAATTAGCGCCACGTCATTCCGACGGTGTTGCACCACGGCCCTTCACGGCGATTGCCGACTCGTTTTATCTTACACTTCTTCCTTCGTTTACCAACGTGAAATACTTTGTCATTTTGGCCAATAACCGTCCATCATTCTATGTCTCAAACGTATTACATACGTACCAATATCTCTTTCACTAATGAAATTTGCGATACATGGCACTACGTGTGTACGTGTGTGGAAACGACGTTTCCGACGTACGGAGCCCCAATTGTTTGAGTCATAAATAATGAAATATATTTAATTCCACATTAATAAATTTTCAACAGTTTCAATGTTCGATTAAATGGAGGTTTGATAACTATTGAAAATGGTAATGTAACATTGAGTCTCGAATAACAGGATGTTTTATTTTTTGCGCTTTTGTTTGTAACTCTTTTTCTAAGTTTTGCTGATTAGGAAGAAATTAGATTTTGGGATATAAGCTCAGGACTTTTGTTTTTGTTTTATTTTAAGAAAATCGGCAAGAGGGAAACTTTCTGTGTTAGCACACAAGGTGTTTGAGTAATAATAGTTTCCTACATAAGTTTACTCATGTATGCTAAGAATTGATTGAGCTCGGTTAATCTCCTACATATTTTTTATTTCTTTGGTTATTTATAAATGCATTGTTCGTAGAAGCTATATGGAAAAATTAACAGGGAGTTATTTTTCCGTAGGATGAAGCTATATTTTATTGCCTTTTGGTATGACAAGTTTATCTAGCAGTCAATTTTTGTGTTAAATCTTTGATTTGCTTTCATAGTTTTATCCACCGTAACTGTTTGTGATGATAGGGAAAGGGAAATATCATCACCTGTGTTTATGGCATCTGATATGAGATGCATTTGACAAGTGTATATAGATAGTTCAAGGATTTAATTTAAATGAGAAACATGTCATGGTATGGCTATTACATCTAACAGTGATTAAGACTTATGTATTACGTCCCGGCCCAGCTTAAACAATATCAGTGTAGGCAGCTAACACAACAATAACATACCCACTGAAATCCCACAACGTGGGGTACGTGGGGTCTGGGGAGGATAGAGTGTACGCAGACCTTACATCTACCATGGTAATTAGAGAGGTTGTTTCCTGTTAGAATATTGTGTAAATCATATTATGATTATGTATTAATGTAGTATCATTTTATATATGGTAGGTAGTAAAATGTTAATTAGGAATATTATGTTAATTAGGTAGAAGATTATTAGGAAGATTAGACATAATTTACTCTTCTACCTTAAATGTGTATGGTGTATATATTGTTCCCTTGAAGGATGAATACATTGAGGAAAATACTTTCAAAGTCTTACATGGTAGCAAGAGCTTAAGGAAAGATCCAAAATTATTTTATTTTCTTCCAAATTTTCGGTCCTCTTCCTCCCTAGAACCCTAGTTGGCCGAAAATTTCTTCATTTTTTTTCTCTTACTCCATTATTGATTATCCTTCATCACAACCAATTATGTCTGAAACCAAATCATCCTTTCACCCTGCCCTTGCTGTCTCAAACATCAAAACACATGTTTCCATCAAACTAGAAATGGAAATCGTTCATTATGCGACTTGGGCGAAATTATTCAAAATATGTTGTCGTGCTTACAAAGTTCTTCATCGTATAATTCCTCCGAAAGATGGAAAAGGGAAAGACATAACAAACGATGCAGACAAGGAATTGTGGGATACACTTGATGCCACAGTCCTTGGTTGGATTTATGCAACAATCTCCACTAACTTGTTGCATACGATAATGGAACCGGATTCAACAGTCATGGCGACTTAGGAACGCTTGCGAGATATTTTTCAAGATAACCAAAACTCTCACATTGTTACATTGGAATATGAGTTCTCAACCATTGACATGGCGGATGTAACATCCCGTACTTTCGGATCACAGCTTGAACCGCTAAGCGTATGTAAAATCGCTAGGCGTGTGTAAATGGATCTGAGCGTTGAAAATTTTTTGGATCATATTTACGTATGCTAATAAAGAGTTTAGCATATAAAATGATTAAACCCCGAAATAATTTTGGATGTACCAAGTGTGACGATGGAGATCGAAAATAAATTTGGTGTGTGCATGAAGAGGTTATGGACTAGTGTCATATCACAAATTTCCGGTCTCGTAAAGGTAAGATACTGAAGGACCCCTGCCAGACTGCGATATCGGGTCGGATCCTCGTAGGGTACACCGGCTGCGACACTAAGCTTGGACTTAGTATAAACTGGAATGGAAGTGGACTTACAGGATGACATCACAGCCCTCTCGATGATCTCAGCTGCATACTTCCGTTGAGACAAGAATAATCCATCGGAATGACGAGTGACGACAATCCCAAAAAGTAACTCAAGGCACCTAAGTCTTTCATAGCAAACTCAGAGCTGAGCATGGTCATGATAGACTGGCGTAAGGCATCGAAAGAGGCAGTCAAAATGATATCATCCACATACAACATAATGTAGGCCAAGGACGAACCACGACGATAGATGAACAAGGAATTATCAGACCTGCTGTGAGTGAACCCAATAGTGGAAACATACTCAGCAAACCTTGTATACCAGGCCCGTGGAGACTGCTTAAGCCCATATAAGGACTTCTTCAACAAACATACATGATGAGGATGTTTGGGATCCCTGAATCCTAATGGCTGATGCATATAAATTGTTTCCTTGAGATCACCGTGTAGGAAAGCATTTTTACGTCTAACTGATGGATAGGCCATGATTTCGAAAGAGCCAAGCTGAGTACAGTGCGAATGGTAGCCGGTTTGACCACCAGACTAAATGTCTCACCACAATCCACCCCAACCTGCTGAGTCTTACCATCACCCACAAGCCGCGCCTTATGCCGTGCAAATGAAGCATCTGAATTTTCCTTGTGAGCAAAAATGCACATAGACCTAATAATATTAATACCAGAAGTATTTTTAATGTGTTTACATTAAAAATACTCCAAATTATGAAGTCATTATTTATTTATATGTTGATAATGAGTAAACATATTGCCGATATAAATGCTACTAAGCGCATGTTGGCTAGCAAATTTGATATGAAGGACTTAGGAGTTGCTGATTTGATCTTAGGCATCAGAATTCATAAAACTCCACAATGTTTAGCATTATCGCAGTCTCATTATATTGAAAGAGTACTTGACAAGTTTAAGTATTTAAATTTCAATATTGCCAAGACTCCAATTGACATGAGCTATACATTTCAGAAGAATAAAGGTGAAAGTGACTCACAATTGGATTATACAAAAGTGTTGGGAAGTTTGATGTATATCATGAATTGTACGCGATCAGATATAGCATGTGCTATTAGTAAATTGAGTCGGTTTACAAGTAATCCCAATCAAACTCACTTGATGGCAATGAAACGAGTTTTGGGGTATCTGAAACATACCCAAGACTACGCTTTGCATTATAACAAATATCCCACCGTGATCGAAGGATATAGTGATGCAAATTGGATCACCAGATCATCTGAAGTTAAATCCACAAGTGGTTATGTTTTCACAATTGGGGGTGGATCAGTGTCTTGGAAATCATCCAAACAGACGTGCATCGCTCGTTCTACAATGGAATCTGATTTTATAGCTTTAGACAAGGCCGGTGAAGAAGCTGAATGGCTCCGAAATTTCTTGGAAGATATTCCATTTTGGCCCAAACCTTTGGCACCTATATGTATACATTGTGATAGCCAAGCAGCAATAGGTAGGGCAGGGAGCGTTATGTATAAGGGAAAATCGCGTCACATTCGACGGCGGCACAATACCGCTAGACAGCTACTCTCTAGTGGTGTTGTCACGATTGACTACGTAAAGTCAAGAGATAACATATCGGATCCGCTAACAAAAGGCCTATCTATAGAGGCGGTTGAAAGATCATCTAAGGGAATGGGTTTAAGGCTAAGGACAAGTCATCATGGCGGTAACTCTACCTAGCAGACTGGAGATCCCAAGAGCTAGGTTCAAAGAGATCAAACAAAGTCGTGACTGACGGTTCGGCATTGTCAAATAACTAAATTCATTCTCATGATGAAGACAATGTTCAGGAATAAGGATAAAATGTTATGGTTTTTTTAACAAGTTAATAAAAAGCGTAAGTTTTATTTTGTAATGGTTTCTAAGTTTGGCAGGTTTGACCAAATAGTGTGTCTACACGATAACACGTTTAGGAATCACCTATGTGAGTGTGAAGTGTAATCCGCTTCAAAGAGAATGATTGTAAGAAGCCCATTCTCTATACACTCATGAAACCAAGAGGTGTTCATGGCTGAAACGAACACAACCATAAGAACCATAGACGGTAAAGGATTGATTGTGTGACATATGGTTTACTAGGTATACGCTAAAGCTCGATAGTTCAAAGATATCAAATCTACCGATTTACCGAGTATATCCGACATATGTTCACTACGGAAAGTTCAAAGGGAAACCTACTTATCCAGATGCAATTAATCCTTGATTGGAAATTACACACTTGTCCATACATTCCTTTATCTTATAGCCATTCCCCATTCATGTGGGGGATTGTTGGATTTAAATGATAGATTGAATGGAAAATGGAGGGAGTTCCTTCTTGCTTTATAAAATAAGCATCTGTCCTCAACGGTAGTGGAAAGAAAAGTTCTTCTACTTATAAGTAGAAGTACTCCTTCTTTTTGCTAAAGGGTTAAGAAGAGGGTCTCCCCTCGAGCCGTCGTCGTCGCTCGGCTCGGCTTCAGATTTGGATTTGGATTTGGTCAAATGATCTGATTGATTGATAATATTTTTGGACCAAATTTTCTTTACTTTTTAATTATTTAATTAATTATTATTTAATTAAATTAATTAACTTATCCAATCCTACCCGTTAGTGACCCGGATCCGTGTGTCTAACCCGCGATCCGGTTTCTTTTTCCATATTTAAATTTCCCACCAGTTTTTAGTGGCTGTTCAGAAGGGTTGCAAACCTTCAGAAACAGTACTTCCATGGCTATAAATTCGTTTGATTCCTCAGAATTTAATTCACTAATTTTTCTGAACTTCTTCTTCTTCTGCACAAATAAATTCCAGTGTTGTGATTTACTGTTGTTGAGTGGTTCACTGACACCGTTGTTCTAGGTACCGATACACCGGTGAGTAAGATCGTTCTATCCTGGGAGGATATATTCCATTAACCTCGGGTACTTGAGGGGAATAATTTTCTTAAGGACACACTGTGCATTCAGTGGGCTCGATTTTTCCATTCTTAAATATTTTTCAGAATCTGTTCTTATTTTCCAGAATTTGTCCAGGTTTTTGTTTTCTGGTTTCAGAAATTAATTTTACTGCTTCATCGGTTTTGCAATACAGTATAGCAACAGAAATTTGGGAAGAGTGGAGGTAAATTATATCACGAATTCCGGTGAAGAGGGACGGAATTCGGATCCGGTTGTGGCCGAGAAATGGCACAAAAATCGAGAGCAAGGGCGGAAGCAAGACCTAGTCTCCTGATACCAGAAAGAAATAACCCATTTGATTATTTTCATTAATTGAAAGATTATTTATACAAGTTACATATTTCCATAATAGGAGAATCCTATTCCTATTCTACTTCTAAAACCTTATTCTCTTTGGATACTAACTATACATTTATGGTAATACAATTATTATGGTAAGTGTACAATACTAATTACATTACAATATTACATAAACTAGGAGACTAAATATTACCTAAATCATAAACACTAATTACGGTAATAGGGAGAAACCGAGAGGAGCAATATACACAATATACACCTGTATATTGTCTGTATATTGTGTATATTTAACATATATATTACAAAATTCTAAGATCATTTAGATTGAGGAAGAAGTTGAATTCATTTTAAAAATTGACGCCTCAAACGAATATTAAGGAGCAATATTAAGAAGCCAAGTGGTGAAATAATACTTAAGGTATGTATATATGGGTATTCGAGGATTAGAATTAAATTATGATATTAATTTAAGGAAATTATTATCACATTGATAATATGTAACAAAAATAAAATTGTTTAACGCTTATATTTTGTCACTATCATTTTCTTAAAGACATATAATTGGATCATATACTATAAGTTTTAAATAAATCACCTCGAGATGACTTTTAAATTTATGTGAAAAATTCAGGATCGGAACTAAAGGAATGCGAAAGTTTAATTTTTTTATGAATAGATAAAGACACATATTTAAAAGTTTTACAATAGAATTCTCTTGGAATTGGGCCCGTGCAACTACTAACTACTATATTTAGAAATTATAGTGTAAGTAGATATTTTCCTTGCATTCGAGTTAGATATTTCATTTTGTAAATTTAATTAGTGTAAAATAGATTTTACAAAATTATAAGTAATACAAAATATAAAACTACTTAATCTTAGACAAACAAAAATAAGATTAAAAAAAGTTAAATATATATATATATATATATATATATATATATATATATATATATATATATATATATATATACTCTTCTCCTAGGTACATTTCCGGTATTTGTATCTACCGTATATTGTTCTCCGGTTGTTCTTTGGAATGGGCTATAGCTTGACGCACTAGTTTCCATTAACTCTTTTTGGCTTATTACTGAATTCGTTTCAAATTCATCTTCACTAAGAATAAGGTCTTTCCAGATTTCTTCAAAAGTATCTGTTTTTGTTTTTAAAATCTGTTCTTCTTTATAACCTAAATTATCAGTTCTTTTTTCGCCTAACTTAAAATGATCTATAGTTTGTTCTAATTCCATATGATCTAATTTACATCCCTTACATCTAAATAACATCCAAGTTTTTTTCTTTTTCCAGGCGCTTAGCTTCTTCTATGGCGATGTCTACTTCATAGCCTTCTTGTATTAATTCTATATTCATAAACGTAGTTTCTGTTATTTCTTGTTCATCTACGGTACTTTCTTCTTCACAGTCTTTCTGTGGAATGTAATTATAGTCTGTGAATCTTATAGATGTTTCTCCTTTTGGATTTGTATATTCTAGATGAGATTTGGGTTGTAATATCTTCTTCTTTGTATTAAATTGTTCTAACTTCCATTCTAGACCTGCATATTCTTCGGGTCGGATCTTTACATGCTTTATTAAATTAATTCCTTTATTACTCATTAGTTCTACTACATCATTAATTTTTATTTTAAATTTTGTATTACTATTGTTTGTCATCTTTCCTAAGAATCCTAAGCATAATAGTAGATTATTTCCACTATGCATTTCTTCATATCCTTTTGTCTGTATTCCTATTTTTATATGTTTTCCGAATTCTGTTAAGTTCATTAAGAAGTCTGGGCTGATATAAAATATTCCTCCATTATCTGTCATGTCTATTTCAGTCATTCCTATAATGGATTTCTTCATATCTGTCCATCTATCGTCATAGATTACTATCAGGACTTTACTTCCTAAATTTTTTCTCGTTAAACCTTTTATTCCTACTACCATTAATCCCATATGCATGAGAGTTCTGGTTGTTCTTTTTATTTGTTTTAGAGATTCTAAACTTATTAAGCTTATATTTCTAGTTGTGTTTCCTAATACAGATAATTGTTCTTCTCTATAGTGTCTATATAATTGAGTTGTTGACGAAAATTGTCTAGTATTGTATAGAGTTTTAGGGTTCAATAGTTTTAATTGATTTTCTTGGAAAATACTAATGTCTCGATCTACATTGATTACTTCACTAAGTTGTCTATTATTTTCTTCAGGTGTTCTCCTATTTAATAATCGAGATAATAAACTATTTCCTATTCTGTCTTCAGAAAAGCTTAATCTTGGTCTTTCGTCTTCTGTTCTTGATCTAGTTGAAAAAATGTCCATTTTTGTGGTTTTTTATTTATTTAACTCTTTCTTTTCGAGGAGTTATTTCTACCCTTTTTAATTGATCTATTAATTCGTCTACCTGTTTGTCTTTTGATACTTCTCTATCTTGTTCTCGTGCTATTAGATATATATGTTCGCTTTGTACGTCTAATTGTGCTGTTAAAGCTTTTATTTTTCTGATAAGGTCTAAAATTAAAGATACTGTAATAATATTCTGTTGCAGAAATATTTGATCTGATTTTGCGTTGGGTATATATTCTTTATAGTCTTGTGGTAGAGGTATTGATTTTTCTATTAGTTTTAACGCTTCTTCTTGAACTACAGTCAATCTACTCATGAAAGGATAGTCTCTTTTAGCTGTAGAATTGTTTCTTCTAGCTTTAAAATCTTACTTGTTAAACTTGTTAAATCTCTTTTAATTTTATTAATTTCTTGGATGGTTTTTGATTCGACACTTATTAAATTATTTTTTAATAACGTTTCTAATTCTTGCTTACTAGATAACTTCTTAAAGTCGCACTTATTGACTACAGTATTTATATATTCTAGATTTTGTTCTGACTTTTCAATAATATTCTTTTGTTTAAGTTGTGCTGCTTCTAATTTTTCTAGATGTATAATATAGTGCTTATTATTTTCCTTTATGTTCTCACTTAAATTTATAATTATATCTACTATAGTGTTTAATTGTTTTTCTTCACTATGTAGTATATGGTCTCCTGTGCTAAAGTTACACTTTACTATACTATGATCATTTAGAATTCTATATTTCTTTTCTGGGGTTATTCTTAAATCTAAATATTCTAAATGTTTTAAGTGGGCTATATTTTCTCTTTTATCCTAGAGGTATAGTTATCTTATTAATTCTGAGTTGCCAGGCTATGCTATCTCTATAATAGGTTATATCGCTCTGTAGACCTTGTAATTCCCACTTTATATGTGAGATTAAATCTTTACTAAGTTTATTTTGTAGTAGGCTTTCTTGTATTTTTGCGGATAAAGTTATAGAATGTACTAGTTCTAGATAACCGCGTAAGTCTTTGAAATGGCTGAGTAATTCAGCTTGAGTAAAAAGTTTAGACGTTACTAATTCTAAAAATGAGCGTAAAGCTCTTTCTGCTAATATATATCTTTTCTTTCTTTTTATTTCTCTATCTATTAACCAATAATTAAAACGGATTCTTTTTACGAAAGGCAAAGATCTCATTAATATGGTTTAAACCTTTTTGAGTCTTTTACTATCTTCCTATGTTTTAGGTGGCCTATCAACTTATATTCTAGGCAAGATATTTTATCTATTACTTCTAATAGTCTTAACGGGTTTTCTTTACTACTATTTAGGCGAATATACTCTGGGTATAAGGTGCTTAATTCGTTCTTAACTTCTAAATAAGAGTCTGTCATACAAACTGGTCCTAAAAAATCTTCAAGCTCTGATACCAAAATAAGGGGGGGGGGTGTATATTTCAATAAAATTGTTTCAATAGAGGGGTATTTCAATAGGTTGTGTAGTCCTACTCGGTACTCCCTTCCTGTCTCATTTCCTCTTATGTCCGTCTTGCAATCAGAATGTGTCTCTCCTAATAAATAAACATTTTTTTATTTTTTATTTTTTATAATCTGGACTATGTCCAGTCATGCGAGTTCGTATATACTATTCATCTCGTGAAGACTCTATGCTTATTTATTTCTTCCTTTGAACTGTTCATCTCTTCTTCTAAGACTTACCCTAAAAATGACAGTCGTCTTTAGCCACACCCAATTTTCAGGCCAACACCGTCCTTCAGCGGACATCAAAAGGCCATATCGTCAACCACCGTCGACTTAGGAATTTACAGGCTAATCCATTGAGGTCATTATAGAGCTTAAAAGATAACCATATAGTAAGTTCAAAGAATAACTATGCCTAAGCATATAGAGTTCATGATTCTAATAGTAAATAAAAACTCCATGATAACAATAACATAACATATTTAACAACAACATACTTCCTGCAGAGGTTAGACTGCAAGATATATTCATTAATATTTCAAAACATAATTTACATGCGGAGGAGATAACTACTAAAAGTAGACTTACATAATTGGAAAATACAGGGAGGTTTCCCTTTCGGGAAGCCAGAGTAAGCTCCAGCTTCTTTGAAAGCAAAGAGCTGACTACTTATCGAAAATAAGGGGGAGTTTATACAAATGGGTTGAAGAGAGAGGGGAGAGAGATTTCTTGCATTATTTGTGTTGTGTTTTTTTCCTTCTCTTTTTTCTTTTTTTTTTATGTCTAACTCTTCTCTCGAGTCTATTATTTATACTGTCTGGCGGACTTCAATCTGCGGATTTCAAAATGATTTAAGAATCTTGAGTTTCTGCCGGGTGCGCTGTGGGCCCCATCGTCACGTGAAACGTTTTTCAAAAGTTACTTTATCATTTTGTCGTTGATTCCTTCTGTCGCGCATTATTTTTTCTTTAGCTATATGTCTCTATCTTATCTTTTGCTTTATTCATCTTTTGCGTTGCTATCATTCTGTTCAGTCTGCTTTATTCGGTGTCATTGTCTGTCGTTATCTCGTTGTATACCATTCTTTTGAGGAGCGTTATACATCGTTCTTTTATTTGTCTGGATCTCTGTACATCGTTCTTCCTAAGTGTCCAAATTATGTAGAGCTATTGAATCAAAACTCATTCCTAAGTCATAATTGTTTGGGTCTTGAGCATAATTCGATTGTAAAAACTCGTTATCTGTGTCCGAGACATGATCTACACTATTTCCGTCTGAATTGTGTTCTGGACTTGGGACTGGTAATTGTGGTGGTGGATTTTCGTGTTTATCTTGTTGTGAGTCTTTGTTCTGGGTTTTGTTTGTTTGAAAGATTCTTGCTAGTGTTTCTTCAACAATCTTTTCTATGTTCTTATTTTTTTTCTTTTTTAACATAGTAGTTCTGTTTCTTGAGGATGATCCTTGATTAAATGTTCTGGGAAGTCTTCGTCTTAGCTGAGGGGAAATATCTTCCTCACTTTCACTTTTTGGCAAAGTGACAACCATCAACAGATTTGATACGTCTTTACCGGCAACCGTTTGCACCGGACTAGCTGTACATTTATCCTGTACAGTGGATCTGTTTGCATTCAGGAGGGAACGCACACTTGTCTCATCCATTTTAATCTGAGATGGAGAACTACGTATGCGAATTTCTTTACGCTTTTGGTATCTTGTATTTTTTGTTCTAACAAACGTATTTGTTCTGAGAGTCTGGTGTTTTGTAATAATAGAGTCTCTTTGGTCTGATTGAGGCGTCTAACTGTTTCGATCATTGTGGAACAATAATCGCAAAAAATAATTCTATCAGTGTCTTTCTGAATATTGTATTGAGGGGTTTTGTTTGGATTTTGTCTAAGAGCTGGAGAGACATAGTAGTTTGGTCCAAGCACTCCTCTTGTATAGTCTAGAGCTTCATTAAAATCATTAAAGCCTTTAAAAAGTGGTTTTTTAATATCTTTAATTGAGTCTAATACTTCTAACCAAGTTTGGAAAATTCCATTAGTTTTTCCATGTACAACGACGTAAAATTTAAAACGTTTGTCTTGGTTTTCTCGATAAAGTATTGACATAAGCAGTTTAAAGTTGCTACAAAGTGGCTAGAGTCTTTTCTGTTGTGAGATATCCATAAATTGTCTATTAGACATTTTTGTTGTCATCTACTATGAACTCTGGGAGTATTTTAAAAGTTAAGTTTGAAGACGGAAAAAGAAACTAAATTATTCTTACCAAAATAGAGTTTTTCTATTGTTGGAGTCTCTAGATCGGTCATGGGTCTAAATTTAAGATTCTCCAATCTGAGTGTATGCGTAATCATCTTGGGATTTGGTGGGCCTTTTCCCTTATGCATTGGATTAGTCTTTGAAGAGCTCAGGCTGAACAGAGAAAACAAACTTGTTAGTTTGACGTAATTTTTAATCTGCTGAGCTGGTCTGCTAAATTATTGTCTTTTCCTTTAATGTGTTCAAACACTAAGTTGTAAATTGATATGGTGTCTAAGAAATTTAGCCATCTTCTTCTACTGCTATTTTTCTCATTGATCTTTTGATGGAATTTAACTTTGGCTTCGCAGTCAGTTCTAACTAATGTTTCTGATTTATTTAATATGTATAGTCTGAAAGCGTTAAGGTCGTAGATTACCGCTAAGATCTCTGCATCTATACTACTCATCTGTATTTTAAAATCTGTATTTTAAACTATGTGGAAAGGAATAGTAGTAGCAGACTATATACAAAACTATGTAGAAACAGACGCAGAAACAATATAAAGAAAAAGGTAATATGAGTAGTATAGATGCAGAGATCTTAGCGGTAATCTACGACCTTAACGCTTTCAGACTATACATATTAAATAAATCAGAAACATTAGTTAGAACTGACTGCGAAGCCAAAGTTAAATTCCATCAAAAGATCAATGAGAAAAATAGCAGTAGAAGAAGATGGCTAAATTTCTTAGACACCATATCAATTTACAACTTAGTGTTTGAACACATTAAAGGAAAAGACAATAATTTAGCAGACCAGCTCAGCAGATTAAAAATTACGTCAAACTAACAAGTTTGTTTTCTCTGTTCAGCATGAGCTCTTCAAAGACTAATCCAACAGACAAGGGAAAAGGCCCAGCCAAATCCCAAGATGATTACAGACACACGGTATTGGAGAATCTTAAATTTAGACCCATGACCGATCTAGAGACTCCAACAATAGAAAAACTCTATTTTGGTAAGAATAATTTAGTTTCTTTTCCGTCTTCAAACTTAACTTTTAAAATACTCCCAGAGTTCATAGTAGACAGACAACAAAAATGTCTAATAGACAATTTATGGATATCTCACAACAGAAAAGACTCTAGCCACTTTGTAGCAACTTTAAACTGTTTATGTCAATACTTTACTGAGAAAAACCAAGACAAACGTTTTAAATTTTACGTCGTTGTACATGGAAAAACTAATGGAATTTTCCAAACTTGGTTAGAAGTATTAGACTCAATTAAAGATATTAAAAAACCACTTTTTAAAGGCTTTAATGATTTTAATGAAGCTCTAGACTATACAAGAGGAGTGCTTGGACCAAACTACTATGTCTCTCCAGCTCTTAGACAAAATCCAAACAAAACCCCTCAATACAATATTCAGAAAGACACTGATAGAATTATTTTTTGCGATTATTGTTCCACAATGATCGAAACAGTCAGACGCCTCAATCAGACCAAATAGACTCTATTATTACAAAACACCAGACTCTCAGAACAAATACGTTTGTTAGAACAAAAAATACAAGACAGTCAAAAGCAGAAAGAAATTCAGACACAGAGTTCTCCATCTCAGATTAAAATGGATGAGACAAGTGTGCGTTCCCTCCTGAATGCAAACAGATCCACTGTACAGGATAAATGTACAGCTAGTCCGGTGCAAACGGTTGTCAGTAAAGACGTATCAAATCCGTTGATGGCTGTCACTTTGCCAAAAAGTGAAAGTGAGGAAGATATTTCCCCTCAACTAAGACGAAGACTTCCCAGAACATTTAATCAAGGATCATCCTCAAGAAACAGAACTACTATGTTAAAAAAGAAAAAAAATAAGAACATAGAAAAGATTGTTGAAGAAACACTAGCAAGAATCTTTCAAACAGACAAAACCCAGAACAAAGACTCACAACAAGATAAACACGAAAATCCACCACCACAATTACCAGTCCCAAGTTCAGAACACAATTCAGACGAAAATAGTGTAGATCATGTCTCGGACACAGATAACGTGTTTTTACAATTTAATTATGCTCAAGACCCAAACAATTATGACTCAAGAATGAGTTTTGATTCAATATCTCTGCATAATTTGGACACTTAGGAAGAACGATGTACAGAGATCCAGACAAATAAAAGAACGATATATAACGCTCCTCAAAAGAATGGTATACAACGAGATAACGACAGACAATGACACCAAATAAAGCAGACTGAACAGAATGATAGCAACGCAAAAGACGAATAAAGCAGAAGATAAGATAGAGACATAAAGCTAAAGAGAAAATAATGCGCGACAGAAGGAATCAACGACAAAATGATAAAGTAACTTTTGAAAAAAGTTTCACATGATGATGGGGCCCACAGCGCACCCGGCAGAAACTCAAAAGATTCTTTAATCATTTTGAAATCCGCAGATTGAAGTCCGCCAGACAGTATAAATAACAGACTCGAGAGAAGAGTTAGACAGAAAAAAAAAAGATAAGGAAAAAAACACAACACAAATAATGCAAGAAATCTCTCTCCCCTCTCTCTTCAACCCATTTGTATAAACTCCCCCTTATTTTCGATAAGTAGTCACCTCTTTGCTTTCAGTAAGCGGCTAAGCTTACCGGGGCTTCCCGAAAGGGAAACCTCCCTGTATTTTCCAATTATGTAAGTCTACTTTCAGTAGTTATCTCCTCCGCATGTAAATTATGTTTTGAAATATTAATGAATATATCTTGCAGTCTAACCTCTGCAGGAAGTATGTTGTTGTTAAATATGTTATGTTATTGTTATCATGGAGTTTTTATTTACTATTAGAATCATGAACTCTATATGCTTAGGCATAGTTATTCTTTGAACTTAGTATATGATTGTCTTTTAAGCTCTATAATGACCTCAATGGATTAGCCTGTAAATTCCTATGTCGACGGTGGTTGACGATATGGCCTTTTGATGTCCGCTGAAGGACGGTGTTGGCCTAAAAATTAGGTGTGGCTAAAGACGACTGTCATTTTTAGGGTAAGGCTTAGAAGAAGAGATGAACAGTTCAAAGGAAGAAATAAATAAGCATAGAGTCTTCACGAGATGAATAGTATATACGAACTCGCATGACTGGACATAGTCCAGATTATTAAAAAAATGTTTATTTATGAGGAGAGACACATTCTGATTGTAAGACGGACATAAGAGGAAATGAGACAGGAAGGGAGTACCGAGTAGGACTACACAACCTATTGAAATACCCCTCTATTGAAACAATTTTATTGAAATATACACCCCCCCCCCCTTATTTTTGGTATATATATATATATAAATATATCTTAGACAAACCAAAATAAGATTAAAAAAAGTTATATATATATATATAAAAGACAAAGAAATAGATGTAAAGCCACACATGAGTGCTTTACACTCATAAATAATAACATCAAAATAAGAGTTGTTGCCGCAAGATTTCTCCAACACTTGTTTAACCAAAAGGCTGTCAATCTCCGTAATATTTGGTGTTGCTGTAAAGTGTTCATTTAGCTAGCTTAGTGCTTCTGGAACACCCAAAGCCTCGGTCATGAGTGAGTCGTGTTGTCTACCTAATCGACTAGAGCGACCTCTGATGTAGTTTTCATGAAAATCACGGACTAGCATGCCGACTCCTGCTACTCCTGAAGCAAGATCAAAAGAAGCATCAATGTTGCATTTAAGGATATTTGCATCAAGAGAAACCATTTAGTTGCAAAGTCAGTTCCCGTTGCTATAAGGCTGGAGGTTGCCGTTATTGCCTTAGTCCAATCCTGCCAAAATCGAGCTGTCTTTTGAATAACAACTTTGGGTCGCAGAGATTTTTCAACCACACAAGACTATTTGTAGCTTTTTTTAAGGTAAAAAATTCATAGAGCACTCTATGTTGGTCGTGCCATTTAAGCAATACCCAGTGAAAGTTTTTTTTTTTTTGCACCGTTTACCGCTTTCGGTTTAAAATGGTGTAAAGAGACAATTGTCCCTTCTGGCTTTTGAAACTGATATCATTGTTTTACGCTCTTGTTTGTGCGAAGTTATATCATCGTTGCTAACATTTGTTTCCGGTCGTCATGATTCTTCTGCAAATTGAAGGTACAATTCTGTAATGTAGGTTGTAATTTTGAATTTAGTAGTTTGGAATGTAGTTTTTAATGTGATCATGATGTTTTAGCCGGCGATTAAGATTTTTAACCGGCGATTAGATTAAGATTTTTAACCGGCGATTAGATTTTTTGTAATTTTTTTTGTTGTTGAATATGTTTGGAACGAAGTCGAAAATATGCAGTCATTTAGGATTAATTTGTTTGCGCATTGCGTTTTTGGAATTTTAAAATGTAGTTGGCAATATTAGTGAATATTCTTCGAATATTCACCGTATATTTTGTAATTATTATAGATGTATAATTAAGGTAACTTAGGATTCTAATTGTATTAGAAATCAACCATTTAAAGTAAGTTAGGATTCGTACCATATTAGGAATCAACCTTTGTACAGCTATATATATTGTGAATAATGAAAGGAATTTCTAAGAGAAATTATTCTATCTTACATGGTATTAAGAGCCTAAAACCTAAATAAACCCTACTCTTCTCCCTTCTCTCTCTCTTTCTCGGCCAAAACCAGAAAACCTTTCCTTTCTCGGCCAAAACCAGAAAACCTTTCTCGGCCAAACATAAATTCAACAAGGCATCCACCATGTCTTCCCCCACAAATTTCGATTCCTCCACTTGGCACTTTTGACAACCCCTCTCAACGTTCATCGTCTTCTTTTCACCCGGCTTTCGCCGTTACAAACATCAAGAACTTTATCCCTATAATTCTTGATCAAGAAGACTGTCAATATTTCATTTGGACAGAACTGTTCTATATTCATGCATGTGCGTACAACGTGCTCGACCATATTGATGACTCTGTTCCTCGTCCCACCGACATTGCTGAATCGACATGGCGTCACCTTGACGCCATCATCAAACAGTGGATATAAGACACCATCTCCAAAGACTTGTTGTATACCATCATGAAAACAGGTGCTACGGCACGCGATCTGTGGGTGCGGTTGGAAGAAATTTTTCAGGAAAATAAAAATACTCGGGCAGTGTATTTGTAGGAGCAATTCAACAATACGCGTCTTGAGAATTTTAACAACATGTCCGAATATTGCAAACAACTAAAACTCATAGCCGACCAACTATCCAACGTCGGAAATTCTATTTCTGAAACCAAGATGGTACTCCAATTGGTTGTAGGTTTACCGAAAGGTGAATACGATACACTTGCAATGATGATTCAACAGGCCGACCCACTACCCAATTTCACCAAGGCACAGTCACAACTCTTGTTGGAAGAAACCCATTGTGCTAAACAAGAGGAACATAATGAAAAGGCGTTAGCCGTTGACGGGATGGCAACACCTGCGGCCAGCAGCAACCTGCCACCACCGCAAGACCACCACCACCAGCAGTCCCGCGGTGGAGGTCGCGGCAACAAAGGCAAGGGTTGCAGCAATGGCCAACGTAACCAGTGGGCTGGACAGACGCCAGGCCCCAATCCTGCAGTTTTCCAGTGGGCTGGATAGCAACCTGTATGGCCCAATCAGCAGAACTGGGCCTCGCTTGCAAGCCCATACCCAACTGCAGGGGCCCAGTTCCAGCAGCCATGGTCGACTAGCCTATTGGGCCCTGCTCCAGCCACTAGGCAGGCCCAGCAACAGTAGCAGCAGGCCCACCTGGTCTCGGTCCAGCAGCAGCAGCAGTCCAGCAGCCTGGCCCCCACTGATTTGGGCCAGGCCTACAACACTCTGAACCTTCAACAACCCGACAAAAATTGGTACATAGACACCGGAGCCATATCTCACCTCACCCGGTCGTCAGGTAACTTATCTCAACTACTTCGGTTAAAGTGTCCTCAATTTATTATTGTCTGCAATGGTCATCGCATTCCAATTGAAGGTTACCGTAACACACACACCCACCCTTCTCCCTATAACCACGTACTATACACTCTAATAACATTAAAAACTTAATATCCGTTAGAAAATTCACTATAAATAATTATGTGTCTGTCGAATTTGACCCTTTTAGTTTTTCTGTGAAGGAACTCAATACCGGGAAAATTCTTACATGCTGCAATAGTGAGGGATACCTCTACCCATTTACTCAATCTTCCGCTGTCAGACCGCAAGCACCTCTTTCCTTTGCGGCGATCTCTCCCTCAACTTGGCACAACAGACTCGGACACCCTAGAGACCTAGTTTTTACTTTTCTTAGGACTTCTAAGCGTATTCAATGTAATAATAGTAAAATTGCCCAACATTGTCTTTCTTGCCCACTAGACAAGCATATTTTTTCTTCCATTTATGTCATCAAACAGTGTTACTTTTTCTCCTTTTGATATTGTTCATGCTGATTTGTGGATATCTCCGAGTGTTAGCTCTTTGGGTCATAAATTCTATCTAGTATTCTTGGATGATTTTTCATATTTTGTCTGGATTTACCCACTAAAATTCAAATCTGAAGTTTTTGCAAAATTCATCGAGTTTAAAAAATTCATTAAAACACAATTTGAAAAATCTATCAAATCATTCCAATGTGATAATGGACGTGAATTTAATAACTCAGCATTTCACAATTTTTATTCTAAATAAGGCATGGTTTTTCGTTTTTCTTGTCCCTATACTTCCTCCCAAAACGGAAAGGTTGAACGAATTATATGTACCATCAATAACATGGTTCGCACCCTTCTGTTTCATGCCTGTCTACCACAACCTTTTTGGGTCTATACTGTCAAAATGGTAGAATTCCTTCTTAATATCTTACCAACTAGCACACTCCAAGACAAGACCCCTACCGAAATCTTATACCGTAGGCTACCATCATATGATCACCTACATATTTTTGAATGCTTATGCTACCCTAACATAGCCTCCACTGCACCTCACAAACTTGTCCCTCGCACTCTGCCATGTGTCTTCCTTGGTCTATCTCCTAACCATCAGGGCTACTTGTGCTATGACATTGCCACTCGCAAAATCATCGTCTCCCATCACGTCACCTTTGACGAGATAACCTTTCCTTTTTCGAATCTTCGGAAATTTTAGACTACCGATTACTTCTTTCTCGATGAACCAAGTATGTCCCCGATCATCCATACTCTATACCAACAACAGCCTACTGTTCCGACAATCTCATCCCCGCTACTGTCCGGCACCACCCCAACAACTCTCTGCTCTCGATTAAATAACTAAACACCACTACCCCCAACAACTTCCTGTCGAGTCTCGTGCACCACCAAAGAACATCGCCGCCTCAATCCAAAGAACTACCCCGCACCGCCGCTTCCTCCCCGCAGCCCCATCGCTTCCCAATCTCGCAGCCCCACCGCCTCCCACCCGTAACTGGGACATGCAGCCTTCCAGTCCCGACCTTCCACTGCTGCCCTCTCACCGCATGGAGACTCGTGCACAACATGGGATCTTCAAACCCAAAGTTCACTTCAATCTCTCCACACAAACCTTATCACCCATTCCAAAGAATCCAAAACTAGCTAAACTGGACCCTAATTGGAATGCGACCATGTGCGAGGAGTTTAACGCTTTAACCAAGCAGAACACTTGGGATTTGGTACCTAGACCAGCTGGTGTGAATGTTATCCGGTGTTTGTGGCTATTTCGTCACAAGTTCAGAGACAGTGGTGACTTAGAGATGTATAAGGCAAGACTAGTTGCAAATGGCACTAATCAGCAGGAGGGTATTGATTGTGGTGAGACATTCAGTCCGGTTGTTAAACCAACCACTATTCAGACTGTTCTCAGTATTGCTATGGACATGCATTGGCCGATTCATCAGCTAGATGTCAAGAATGTATTTCTTCATGGGGATTTGAAAGAAACTGTATACATGCATCAGCCCCTTGGCTTTGTTCGTCCGGCAGTTCCGCAGTTTGTATGTCGTCTCAAGAAATCATTATATGGATTGAAACAGGCACCCCGCGCTTGGTATGATCATTTTGCCAAGTATCTTCTGCAGATTGGTTTTATATGTAGCAGGTGTGATAACTCTCTCTTCCCTTTTCACCGAGGTAGCAGCACTACATATTTTCTATTATATGTCGATGACATCGTTCTTACTGCATCGTCTGACGGTTTGAAGAATGAAATCATTGCTCTACTGAAAATTGAATTTGCTATGACTGACTTGGGCAAGCTGAGTTACCTTTTGGGTATATCGGTGACAAGATCTGCAGCCACTATGTTCCTGTGTCCGCGTAAGTATGCAGAAGAGATAGTGTACAGGGCCAAGATGACAAATTATAAAATTATTCCAACTCCGGTGGACTCAAAATCCAAGCTTAGTGCCACTGACGGTGTGCCAGTTTTTGATCCCACTCTATATCGGAGTCTTGCAGGTGCTCTTCAGTATCTTACATTCACTAGGCCTGATATTGCATATGCCGTTCAGCAGGTGTGTTTGTTTATGCACGACCCCCGAGAGTCCCATTTTGCCGCCCTCAAACGTATTATCAGATACGTTAAGGGCACACTAGACTTTGGATTACATCTATACCCTTCTGCCCCAACCAAGTTGCTAGCCTACACGGATGCAGATTGGGCAGGATGCCCCGACACACGTCGCTCCACCTCAGGGTACTGTGTATTTCTTGGGGATAATCTTATCTCATGGTCTGCCAAGCGGCAGGCCACGCTATCCCGTTTGAGTGCTGAAGCAGAATATTACGGAGTTGCTAATGTCGTTGCTGAGATCTGTTGGCTCCGAAATCTTCTTTTGGAGCTCCAGTGTCCATTACGCAAGGCGTCTATAGTCTATTGTAACAACATATCTGCTATCTATATGTCTCATAATTCGGTCCAACATCAGCGGACTAAGCATATTGAGATGGATATCCACTTTGTGCGAGAGAAGGTTGCCCGTGGTCAGGTCAAAATTTTACACATGCCTTCCTCTTATCAGTATGTAGACATTTTCACAAAGGGACTACCACGACAGCTCTTCACCGACTTCCGATCCAGCCTTAGCATTCGGCCTCCTCCCGCTCCGTCTAAGGGGGAGTATTAGCGAATATTCTCTGAATATTCACCGTATATTTTGTAATTATGATATATGTATATTTAAGGTAACTTAGGATTCTAATTGTATTAAAAATTAACCATTTAAGGTAAGTTAGGATTCGTACCATATTAGGAATCAACTTTTGTACAGCTATATATATTGTGAATAATGAAAGGAATCCCTAAGGGAAATTATTCTATCTTACAGACACACTCCTTTTTACCCATTCTAAGAAGGAAAAAAGCTTTTAAAGAGTTTTTCTAATTAAAGTGACAGTTTTGAAAAGAGATTATTTAGTCATTTTGAGTGAGTTGAGTTTTAGTGTTTCAGGTGACCTTATTGAATTTTTAATCAAATGAAAAATTTTGACTCCTTAATTTATTGGTCTGAGAAATAGAAATTCGTGTAAGAAAATCTGTGATGAATATGTCTCAAGTTATAATTTTTATGCATAGTTCTGTCATTTTGATTCATATCAGCTTAGAACACTTATGATTGAATATTGATTCATATCAGCATATAACACCTCATGCATAGAGGACCGAACTTAATTTGAAAAATATTGGAATGAGTTCATAAGTTTCATGCATAATTCATATCGCTTTGAATTTTTTGTTGAATTGATTTCAGTCGTTTTCTGCAAATGCTGATTGATACAAAATTCAAGTATGTGGAGTAGTAATTTTCTTCGCGATCATGTTCAAAAAAAGAAGATTTATTTTTTACCCGATCAGACAATGATTTAACCCTAGCCAAATCATCATGATCTTTTATCAAAGTTTTAAATTTGTTGCACAATTTTCCTCAGACGATAAACGGAATAACACTCGCAGTGATGATTTACTTTGAATTTTGTAAATTGTTGATGAATTCTGTAGATAAGTTTTTTGATAAATTCTGAAACTCGTCGAAGAGATTTTAGAGACGAAGATGGAACTGCATGCACACAGTTTTTGTAACATCCCGTACTTTCGGGTAATGGTTGAACACATAAGCGTAGGCAACTGGACTCTGGGAAGTTTATGTTGCACTCACGTATGCTAATAAGGAAATTGGTATGTAAAATGACGTGATCCCGAAATAATTTTGGGTTTAATAAGTGCGATGACAGGGAGTATTAATAATAATTGTGTATCCACGAAGAGGTTATAAGAATTATGACATTAGGTATAAGAAGATTTTATAAGTCGCCGGAATTTAAGTGAATTGAGATCGGGAATTTAATTGTGTGTATAATTAATTAATTGTGGGATTAATTAATTATAATTGGGGACAATAGATAGTGGGACGCTACGTGTTACATTGCTACGCTTTACCTAGTGACTAAGGCTTATACACAATTGTTGAACAACTTCTCAAGTCTTCAAGACATTCATCTTCAGCCATTAAAATACCTTCATCTCCTTAAGATTCTGAAGTAATCCTTCCATGGAGAAGTAATGGTCACACTTCTATTAGGAAAAGGAAATCTCAGTTGGTGGATTCTCTGAATTCTCGACCGAATTTGGGGATTTTCCACAAACTTTTGTACAACCAAAAAGGGGAGAAATCCGTGATGTTCTAAACCATTATTTCCAGTGAAATTGAAACCTTGGAGAAAGGTTGAAGGTTCAGAAACCAAGCCGAGACTTTGAGTCTCGACGAAGCTTTAGCAAATCGATTTCAGTGTTTCTGGTTCTGTCAGTCGGAAACCGGTACGGGCGAAAGGCTTTCCGATGACTTTCGTTGCTACTTCTAATCGAGGTAATCCTTCTTGTTCCTAAGTTCATACTTAGTATAGAACCTGATTCTTACTAGTTCTAAGATGATTATTGAAAATGCTAAGTTAATCGGGTGTTATCGGGACTGTTTGTACGAAATTGAAGGTTGCATGTGAAATTGTTGTACTGTTTTGGATATTGTAGCGGTAAAAAGAAGGATTAATAGGGTTGGGTGTTTCTCTACATGCATAGGTTTCGATATAGAAAGAATATAGGTTCTACGCGTACAAGGTGTTCACTAGAATGTCTCAATGAATCTATTTCTAGTATGTGTGATGTAGATAATCATTCATAGAGCTTACAAAGACCCGCGAAACTTAGATAATTTTGATAACAAGGTATGCAAGGCTCTTTCTTTTGGCATAATTCTATATGCGAAATGTAACCATCGTGTTGCTGCATAAATTACTCTACTCATAGTAGCTAGGAGTGATCAAGTCATCGACTCCTATGTTGAAAGAATATCCAAGTATGTTTCTAAGACCTTAACAAGGCACACCGAAAAAGATGTTGATGTTACCAATGTTAACCAAGGGTGTAAAAGATATTATGTCACTCCGGATGTTTTATTGTTATTCATGCATTTCATTTGCATTGCATTCATATGTTATCATGGACCACTTGTTCTATGCACATTACTATATGGTAAATATTATATATATATATATATATATATATATATATATATATATATATATATATATATATAGGAATTGGAGAAAGGGAAAAAGGCATTATATACGCACACCACCTGCAGCTGGTACATACTATCACAAAAAGAGCCCGAAGAGGCCAATATGATGTGATGCCCTTGTGTGGCGATATAACCTGATGCCCACAGAGGCGGTTATGGGAGGATTCCTGTGTAGACATTAGTATACCGCATTTGCATCATGCATACATTCATTAATTATTACATGGTATGATGCCCCAGAGGCTGTTATGGTAAAGAAGATGCCCGATGAGGCTGATGTAAATGGAAATTGTATTGTGCATAATATTTAGGCATATGTATTAAGGCCCTCAGATGCATTTACTGATGTTCAGCTGTTTCTGTTTCAGACTATGATATATCTCTGCTATATTGTTTCTTATGCCTGACATACTCAATACATCAGTCGTACTGACGTCCCTTTTGTCAGGGGACGCTGCGTTTTATGCCCGCAGGTTCATATCTAAAGAATGACGGTTCACATTAGTAGGTTGCTGGCTCAACTGGTATTTAGAGCACTTTATTTCACTTCGGAGTTGCGGTCTAGTCGTGATATGTTTTACTCTTTAGAGGCTTGTAGATAGATGTCATGTGGTTAGCTGTCATGTAAGGCCTTGTCTGCCTTGGTATATTAATGGATGAGTTGGGGCGTTTGTGTTGAAACTTTTTTATAATCTACCACGGCCCAGTCCGTGTTTAAATATGTTTAAAGATGGAGTGTGTCTGTGGTGCCCTGCGGGTAGGGTCCGGGTGCCCATCGCGGCCCTCCGGTTTGGGTCGTGACAAACTTGGTATCAAAACATGTCTGTCCTAGGGAGTCTACAAGCCGTGTCTAGTAGAGTATTGATTATGGGTGTGTTGCGCGCTACACTTATAAGCCGGAGGCTACAGGGCATTTAAAATTGTTTCCATTCTTTCATATCATAGGTCGTGCAGTAGAGCTGAGTCGTAAGAATTTGAGTTTGTTTCGTGCCTGTTACTATTTCGGTAATGTCAATTACCAAAAAGACTTCGGTTAATGCATATTCGTATCCAGTAAGTGAGTGACTTCTACCAGACGAATACGCCGGAAGGGCAGTATGATGTAAAACATTTTGAGATTATGAGATGTTGTCTCACTCATATATGGAAGAGATAATGTAAGCCTGGAAAGCGTAATGTTTGTTATGGTTATATGTTGGGATTAATCGAAGAAATATATGGATTTTGTATGTGGATTGATAAGATTGATGTACATCTTAGGGTTGTGAAGATATGGATCTGTTTTCATGTGACTTAAAAAAAGGATGGGAAGCATGTTAGTTGTGATTGTTCACTGGTATATTTATATTTACATGAAAGGAATATGTGTATATGACTTGAGAAATCAATAGGAGCCTCATGTGTGTCTGATTGGTTTTGTTGGATGGATTGTTGGTATGTAGCCTTTAAAGGTATTGTATGATTGCTTGAGATGTTGTAGTTAAGTCTTATTACAGACCAAACATGTTTAGGCTAGGTGTTTGATTAATCTGTTTAAGTAATCTAGTTGGTTAAGATATTCAGTGGGCTTGTATGCAATGATGTGGTATTATTGATATGTTTTAGGATTTTGATTAGCTAAAGGGTACTATGATATATGTTGATTGGCCTTATGTGTATATGAAATCTGTATTTCTGTAAGTCTGATATTAAACTGAGTCTAGTATATATATGTATTCTTTGGCTAGTTTCTGCCTTTTTTATAATTGTTGGTGTGCATGGGGTTATAAATTTCTAAATGGTAGACTTACAACTTACCTTATAACCATCCTAATCATGTCACCCCTAAATCAGTCCTTAACATATGTTTGCATCCAGTTATAAACTGTCTAAAAATGCATGTCAAGTATGGAGTGGGGTTATGAAGGCTATGGAGGTTTGAACATGTGTTTAGTGATTTGTTTATATCCTCACTTAGAGTTGAATACTAACAGTGAGATGTGTGAGCTTAGACCAGGTTCTGAATCTAGAAACAACATGTGTTGGAATGTGATTTGAGTTGTGAAGTACTTAAATAGCTATTGAACTTGAATGTGAAAGTTGATTGTGGTTATTATGTGCTAGCTATGTCAACTAATTGTTCTGCCACTGGATGTGTCTCCAGTGTAGATGGTCTTAAGAGATTTTAGTTTATGTTTAAAGATTCTGTTAGGTTTGGCCTGATATTTGTCAAATTAAATCATGATAACATGTTGATTAAAGTGTGTGATCTGTGCATAATTGTATAAGAACCATGATAAGAATAGTCTTTTATATGTTGAAGTACTACTTTGTCTAGGTTGTGTATTTCAGCTCTTTAAGACATGATATCCATGCTATACATAAATGCGCTTGTGTGGTCCTCAAAATACTGGACTTTGAGAAATGATCTTATACACCTTTGAGTTATGGTTGTTGTTTTATTACTATTTGTTGCTATCTGTTGTTATATTTTCTTGAGTTGCTGTAATTTGAGTAAGGTTGTTGCTGTAACTTGAGATAAATTATTGTTATTTACTATTGTTGTTTTGCTGCACATATTGCACTTGTTGAGATACCCTGTTGTGTTAAATAGGCTGCTGATCTACTGTGCTTTAGAGTAAATAATTGCTGCATTTCTGGCTCATTTGTGGTTGCTTTTAAGGTTGTTTAGTTATGCTTTAAGGCTATGTGGTTGTTGTTTCAAAAGGGGAGTTGTTACTGATTTTGAGTGGGCTGATTGTTGCTTTCTATGTTCCACCTTCTAATAAATTAGCTACTGCCCATTCTCAAACCTTACCATGAATATTGGCTGAAATGTTAGTACACTTTGTTGCCAGCTAGATTCTTACTGTTTGCATCATGTTTAACTTAGAATTTTTATTTCCATTTAAATTAAGTGTTAAACTGTATAAGACATGACTCATTCTTATGAATATATTACTTTGTGAAGTTAATTCTGGTTGTCTAAATATGAACCTGAAAACTTGAAAGAAAAAAAATGGCATGCGTTATGTCTACCATCTTGTATACATATGTTAACTATTATTTTTGTTGAATACATAACTTGAATTTGGATTAAATCACTGGTAGCCATGTTTAGTTTTAGCTATCTGGAAATGTTAAGCTTAAGTTCAATTCTCAGGGCCAGCTAAATATGCATATATAATGGATCATCGGTGTTGTGCCATTAGTATGCTTTTTTGTTCTGTCTAAATCTCTCTATTGCATGAATCTTATCCCCTGTTTCAGTCATCCAACAGTTGATATGTCCTAATTATCTCTATTGTGTGGATCTGAGGCAAAGTGTTGAAACTGTTCCCATTAGCTGCTGCCTTTTATGTTGGACACTGTTACATTAGACTGGTTGCTGCATATACTTGTTATTTTTTTTAGGCATTTCACTACCATACTTGCTTCTATGATAGTTGTTGTTTGATGACAATGGTTACTAGTATTTGGCTACTGTTTTGCTATCACCTGCTACTACTGCCCTCTGCCCACAGTGGCTAAACCTAAGCCCAAAAAAAAAAACAAATAACACATTGTGATGTAACCAGTTGGGATCCTTGGCAGAGAAACATATACTATTTTTGGGCTGAATTTGGTCACAACTTGATGTTACATAGTAGCATTAACAGATAGTGTTCTTGGGTTAAGTTTCCTACCATATTTTGATACTCATTCTAACTGAAACCACTGTTGTACCTTAGCCATTAACACCTCATTTTGGGTATGACTTACTGCAAGATTTTGACCATTTTTGCCTGCTAGTTGCTGCATTCTTATCTAGATGCTGCAGTACATGTTCTTGATAAGCTGCTACTCTTTCTTTAAGAATAAACAGATACTACACTATAGGAAAACATTGTGATGTGTTGTGTAATGTATGACTTAGTGAGGGTGCTATCCTAGTTGTGTTGGTTTTAGTATGGATAAGATTGATCCATAAATGAGTATGTGACAACCTGAAATTATGTTCTGATTGTCTAATGCTTTGAAACTGTTAGTATACCCATGTCAAATACCTGGACTATGATTGATTATGTCTGCCTATCTATTTGCACAAAGGACATTTGACAGTAATCTAAATTTGTCCCAACTTACACATCTGTGGACAATAGAGTATGCAATAGGGATAATGATTTAGATATTGGATTGAGCTTATGTATGGTTAACTGACATGATCACATAGACCAGTATCTCATTTAGTTTCCATGAGTCATATTATGACAATCCTAAATTTCTTGATTTAAAGAATGAATAAGCATGATAAGAGTACGTATAGTTTGGTACCTACTGAAAAGTTCTAAATGGAAAATGCTAACCCGACTTGTTTATTTCAATGTGGCAATCTGGGAAAACATATCTTTGGTAGAAATTCAGTATTATCATTGGTCTTTATTCCTTCCTATTGTGTTGTAGTTTGTTGTATGCTTCCTATTGTTGTTTAACATTGAAAAGTATTTACCATTACCAATATGATTAATTATTTGAGTCCTTGCTAACATGAGATTTTGCTACTGCCCTTACCATCTCAAATGCCTTGTTTAGATGTTAGGTTCTGTAAATATGTCATCATTTTAATTGCCTAGAGAAGATTCAAGTCGTGGTTATTGTGACAAGAATTAGATATGTTACCCTATTCGAGGACGAATGTTTCTAAGGGGGAGAGGATGTAACACCCCGTACTTTCGGGTAACAGTTGAACACATAAGCGTAGGCAAGTAAACCGGACTCCGGGAAGTTTATGTTGCACTCACGTATGCTAATAAGGAAATTGGTATGTAAAAGGATGTGATCCCGAAATAATTTTGGGTTTAATAAGTGCGATGATGGGGAGTATTAATAATAGTATCCCCGAAGAGGTTATAGACTAGTGTCATATTACAGGAATTATGACATTAGGTATAAGAAGATTTTATAAGTCACCGGAATTTAAGTGAATTGAGATCGGGAATTTAATTGTGTGTATAATTAATTAATTGTGGGATTAAATAATTATAATTGGGTATAATAGATAGTGGGACGCTACGTGTTACAGTGCTACGCTTTACCTAATGACTAAGGCTTATACGCAATTGTTGAACAACTTCTCAAGTCTTCAAGACATTCATCTTCAGCCATTAAAATACCTTCATCTCCTTAAGATTCTGAAGGAATCCTTCCATGGAGAAGTAATGGTCACACTTCTATCAGGAAGAGGAAATCTCAGTTGGTGGATTCTCTGAATTCTCGGTCGAATTTGGGGATTTTCCACAAACTTTCATACAACCAAAAAGGGGAGAAATCCGTGATGTTCTAGACCATTATTTCCAGTGAAATTGAAACCTTGGAGAAAGGTTGAAGGTTCAGAAACCAAGTCGAGACTTTTAGTCTCGGCGAAGCTCTAGCAAGTCGATTTCAATACTTTTGGTTCTGTCTGTCGGAATCCGGTACATGTGAAAGGCTTTCCGATGACTTTCGTTGCTACTTCTAATCGAGGTAATCCTTCTTGTTCCTATGTTCATACGAATTATAGAACCTGATTCTTACTAGTTCTAAGATGATTATTGAAAATGCTAAGTTAATCGGGTGTTATCGGGACTGTTTGCACGAAATTGGAGGTTGCATGTGAAATTGTTGTATTGTTTTGGATATTGTAGCGGTAAAAAGAAGGATTAATAGGGCTGGGTGTTTCTCTACATGCATAGTTTTCGATATAGAAGGAATATAGGTTCTACGCGTACAAGGTGTTCGCTAGAATGTCTCAATGAATCTGTTTCTAGTATGTTGATTCGATTATGATTTAAATCATACGTGTGATATAGATAATCATTCATAGAGCTTACAAAGACCCGCGGAACTTAGATAATTTCGACAACAAGGTATGCAAGGCTCTTTCTTTTGGCATAATTCTATATGTGAAACGTAACCATCGTGTTTCTACATAAATTACTCTACTCTTAGTAGTTAGGAGTGATCAAGTCATCGACTCCTATGTTGAAAGAATATCCAAGTATGTTTCTCAGACTTTAACAAGGCACACCGGAAAAGATGTTGATGTTCCCAATGTTAACCAAGGGTGTAAAGGATATTATGTCACTCCAGATGTTTTATTGTTATTCATGCATTTCATTTGCATTGCATTCATATGTTATCCTGGACCACTTGTGCTATGCACACTACTATATGGTAAATATTATATATATATATATATGTGTGTGTGTGTGTGTGTGTGTGTGTGTGTGTGTGTGTGTGTGTGTGTGTGTGTGTGTGTGTGTGTGTGTGTGTGTGAGGGAATTAGGGAAAGAAAAAAAGGCGTTATATACGCACACCACCTGCAGCTGGTACATACTATCAGAAAAAGAGCCCAAAGAGGCCAATGTGATGTGATGATGTGAAGCCCTTGTGTGGCGATATAACCTAATGCCCACAGAGGCGGTTATGGGAGGATTCATGTGTGGACATTAATATATCGCATTTGCATCCTGTATACATTCATTAATCATTATATGGTATGATGCCCGATGAGGCTGTTATGGTAAAGAAGATGCCCGATGAGGCTGATGTAAATGGAAATTCCATTGTGCATAACATTTAGGCATATGTATTAAGGCCCTCAGAGGCATTTACTGATGTTCAACTGTTTTTGTTTTAGACTATGATATATCTCTGCTATGTTGTTTCTTATGCCTGACATACTCAATACATCAGTCGTACTGACGTCCCTTTTGTCTGGGGACGCTGTGTTTTATGCCCGCAGGTTCATATTGAGAGAGTGACGGTTCGCATTAGTAGGTTGTTGGCTCAGCTGGTATTTGAAGCACTTTATTTCTCTTCTGAGTTGCGGTCTAGTCGTGGTATTTTTTACTCTTTAGAGGCTTGTAAATAGGTGTCCTGTGGTTAGCTGTCATGTAAGGCCTTGTCGGCCTTGGTATATAAATGGATGAGTCGGGGCGTTTGTGTTGAAACTTTTTTATAATCTACCACGTCCCAGTCCGTGTTTAAATATGTTTAAGGGTGGAGTGTGTCTGTGGTGCCCGGCGGGTAGGGTCCGTGTGCCCGTCGCGGCCCTCCGATTTGGATCGTGACAACTTTATAACGTAGCTCAGGGGTATTATCATCCCAATTTTTAGGTAGTTATTGTTATGCGGTTATTCGTGCAAATAAAAATGTGTGTCCGGTATTAGTTAAATGGTAATATCAAAATAGGGTATTTGTGCACCTTAAGCAACATAAAGTTGTCATATTGTAATTTTTTAACGTTAATAATAAATTAATAAATAAATAAATTATTATAAAAAAGATAGGCGTAATATTGTGAATCCCATGAAGGTTAGTGTTATGAAGTACAACTTGTAGGGATATCTGATATTATCCCTAATTAATATATAGACATTTTCTCAAGTATCTAGAAATTAAATAAAATTGTATAGTAAACAACAAAAAGATTAAATATCTTACAAAAGATGACAGATGTGGAATTTGAAGGGTACAATATCACAAAAAGGCATCACAATATTTTTCTCTACATAGTGATGCCAAAAAGATATCTGAAATAACAACATAGTGTTACTAATTTAAGAATTTCAGAAATTTAATTTATAAATGATATTTTTCTAATACTCTAATAACCAAACAATAGGTCTTTGTAAAAATTAGAATATCTTTACCACAATTGTACTTTGCGAACTTAAATTTTCAATAACTTTAAAAGTCAAACCAAACCATAACTTTAATCGAAATTAGAAAAAAAAAAGTGATCACGATGACACAATAAACAATCAAGAGCATAACTGTCATTTTCTAATAAACAATTTGTAGACCTATTTCTAACCGGTGATTGCAGAGTTGATCATTCGGACCTTTTAGTTCATAAATGTAGATCTCGGACTATGAATGAGGATATTTCTGAAACTCACACAGCAAAAAAAAAAAGTGAATTAGACAAAAAGAAAAGAAACTTGGACCAAGAAAAGAAGTGACTTGAATAAAAAGAAACACAATAACATAGACAAAAAAAAAATGACTTAGACAAATCTTTTTTGTCAATAACTTTAAACATCCAAAAGATAATAAATCAATAAAAAATGCACAAATCTTAGCACCTAAATCCAATGATGGATGAATGAATTTAAAAAATAACTGACAGGCAAAATCGTGGTGTATGCATCTGTGTTGACAGGGCATGTGGGTCGATTTTTGGCACAATAATAACTCATAAAACAGTAGAACTATATGATTCTAGCTTTCAACCACGAGGAGCATTTTAGCTCTTTGAAAAGAATCTGGAAACACCATCCTTTTTTATACTAATTTTATTTTTCTTGGGGTGGATGGATCCATTAATACAAGGTAGATATGGAGATGGTCTTCAAGGTAGAAGGTTTCATTTGCATTGCTAAACTGTCCCTCGAATCCGAAAAACACCAACGTTGGTCTTCCAAAATTTCAAGAAAACTCTTTTTAGAAAAGGAAACTTCTAAAGCAATTTTTGTCGACATAAATCTCTTGATTTCAATGCCAATGGGTCCATATGCTCTAATCGCAGTCAGTTTTTTAAATAATCATTCAGCTTAACCTAATTAAAGAGTAAAGTGACTCCTTTGTCACCATAAAATTATTCAACTTACTCCACGCCCTCCCACAATATCATTTTTAATGATGTCGGGAAGATAATGTTCTTTAAGCAAACAAACTAGCACCGGGGTAGTTGGGAATTCATAAATATAAAAGATCCAAAGGTCTGGAAACAGTAAAAAGCAGAAAGCCAAAAACAAAGCTACAACAAACAAAGGGCAAAAGAGCCTCTAATTAGATGAAATAGTCTACAAACTTAAATGAATTTGAACTGTAGCTGAATTTCAAGTCTTGATTTGATACCATCTCCAGTCACCTCAGAGCTCTCACCAGGTGTTATGCGATCAAATACAATCAAAAGAATCTTTTAAACTTAGTGTTGGAAATTTGCATTTGGCGGGAGTTGCGACCGACCAACTTTAACGGCTTAAACACTAGTGTTACGTATGTTGGAGAATTCGGTTCTTCACACATGCATGATCTACTAAGTACGTAGATAACCGTAGGGCCAAGAATCGTCAAATTTCATTGAGAAATGAAAGAGATATTGGTCCACGAAGTGAGGTGTTTGAAGCATGGAAAGTGTGGTGTTATGTTCAATTCTCCCTCATCGGTAGAGCAAGAAAGAATTGTTGTGTATATAAGACTCGAAATTGGTTTGGGGTTTGGGACCCCAAGGGGTATCCCATGTGTTTAAAGGAGGGAGGACCTAGATGTGCTTCGGTTCAAGGAAAGACCACACGCGCCGCCTTGTCCGTCGGTCCGGCCTGACTGTGGATTATCTTTTGGGTCGAGAACTTTTCCGTAAATGCAGTTTGATCCCGAAGCTTCAGATGTACAGTTTGGACGAGAATTCTTTCAGATGTACAGTTCGGTCCTGAAGTTTCAAGATGTACATTTGGTCCCCAAGTTTCCGAAATTCAATTTCGGCAGACAGAACAAACGTCCAAAGACTCAATTCAGCCATTTATTTTGGCTGAATTACTCCTCCTATAATGGCCAAATCCGTTGGTCTTTCACCATTTATTTTGGTGGCTTTACTACCTACATAATGGCCATTATTTGGCCAATAATGGCTGTTATGGGGGCAGTTAAACAGCCCTCCCTCACCTATATAAACACCCCTTACACCATTGTTGAGGTACAGAAAAACACTTGATATACACGAAAATATACAACCAGAAAATCAGTTATTCCTATAACTTTCAAGCATCATTTCATTATTCAATATTCTTCACGGTAGCTCTTGAGTTTCCTTTGCTCAATTGTTCCATTGATGTTTTATCTTGGGAGACGAATTGTCCGGGACGTATAAAGGATACATACGGGGCAATATTGTCTTAAGGACAGAGTGCCACACTCGACTCAGCAAAAAATCAAAGCAGTTTCCGGTCTTTTTGTTCAACAAATATTGTAATTTCAGTTTTGTTGTTATATTGTAAGTTTCAGTTTTCTAGTTGAATTGTAATTTCAATTCTTTCATAAGCAGTTACTTGTAATTTCCGTTTCTTGCAAATCCTTGTAATCCCAACAACTTAAGACAATAACTTGCTTACGGTAACTGCAATAACATGGCTGGAAATATGACCGATGTTGCTGCTACTGCTGCTGCCTCTCGAGGCAACGTTGTTGCCTTCCCCACTGCCGCTACTGGCCAAGGCAGTAACCCCGCCGCCTTCACTGCTGCTGCCTTCCCGACTATTGGAGCTCCCCCCTCTTCTTCACACCACCATGATTACCCTGAAAAGTTCATGGGATCAGAATTTAAAAGATGGCAGCAAAAGATGCTGTTCTACTTAACAGTTATGGGCATGGCCCGGTTCCTTACGGAAGATCCTCCACAAACTGGAGATGAAATGGACTCTTACTTTCTTTGAAAGCGGGTGAAGGGGGCCTTGGTATCCATGTCGTTAACGGCATGAAGATGGTTCGTGATGCGTGGAATCATAGCGATTTCATGTGCAAGAACTATATACTGAACTGCTTGGCAGACCCTCTCTACACGGTCTATTCTACCGTTGGCACTGCCAAAGAGCTGTGGGAAAAACTGCAAAAGAAGTACAACGCACAAGATGCGGGTATTAAGAAGTTCAAATGATGCAAGCTCAAGACTGAGCAACAACAGAAAGCCAAGTCGAAAGGCAAGGCTCAAGCTAACGTCGTCAAGGACACGCTCCTGGATGACATGATTGAGGATCTCTCGGCCGTGGTGCTAGAAGCCAACTTGGTTGAGAATCCGATGCAGTGGTGGGTGGACACAGGTGCAACAAGACACATCTGTTCCAACAAAGATGCCTTCTCCACGTACACTCCGGTCACCGACAAGAAGCTGTTCATGGGCAACAACGCTTCCTCGGACGTGCTAGGGGTTGGAAAGGTGGTCCTGAAGATGACTTCCGGCAAGGAACTCACTCTGAAGGAAGTGATGCACGTCCCAGAGATTAGAAGAAATCTAGTTTCTGGACCTTTATTGGTTAATGCTGGTTTTAGGCTAGTGTTTGAATCAAATAAGTTTGTACTCACTAAAAATGGCACATTTGTGGGGAGGGGCTTCGTCTGTGAAGGCCTCTTCAAAGTGAATGCCATGTCTGTATTGCGTCAAGGAAATAAAGTTGAACCTTCTTCTTATTTGCTTGAGTCTTCTAATTTATGGCATCATAGATTAGGCCACGTTAACTACAAGTCTATTCAAAGGCTGGTAAAGATGGAGTTGTTGCTGTCTATCGACGTAAACCCTCAACATAAGTGTGAGGTGTGCGTAGAGGCAAAACTTACTAAGCTTCATTTTCGATCCGTCGAAAGGAATACCGCTCCTCTAGAACTTATTCACACAGATATATATGATTTGAAGTTTGCACAAACTAGAGGGGGGAACAAGTACTTTGTGACATTTATAGATGATAGCACAATGTATTGTTACCTTTACTTGTTGAAAAGTAAGAATGAAGCCTTTGAAGCGTTTCGACGTTACAAAGCAGAAGTTGAGAATCAACTAAGCCTACGGATTAAATCCATTCGTAGCGATAGAGGGGGAGAATATGTAGCGCCTTTTGAGGAATACTGTGCCCAAGAAGGCATTATTCATCAAACGACGGCTCCATACTCACCTCAATCAAACGGTGTGGCGGAACATAAGAACTGCACATTAAAGGAAATGATGAATGTCTTGCTTATCAATTCCGGTCTTCCACAAAACATGTGGGGAGAAGCCGTCCTTACCGCTAATACGATTCTTAACAGAGTCCCACATAAGGGTAAGGACAAAACTCCATATGAATCATGGAAGGGAAAGAAACCCACCTACAAATATTTTAAGGTGTGGGGTTGTCTGGCAAAGGTTGAAGTACCCAAGCCAAAGCAGGTCAAGATTGGGCCTAAGACTGTAGATTGCATATTCATCGGATATGCAAATAACAGTAGTGCTTATCGCTTCTTAGTGCATAAGTCAGATATTCCAGATATCCACCAGGGTACAATAATGGAATCAATGAATGCTCTATTCTTTGAAAGTACCTTTTCTAGAAAGGAGAAAAACATAACCTCTCGCAAACGAAGTTATGCACAAAGCTCTCAAGAACCTGAGTCCTTGATCGCCTCGGATCTGAATGGTTCAGATCTAGCGAATCTCGAGGTGGCTGAACATCCGGAATCTAGTGTTTCAGATTCTCAGAACTTGGAGACTCCAGAGATGGATCTAAGGCGAAGTAAAAGGGCCAGGAAGGATAAATCCTTTGGTCTTAATGATGAACCTATGACAATTGCTCAGGCGTTGTCAACTCCAGAAGCACCGCTCTGGAAAGAAGCTATTGAGAGTAAAATAGGCTCCATTCTGCATAACCATACGTGGGAGTTGGTTGATCATCCTCCGGTAAATAAACCGTTGGGGTGTAAGTGGATACTCAAACGAAAATACAAAGCAGATGGGTCTATAGACAAGTACAAAGCCAGGTTGGTAGTCAAGGGCTATCGGCAAACAGAAGGCTTTGACTACTTTGATACCTACTCCTCGGTATCCCGGATGACATCCATACGGGTATTCATTGCGATCGCAGCTTTGCGTGACCTTGAGATACACCAAATGGACGTCAAGACAGCCTTCCTAAACGGTGATTTGGAAGAAGAAATTTATATGGACCAACCCGAGGGATATGTGGTTCAAGGGAAAGAGAAGAAAGTCTGTAGACTTGTCAAATCTCTGTACGGGCTGAAACAAGCCCCAAAGCAATGGCACGAAAAATTTGATAGTACTCTACTATCGAAGGGGTTCGCCATTAATGAGTGTGATAAATGTGTTTACACGAAAGGTAACTCTGACTCGTTTGTTATGATATGCCTGTATGTAGACGACATGTTAATCACAGGAAGCAGTCCTAGGGTAATCCTAGAGACTAAGAACATGTTGAAACAATGCTTCGACATGAAGGATATGGGTATCGCATATGTCATCTTAGGGATTAAAATCTCTAAGACGTTTGACGGACTGGTCTTATCTCAGTCTCACTACATCGATGATGTTTTGAGAAAGTTCGAGATGTTAGACAGTTCACCGATAAAGTCACCAATGGATACAAATCAAAAGCTTGATAAAAATCTTGGTGCACCTGTATACCAGGAGCGATATGCACAGGTGATCGGTAGTTTGATGTATATACCAAACTGCACCCGACCTAATATTTCTTACGCAGTCAATAAGTTGGCTAGGTTCACCCGTAATCCGAGTGATAATCACTGGAAGGCGTTGAATCGGGTATTACAATACCTGAAATACACGTTAAATTACGGGCTACACTATTCGAGATATCCAAATTGTACTAGAAGAGTGCAGTGATGCAAACCGATATCGATATAGAGAACACCAAGTCCACCAGTGGGTATATATTTACAATTGGTGGTGAAATGTGTCTTGGAAATCCTCTAAGCAAACTTGCATCGCCCGATCCACAATGGAATCGGAGTTTATCGCTTTAGACAAAGCAGGAGAAGAAGCTGAGTGGCTTCATGACTTCTTAGAGGATGTTCCGTGTTGGAACAAACCCGTACCTTCGGTAATGATCCACTGCGACAGTCAGTCGGCTCTAGGAAGGGCACGAAATACTATGTACAACGGCAAGTCTCATCATATTCGACGGAGGCATAAGACTGTTAGGCAACTGATCACCACGGGTATAATATCAATTGATTACATCAAGTCAAAGGATAATATAGCAGACCCATTGACAAAGGGCCTACTCAAGGATCAGATGGCTTGACTATCTAGGGGAATGGGCTTAAAACCCAAAATATAAGGACCAATACAGTGGTAACCCAACCTTACGAACTGGAGATCCCAGTAATTTGGTTCAATGGGAAAACGAAGTTGTAAAGGTTCAGTTGACCGCTTCAGTGGAAGTATGAGCACTTCAGATAGTGATTTCTGAAAAGAAACACCAAATCCAAAGTCGTTCCCGCGATAGACGTTAAGTGTTATCTGCAGTATGGGTAAATGTTAAGTTTTCAAAACCTGTAATGATCCTCAACAGTTGAGGTTAGGTTCTTGGGAAACTTTTAATGGTTCCTAACACTTGTGAAGTGGGGTATAGCAGGATACCTTGTAGGAGACCACCTATTTAAGTGCGAGGATGGGCCGCCTCAAAATGAATGCACTTAAGAATCCAAGACGTTGTCCATGGCCAAAACGGACAAAACATTACGAAGAAGAGAGTAAGGGAATTTGTTGTGTTAGTACCATTGACTTGGCTTACACTAAACACTGACGGTTCAAGACATCACGTTCACCGCGCAGTAAGTAAGTCCGATGGTATTCAACTATGGAAAGTTCAAAGCTGATGCTACCTCTCCTTATGCAACATCGGTCCGCTAAAATATTGCTGGAAATGAAAAAGGCACCATGTGAGTGCGCCAAAATCTCTTTCAAGAGGGGATTGTTGGAAATTTGCCTTTGGCGGGAGTTGCGACCGACCAACTTTAACGGCTTAAACACTAGTGTTAAGTATGTTGGAGAATTCGGTTCTTCACACATGCATGATCTACTAAGTACGTAGATAATCGTAGGGCCAAGAATCGTCAAATTTCATTGAGAAATGAAAGAGATATTGGTCCACGAAGTGAGGTGTTTGAAGCATGGAAAGTGTGGTGTTGTGTTCAATTCTCCCTCATCGGTAGAGGAAAAAAGAATTGTTGTGTATATAAGACTCGAAATTGGTTTGGGGTTTGGGACCCCAAGGGGTATCCCATGTGTTTAAAGGAGGGAGGACCTAGATGTGCTTCGGTTCAAGGAAAGACCACACGCGCGCCGCCGCCGCCGCCTGCCGTCTGCTCGGTTCACGTTCACGGGTTCACGGGTTCACGCAGTTCGTGGATTATCTTTTTGGGCCAGAGAACTTTTCGTATACGCTTTGATCCCGAAGCTTGGGATGTACAGTTTGGACCAGAATTCTTTCAGATGTACAGTTCGGTCCCTGAAGTTTCAAGATGTACAGTTTGGTCCCTGAAGTTTCCAGAAATTCAGAATTTCGGCAGACAGGAACAGAAACGTCCAGCACTCAATTCAGCCATTTATTTTGGCTGAATTACTCCTCCTATAATGGCCAAATCCGTTGGTCTTTCTCCATTTATTTTGGTGGCTTTACTACCTCCATAATGGCCATTATTTGGCCAATAATGGCTGTTATGGGGGCAGTTAAACAGCCCTCCCTCACCTATATAAACACCCCTTACACCATTGTTGAGGTACAGAAAAACACTTGATATACACGAAAATATACAACCAGAAAATCAGTTCTTCCTATAACTTCCAAGCATCATTTCATTATTCAATATTCTTCACGGTAGCTCTTGAGTTTCCTTTGCTCAATTGTTCCATTGCTGTTTTATCTTGGGAGGCGAATTGTCCGGGACGTATAAAGGATACATACGGGGCATTATTGTCTTAAGGACAGAGTGCCACACTCGACTCAGCAAAAAATCAAAGCAGTTTCCGGTCTTCTTGTTCAACAAATATTGTAATTTCAGTTTTGTTGTTATATTGTAATTTTCAGCTTTCTAGTTGAATTGTAATTTCAATTCTTACAAAAGCAGTTACTTGTAATTTCCGTTTCTTGCAAATCCTTGTAATCCTAACACTTAGAACATTGCAGTCTCAATCCTCAACCAGTATAGTGATCTGTTTCTAGTTACTATTTGATTATCCTTATTGATTAACTGCTGACAATAATCATCTATCTCATAACTGCTATTGATTCTTCCAATAAATTGAACTAAAGTTAATACCACACATTAGATAGAACTTCAGTAGCAGAAGTGTCAATAGAATGATAACTTGTTTCATTTTTCTGTTATTCATGAGTGAACATTTCCTCCTTATGCTATCTGCTTTGAACTTCTGGTTGAACTATGTGGAGCAGGTTGTATTGCACCTGCTGTATATCAGCTATAAGTTATGACTTCAATCTGGTTCGCTTGATTTAAGAGTTTTGAACCTCAAACTTGGCATTTGCAGTTTATCCACACTAACAGACCTTGCTGCTGATGGTAGTTCATAAATGGAATATTGAATTGAATTGTACCTGCAAATCAAAAACTAGGTTAGCGAAAAAATCTGTCAACTGGTTTCCTTCCCTGATCACATGGATTATTTGTCTATTTCCTTTCTTCCTCCACTCCTTTGTCTTGTTGATCTCCATGCAGATACTCCATGACACATCCCATTCTGCTTCCATCACCTTCTCCGTGATAAGAGAGTCCGTTTCAAGAATCTGAGGCAACACAACTGGTTTCTCACACAGTATGAGATATCATCCTGCATGACTTTTGTTACAACACAAATGCTTATAGTATCAGAGATCTTACTTGCACAAGCATATATCAAATCACCTCTACTGTCTCTAACACAAAAAATTGATGAGCCAAGGCCAGGATCGCCTCTTGAAGCTCCAACAGTATTGCATTTATACCATCCCAGAGGAGGTCCCCACCACTGCACTGGTTTACACTCTACTTGAGGCTTGTGTCCTTCTAGATATTGTATCAACGGTGACTATGTGTTAGGAATGTTTTTCAACCAAGGGTATCTAACCTTAGCCAACTGATTGAGATTGATATAATTTCATAAATAACCCTACTCCTAGACATAGTCCCTCCATGAACTATTGTATTCCTTCTTTTCCACAATTGTCGTAGTATAAAAGTAGGAGCTGCCTAGTATAGAGTTTTAGCTTAGGAGCACAAGCTGCATTACACCATATGCTCACAACCTGATTTATATGCACAAAAGGACCTTGTAACCTTATTGCTAAAGAAAAAAGTTTTCAAATGTCTGTTGCATAATTTCCCGTTAGAAACAGATGAGACATAGTTTGTTGTTGAGGATGTTCACAACACCTGTATCTAGACACTATAGAAATACCAATACTTGAAAGCACATAGTCCTTAGACAGTGTAAAGAATGGATCTTGGGCCTAACTAAACCCAAAAGCTAGCTTGTAGGGTGAGTATTGTCCAAGTCCATATAAGGAGTCCATGTTCCCATTCCATTTCCGATGTGGGACTCTTAACACTCCCCGCACGCCCAGACCTCGTTAACCGGAGCGTGGACAATATAATTTGGGGGCCCAACATCGATGAACAAAGAATTGGAATGAACCTGACTCTGTTAACATGTAAATAATGGATCTTGGGCCTAACACAACCCCAAAAGCTAGCTTGTAGGGTGAGGATTGTCCAAGTTCATATAAGGAGTCCATGTTCCCATTCCATTTTCGATGTGGGACTCTTAACAGACAGTTTCAACTTCAAATACTCTCCATAAGAAGACTGAGATTTTATAAGGTAGCCCTTTCATCCACATTTGACTATAATGTCCGTTTTTATGATCTTTCTGCTTTAATAATTCGCATGCACTACTAAAAGTAAAATTTTCACTACTAGTTAATATCCACCTAGGTTTATCACATAGATCAGTTTTCTTACTGCTAACATGATCCACTATATCCTGAGGTACAGTTTGTTGTAACAGCTGATAATTCCACTGACCATTCACCATAACATAATATACGTTCTCTGTCCTTTCATCAATAAGACAATATGCTCGAACTACATGAGTTAATCGCCCTAATAGATCCAGTTATCAAACTAAAAATTAGAAGATCCATTTCTTGTTTCTCACCAAATCTCATGCTCCACTTCATCTCTGACGTCAACATTTTCCTCCACAACTGAGAAACCCCTTGCCATTAAAGTAAGTTGGAATATACTTCTTCAAAGAAATAATCCCTTGATTATTTTCATTAATTGAAAGAGTATATATACAATTTACATATTTCCATAATAGGAGAATCTTATTCCTATTCTACTCCTAAAACCTTATTCTACTTGGACACTAACTATACAATTATTATGGTAAGTGTACAATACTAATTACACCACAACGTTACCTAAACTAGGAGACTAAAACATTACCTACCCTATAGACCATATACACGGTCAAAGTAGCCAAACCGAGAGCCAATATACATAGGATATACACGTGTATATCCTATGGATATTTAACACACCCCGCAGTCATAGTGGGCGGTCTTTGAACGTTGAGACTGTCCCTAAAATCTTCAAAAAGGACCTAGGGAAGACCCTTTATAAAGATGTCGGCAATTTGATACCTGGACGGGACATGGCAGACGCGTACTTGACCACGAGCAACCTTTTCGCGAACAAAGTGAATGTCCATCTATAAATGTTTAGTGCGTTGGTGCTGAACCAGATTAACAGAAAGGTAGATGGCACTAACATTATCACAATAAACCAATGTCGCCTTCTAAATAAGACAATGAAGCTCTAACAGTAAATTACATAACCAACATGATTCCGAGACCACATTAGCTACCCCTCTATACTCGGCCTCGGCACTGGATCGGGACAAAGTTGACTGACGTTTCGCAGACCATGAGACCAAATTATTGCCAAGAAATATACAATAGTCAGACGTAGACCGTCTGGTGTCCGGACAGCCACCCCAATCAACATCTGTATACGAGACAAGTGTGGACGTCGATGAAGGATATAAATGCAAGCCATAGGCAAGTGTACCATGGATATAACGAATGATGTGTTTGAGCGCATTCATGTGCTCAACCTTGGGATCATGCATAAACAAACACACCTACTGGACGGCATACATAATAGCTGGTCTTGTGAATGTGAGATACTGAAGGTCCCCTGCAAGACTGCGATAGCGGGTTGGGTCCTCGTATGGTGTGCCGGCCGCAACACCCAATTTGGGTTTCGTATCAACGGGAGTGGAAGTGGGCTTACAGAATGACATCCCAGCCATCTCAATGATCTCGGTTGCATACTTCCTCTGTGACAAGAACAATCCACCTGAATGACGAGTGACAACAATTCCCAAAAAATAACTCAAGGGCCCCAAGTCTTTCATAGCAAACTCAGCACTGAGCATTGTCATGATCGACTGGCGTAAGGCATCGGAAGAGGCAGTCAAGATAATATTATCCACATGTAAAAGTATATAAGCCAAAGACGACCCATGACGATATATGAACAAAGAATTATCCGACCTGCTGTGAGTGAACCCAATAGTGGAAACATAGTCAGCAAACCTCTTATACCAGGCCCGTGGAGACTGCTTAAGCCCATACAATGATTTCTTCAATAAACAGACATGGTAAGGATATTTGGGATCCCTAAACCCCAAGGGCTGATGCATATAGACTGTTTCCTTGAGATCATCGTGTAAGAAAACATTATTCACATCTAACTGATGAATGAGCCATGCTTTCGAAAGAGCCAAGCTGAGCACAGTACGAATGGTAGCCGGCTTTACCACCGGACTAAACGTCTCCCCACAATCCCCACCAACCTGCTGAGTCTTACCATCACCCACAAGTCGAGCCTTATGCCTTGCAAATGAACCGTCTGAATTATCCTTATGAGCAAAAATTCATATAGACCTAATAATATTAATACCAGATGGGTGGGGCACTAACTCCCAAGTATTATTATCAATAAGAGCATTATATTCATCGGTTATAATAATTTTCCAATTCGGGTCATTTAACGCGGACACATGGTTACGGGTTAAGGGTGATTTAAGAACATTAGAATTTAAATTAAAATGCCTTTTTGGTTTAAAAATACCCCATTGACTACGAGTGACCGATCTATGACTCGGGGCAGAATTGGGCGGATGTTGGGAATTTTCTAGACTCGGGACGGACTGGCCAGCAGGCACACTGCCTGCTGGCCCAATTCGGTAACGGGATGGGGACATATGGACTGGACCAGTGGCGTGAATGGGTTGGGTCACTAGCCCGATTATCACATCGCCCAAGAATCGACAAGACCCATGGCGAATCAGAAGCTCATGACTGGCGATGGGCCAGCGGGCAGTGGGCCTGCTAGAGGATCTGGGGAGCGGGAGACGTCCGAAAAAATGGTGAATAATATACGGGGATATACCATCATCCAAAAAATTATACAAACTAGGCACAGGAGTACGAACCTTAGCAAATAGAAATTGAGATTCATCAAAAATGACATGGCGACTAATGATGATTTTATTAGAGAATAAATCAAAACATTTATAACCACGATGATTAGACAGAAACCTCAAAAATACACACGGAGCAGACCGGGCCCGAAGTTTGTTAATTATGGTGGACGAAAATAATGGATAACATAAGCACTCAAAGACCCGAAGATGTGAATACGAAGGAGTTTTATTATATAAGAGTTGAAGAGGGGAAGAATATGTCAAACCTTTGGAAGGAAGAATGTTAAGGAGATCTGTAGCCATTTGTAAAGCATGATGCCAAAATGAAGGGGGTATAGAAGCATGAAGTAATAAAGTCCGGACAATGTTATTAATGGTACGAATTTTATGTTCGGCTTTCCCATTCTATGAAGAAGTATGAGGGCAGGAAAAACGAAAATTGATCCCATTAGTTGCACAAAATTCCCGAAATACCCCGTTGTCATATTCTCTGCCATTATCACATTGAATATTTTTTATTTCGCGTTCGAATTGGGTTCTAATGAAAGCTCTAAATTTTAAGAAGATGGAAAAAAACTTGAGATTTTTCGCTATTGGAAAAGTCCACAAAATTTAGAATAATCATCCAAAAAGAGAACACAGTACTGATGACCCAAAAAACTAAGAATATGAGACGTACATAAGTCACTATGAATAATATCAAATGACATTAAAGTATGAAATTAGAGTCTACAAACGGCAACCTAATAATTTTTCCTAAATAACAAGAATGACAATTCGGAGTACTACGCGTACCCTTACATGAAATAAAATTATTTTTATCTAAGGAAGACAAAATAGACGACCCCAGATGACCAAGACGAGCATGCCATAAGGAAGGAGCAAGGGCTGCAAATGCTGACGGCAAGGCTTGACTCGATAGACTAGAACATTGTGTGATAGGATAAAGATCTCCCCTACTATCACACCTCATGAGATGACTCTCCGTCTTGAAATCCTTCACAAAGAAACTAAATAGATCAAATTCAATAGACACAGAATTGTCAGTGGTGAATTTACGGATAGACACTAAGTTTATAATCAATTTGGGGGCATGCAGGGTATTTTTCAAGATAAGGAGTGGATGGGGGAGAAACAAAGTTTTATGACCATAACCACAATTAGAATAGAATGACCATTACCAATAATTATACCCCGGGGATTGCTCAAATTGGAATAAGACGAGAGAGTACATTGGTCGGATGTCGTGTGGGTAGTGGCTCCGGTGTCCATATACCAATTTGGGTCCGGAGAATTTAACCCAAGCGTGTGCATTGCGGCTTCGATGTCGGTAGAAGTGGGTGTCACTACGTGATGGGCCTACGGAGGCTGAGGCCCAAACACCCTTGCTTGTCGCCTCGCCCGTATATCGATCAAATAGGCCATCGCATATTGGGATTCGGATCGAGGTCGCCAGCCCACTGCCATTGAGGTGGAAACATTAGGCTGCTACTGTTTGGCCCAGACTGTGGGGCCCACTGCCACTGCATAGGGGCCCACTGTGGGGCCAAAATTATTGCTGCTGCTGACCGGCCCGAGGGCCACCACTGCCACCACCACTATTTCGGTTGCCGCCGCGATTTTTGCCATTATTTTTCTTATTTTGGCCCTTTTTGCCGCCACCGTTGTTGCGGTTTGGCCTGAGTTGTTGGAACCGGTAGGATGAAAATTGGACTCGTTCATCATGACTACGGGACTAGTATCGGTAGCCGCCTTTTTGGCCATGCTTGCTTCTTCGAGTGTAAGCATAGAACGAGCTTGATAAAATTGCGGAAGAGGATTGCTCTGACGAAGCAGCATGCCAACACCATTATAGGCCTTGGAGAGTCCCGAAACCATTTGGAGGACCAAACGATCATTCGACACTGGCGCGCCAACGTTGCAGAGTTAGTCTGCTAATTCCTTTAATCTTTTGCAATAAGCCGAAATGTTAGGGAAATCTTTCATGTTGACGTGGGAGAATTCCTGCTCAAGAGTAACAACTCTAGAATTTTGATTATCTTGGAATATATTACGTAGTCTATCCGAAGTTTCTTGCGCCGTAGCGTCAGGATCAATAATTGTTTGCAAAAGGTCGGTCGAAATTGTGGAGTATATCCACTGAAGGACAGTAGCATCAAGAGTCGTCCATAACTTAGGATCATCCTCACGTTGTGGCACCTCCGTATCCTCAGGAGCCGCATAGATTATGTGATGGATGACTTGATGTGAGCATGCGTGAATTTTGAACAGTTCGGCCCACGTCGCGTATTGAACATTTTCTATTTCAAGAACAAGAGAGATGTTATTCTTGATGTTAGAAACTGTAAGGGCAGGATGAAACGTGTTCCTTGATGTAGATATACTGATAGAACAATATGTGATTGAGGGATTTGGAAGAAAAATTGGGAGAAATGATGAATCATCGATACGAAATCCGAGATGAATGGAGCTCGAAACTCGAAGTGGGCAACGGAAGTTGGAGGATTTTAAGACCTAGATTTCTGATACCATGAAAGAAATAATCCCTTGATTATTTTCATTAATTTAAGGAGTATATATACAATTTACATATTTCCATAATAGGAGAATCTTATTCCTATTCTACTCCTAAAACCTTATTCTACTTGGACACTAACTATATAATTATGGTAATACAATTATTATGGTAAGTGTACAATACTAATTACACCACAACATTACCTAAACTAGGAGACTAAAACATTACCGACCCTATAGACCATATACACGGTCAAAGTAGCCAAACCGAGAGCCAATATACATAGGATATACACGACACGTGTATATCGTGTATATCCTATGGATATTTAACACTTCTTACAGTACTTATTCCACATGAAATTAGACCATAAGGTACAACTTGTTCTGAATCTCCACCAAAGCTTCACAAACAAATCCTTTGAAACATCAAATAATGATCTTAATCCTATGCCCCTTCTTATTTTAGCAAACACACGTTCCACCAAGATAACCAATGTCTGTTGTTTCTGTCTTGTTTATTGCTCCAATAAAATCTAGCAAAGGTTCTATGCAATTCATTCGAAGTGAATTTTGTAGGGACCATAGCAGATACATATGAATACTTCTAAGTACATTTTTTATAAATACTATTTTTCCTCCAAAAGATAGCAACTTTTCCTTCCGATTCTGCAGATTATCTTTTACCTTCTTGATGAGATCATTGTAGTATACTTTCTTTTTCTTGGTATGAAATATGGGACAACTAAGGTACTTGATGTAAAAAATAAAATACCTCTTGAAAAGCCAGTGATGTGCTCAACTTCCTGACATAGACTAACTGATGAGTTTTGATGCATATAGAAGGAGCTCTTGTCTTTATTTATCAGCTGACATGAGACCTGTTCATACTCCTCTAGAATTGACATGGTCATTTCCAATGGATGTTTTTCTGCTGAAGCAAAGATGATTGTATCATCTGCACAGGTAAGACGGTTAAGGTTGGCATACTATAATACCTATACATTCCATTCTCAATTAAAGAGTTCAGAGCTCTGGAGAGGACTTCTGCTGATTGTATGAATAAAGTTGGAGATAAAGGATTTCCTTGTTTCACTCCTCTTGTTTAATGAAAAAATCCATGAGTTTGGCCATTAAACATCACCGAATATCAATTATTAGCTATAAGCCTCCAGATTAGGGCTCTCAGACGAATAATTACGCTTAACGATTCGACTTATCTGTATCGGCTTTTAAATGTACTAATCTACTAGTCAACTGATATAATATCGATTGATTTGGTATTGGGTTAGCAATTATCGGATGGTTGTATTGGCTAAATACAAGAGACAATACAAATTAAAATCACAACATGCAAATTGCTACTATTTCTTCAATTACTTTTGATAAAGTATATTTGCCTACCATTTCTTAGGATTTCTGTCCCGCTTTCCGGTATCTAGTGTCAAGTTTTGGCATTTCTTTGCAGCAAATTAATTGAATGTGTTCTAAAAAGTTCAAAAGAAAAATCAAGAACTCCTTTGCTAGGGAATAGAATACTGAATTGACTTTAGCTTTGAGATTTACAATAAATACTTTATATATCTAGGGGTAAATATGATAATTCTTATCAGTTGACGATTTATTCAATAAGAAAAACTTTATATATCTAGGGGTAAATATGGTAATTTTTATCGGATGGACGGTTTATCCAGTAAGAAAATTGAGTAATCCGCCCCCGCATCGATAAGCTATTAACAATAAAATTTTAATCCGTTCACCAACCGTTAATAGATAACCCAATATCAATAAGCTGATAAACCATTTTTATGGTTGAGTTATAGGTTATGGTTCGATTTTGAACAACCTTACTCCAGATCATATTAACAAATATTTCAGCAAATCTTATTTTCCTTAGCACTCTAGTCAAGTATAACCAAGACACTCCGTCATATGTCTTTTTCAATACAAGCTTAATCACAATATTTGTCGGCTTACCTCTCTTCCTTACATCAGTAATAGTTTGATGCCTGCCACAAACAATAATTCTCCCACTAACAAGTGAATTTGATATTAAACACCTTGATATTTGATTTGTCTTCGTTGAATTTAATCTTAAACGCCTTGGTATTTGATTTGCCTTCGTTCTCGATCTTCGGGTGTTTGAGACTTATAGAGGAATGCTTGCAGCTTGTAAAAAACTTGTACTTTTAAACCACGAGCTCCCTCTCGCTTATTTAAATTCTGATTTCTTTTTTGAATTATGAGGACCTCTATTTATAGTTGTAGGATGGAGGACTTGTGTTAAGGACAGACTCCTTTCAGCCAATCAAATTGAAGCTGACATATCAATATTTGATTGACTAGAATATGTCACTTGTACACGTGACATATTTTCATTGGCCTTTGATTTTACTAGATATGCTATGTCATTTTGACATCATGTGCTATGATCCTATTGACTCCTTCACATTATTTGGACTGCCACATCATTTGACATGTGGCATCAAATTGGACCTCTTGGATAAGATGACATCTTAGGCTTGACAAAGTAGACTCCTCATTTATAGCCCAATTAAATGGACTAGCCCAATAAAATTGGACTTTTGTTGAATCCATGTTTATTGAACCTAAATAGCCCAATTAAATGGACTAGCCCAATAAAATTGGACTTTTGTTGAATCCATGTTTATTGAACCTAAATAGCCCAATTAAATGGACTAGCCCAATAAAATTGGACTTTTGTTGAATCCATGTTTATTGAACCTAAATAATTAACTCCATTATATTGGACCACAATATTATTTGTACTAGTATATCTTGAATTTAATATAATCCAAATTTCTTGTAAATTTAATTCAATAAAATTTTGTCGTCCATAATAATCTTGGTTCCAGTTCTACTTTAGACGTCAAGCTAAGTTGAAATTAAAAGGAAAAAGAAAAAGAAAGAAAGCACAAGAGTTATGAGCTGAACAAATACATTAGGGTGAATTTGGTATGAAGAAAAAAGGTTTTCCAAAAAAAGTATTTTCCTGTGTTTTGTTAATGAATTTTTTTTTTTGGCAAAATGTTTACTTTCAAACCTTTTTATAACGGCAACGTTTATCTAAAAATTTCATGGCTGCTATAATGAGGTGTTGTTATGCATCTATACTGACATTTGATATTTAGATCTCATTTAACAGTTATAAACAAAAGTATGCAAATAAATGTTTTTCTGTATTTTTTATGTTATAAACGAAAATAATATAATATAATTTTTAATTTAAAAACCTAAATTGATTTTCATATCTCATTAGTTAAGAATTGAAATGACTAATAAATTCATAACTAATAAATTACTAATAAATTCATAACTACTTGTACCATACCGATAAAGAATTAAAATCTAAAGAACATATGCATTTAAAACTAATTGAGAATTAAAATATTTTAAGTTTAACAAAAGAATTCTACAATTGTAGGTTGTTTCGTTATTCCAGTCTCTTAATGATAATATAAGTCTTGACTTGACGAAGAATGTTGTCCTAACTTTCAACCAAAAGGGAATTCAATCGCTTTCCCTTGAAGAATGTCTAAGAACTTAACATAAATATTTTAATATTTTATTTTTATATACAATATATTTTATAATATATTATTACATAATATTTGAATATGATGTTATAGAGAGGTAATTTTACAAAGAGTGTATCGCTATAATAAATGTCACTGCTGTTAAAGCTAGAATGATGTTATAGAGAAGTAAAATATAACATGAAAATTAGTTTCGGAGAAAATCAGGCCGTTATAATGAAATATTGTTATAACGAATGACAGTTATAGAGAGGTTTGACTGTTTATTGTTTGGTTGGTGAATAGAATTTTTTCGGTATGGAGGAAAATATTTTTTGAAAAATGTTTTCCAATTTTCTCATGTTCATTTGACCAAAAATTTTGGAAAATATTTTTTTAGGAAAACAAGTTCCTTAAAAATGAGGAAAATGACTTCCCTAATGAAAATAAGGAAAACAAGCCTCAAAAAAATGACATTCAACCAACTACCCTACCACCACCCCACCATGCTCCCCCACCCCCTAAAAAATTATTAATTTTTTTTGGTTTTCTAAACCACTTTCCCCCAACCCCACCAATGTTTTTCATAAAAAGATTCAATTTTTTTTATAGTTTTCTACAACGCCCCCCAAACCCTATACCCCCCCCCCCCAAATTTTTTTTTTTTTTAAAAAAAGATTTAAATCTTTTTCAGTTTTCTACACTTCCCCCCTCCACACCCCCCCCCCACCCCCACCCCATTTGTTTTTTGAAAAGTTTGAATTTTGTTTTTATTTTCTACACCACCACCCCCCTCGTAATTTTTTTAACTTTTTAGAAAAAAGTTTTTAAAAGTTTTTTTGGGGGGTTTTCCTCCATACTGAACATTCCCTAAGTTGAAGATTCGTATCACAAAGGAAAAATGAGAGTAAGAAATTGTTATTGCTATATGAGGAGGTATGGATTGTTTACCGCTAAAAATGGATTTTAGGAAAATTAGTCAAATTTGTTGTTTATAGGGTTTAAAGACAAGTATGTTGTATTCAATCATAAACTCTTGTGAAAGCAAGAAATGAAGATTGGCAAACTGAAAGTGTAAACAAGAGTATCCGTATGAATAATCCAAGAATAATCGTGAATAAAAATATTAAGATCGGCACAATAATATGGTTCTCCAAGTATATATTGAGAGCTTTTTTATTTCTAAGGTTACAAGTTTCAAAGATCAGATGCTCTTTCCTTCTCTCCTAAGCTATCTTTATACAAGCCAAAATTAGACTTTTCTACCATAAAATACAAGTGATGTCACATTACAATAGTGCCAACGTTCCCTTATGCTATGGCTCCGTAAATTGAGGCTGCCCGATGTGACTTGAGTTGGTGAGTGTGGGAGACAAGTGCAATGAAGCCCCTGGATATCTCACTTTCCCTTACAAGACGTCCTGTCGAAGACTCATTTAATGTGGCCCTCAACCCATTTAGCGATGTTTTTTCTCCCGCATCAGATGGCATTTTTAGACCAGGCGTGTACTTTTATTATTCAGAGGTAATGATTGTTCAACCGCCTATTTAAAACCCAACCTGATTCTAATTCCAGATCTACTTTCTTTCTCCCTCAAAACAGTTCTCTTAAGTCTAATCGCACTTCTCATTTTCAGTTTTCTTCCCTTCTTCATTTTCTCAACATTCACTTTACTAGAAAATTTACAGCATGTCTTCCTCCACTTCGACCACACCTTACACTTATGGGGGTCGTGATGTTGAATCCTCTGCTACCCCTGAATTGGATTTGCGATCCATTACAGCCAAAAATCTCTCGCCTGTCTTCCATTCTCCATGGTATACACTTACCTATTTACCTTAGGTATTGGTCTCCCTGTCCCTGAAGTTATTGAATCCTTCTGCCACGGCTACCATATCTGTCTGGGCCAACTAGCCCCTCAGGCTTCGTGGTTGATCCTTTTCATCTAACACTTGGTGGACTGCGCTGATGTTGAGTTCTCCCTAGATCACTTTATCCATATTTACTCCCTGCGGTTGTTCCATGGAGGAATGGTTCACTTCAGTCACCGGGGCATGAGAGGTCAGCTTTCTAACGCTGAAGATGATCATGATCGTGGTTGGATCGGGAGATTTTTAATGATCTGTACTGACCGACTATTCAGCCCCTCTTCCACCCACCTGCCTCTGAAATATGGAATGTTACCCATAAGTTTTTTCATGACTCTATTCGTTAATTATTTCTTTCTCCTTCCATCTCTCTTAATTTCCTTTTGACTCCTCGAAGCCGTCCTTGTCGAGCTAGAGCTTGTAGAAGGAATTTTTGGACGGGTAATTGATTTGTTTCTTGCTTCTCCAAACACCATTTGGACTTGGCGGAGTATGTCAATAGAACGGTGGAGGGGAAAGAGCCATGGTATGCATTGCAACTTACTATTTTCCTAAACTCCTTCTTTCTTAGCCTTATTATGCATTTTAAGGCCGATTTGAACAATATTGAACCGGCTACAGCCATGGCCACAACCTCTAATAACCGCAAGTGGAGGTCATCAGATCCTGAGGGTTCTATCTCAGAGAGTATAGGCACCTGACTGAGAAATCACTGCCGGATGATTGAGTTTTGGAGAGAGGCCGCCCAATGGCTGGTCCATGTAGATGATGATGATGAAGAGGAGGCCGCACTCGAAGGTTTTAGGGGCCTTTTCTCTGGAGCCATTAAAGGAGATGGAGGTACCTAGTAAGCATTGGGGTTGACCCAAAGATTCATGAACCTCGACCCTTGCATCCCCTGACGGAGGTGGAACCAATTTTACGAGCATAACAGCGGGTCCCTCTAGGATGCCCCCTTAGTCTGATCCATTTATAGTTTCCCTAGAAACTGCCCTCTCTAACTTGGCCATACCGCTCCTTCATGTATGTCGTCATCTCCTTTCATGTTGCTCATCCTTACCCTATTTCATAACACTGGTTTTTGACAAAGGTTATTCAATCCCTTTTTTCCTTTATGCAGAGTCACAGTAGTGTCACTGCTTCTGCCCTGCAGTCTGTGAGGACTTCTCATGTTGTGACCGCCCAAGATCTTGAGCAGTTGACTTAGGACAACCATATCCTCAGAGCTAAAGTTGAAGAACTTAAGGCCCGCAATGATGCACTCAATTAAGACCCGGTGGGAGAAAACACAACAGGCCCTACCGGAATGTGAGAACTCTCTTCATGAGATCAGTGCAGCATATGAGGAGTTGCGGGGGTGTGTTTCATTTGGGGATAGATCTGGGTATTTCCAAGAGCGCGTGCAAGAAATTGAAGCTTCTCAAGCATGACTCGAGGCTCGGTATTAGAAAGTGCAGCTCCGAAGGGCGGTAAATCATGATGAGACAAAGTTATCCAGAGATTGGCCATTCTCCAAACTCGCGTAAAGACCCTCAAGGAGGTCAAGGAGGGTCATATTGACAACCTGCTTGCAGCCTTGATAGATGCTGAAGTCAAACTGGGTACCGCTATGATGGTAATGAAGGACCTTCATGATGCCATGGGAAGCAGCAAGAGCGAGGATTCTTCAGACTCTTCATCTGCTGGGGATATTACCCCCTTTTAGTTCATGTTAATTTCTGCTACTTTTAGGCTTTTTGTCTGGTATGTATAAACAATTTGTGGATGATATGGCCAACAACATTGGCCTGTGTTAGTTCTTTTTGGATATTTCTGTTGTTGCTCGTTATGGATATGGTCGGGTTTATTTCACATAGCTTCTTTGACATAATCATTTCATATCTTCTCTATTTATTTTGAGTACGATCCTTTGAATTTCATCCGCATGTTTTGAATACGATTGTTGGTTTATATATTCCCAAGTCAGGGTTTGGTTTCGAACTTTGACATGTGCTTTGATGAGAAGCGTTGGTTGTAAACAACCTTATGTATGTTTTCTTTTAACACTTAACCGTCAGAGTGTGACCACTCTACCCATCTTCCAAAATATGTTCATTTTTGGGTGTCTATGTTTGAGCTTGATAGTTCTAGCTAATGTTTACATTTTCATTGCGTATTTTATTCGAACCAAAAATCTTTTGTTGAATTGGTCATGTCACTTCCGAAAAATACTTTTTGTGGTTGAGATTTTTTAAGCTTCCAACTCACATTAAAAAATGGTCCTTTGAATTTGGTGTTGATGATGAGGAAGTCTCGACCTCATTTAGTGACACAAGGTTCATGGAACCTACACGCTCTTAGGCCCTTGGAATATGTTGTGTGAGCGAAGTGGAAATACGGATCCTTGTGGTCTTCGAGTTCATCTGATGCTGAACGTTTGAGTTCTAGAGATTGTTTGCAAATGATTGTGAAAAAAGTGGAATTCTTATTCCATCATAAGAAGTATAGGGCGAAACGCCCTATTGATGGGGGGGGGGAGGGTTACAACTCTTTTTGAGTAACTAGCATAAAAGAACATAAACTATAAATTTGACCCGATCTAAAGTTATTGAGAGTCACGGTGTCGCGCTACTGTCTCTATCTTTAGATATGGCTTCTATCTCCCCTATATCTTCCCAAGTGTATGAACGTGAAAGATTGAGGGTTCGAGCAGTAGTGATATTTTGTTTTTGCAGTCTCGACATCTGTTGTTAGTAATACGTTGTTCAATTATTGTCTCATTAAAAATCATGTCAGTAAAAACACGTACAAGACAAAAACACGCAAGGAAAATAGTGCAACACATATTTTCATTTTTCACTTTAGTTCGTGGTGCAATCTTTCTGCGAGGTAGTTTCTATCTCAAGAAAAAAAATATATTGACCAAAGTATTTTCATTAGGTTTAACTCATACCTGTCTTACTTCAAAAATAGAATCACTTTAAGTGGCTGATATTCTAGTTGTCCTTCAATTTCATTTCGCGTTCATCCTTCAATTTGTATGACCCCTTCCCGACGATTCCCACGATTTGATAAGGGCCCTCTCTATTGGCCCCCGACTTGCTGATGTTCACCTTTTTTATCGTGGGCATCACTTTATAAAAGACGTAGTCCCCTGTATTAAAATGCCTTAAGTTGGTTTTTCTATTAAAACATCTCTCCACATTTTGGTTTTGGGCTACCATCTGCACATAAGCCATTTCACGTCATTTTCCAGCAAATCCAAACCTACGACCATTTGACTCGTCATTGGACTCCTCCGTGGCATGGGTGAACCTGAGGTTGGGCTCACCGATTTTTATCGAAATCAAGGCTTCATCATCATATACAAGAGAGAACAGGGTTTCACCAGTTCTTGTTTTAGCAGTGGTACGGTATGCCTAATACACCATTGGTAATGCTTCTAGCCATTGTCCATTGGCTTCTTTCAATATCTTCTTGATATTTTTATCAAGATCTTATTGGTTGACTCTGCCTGGCTGTTCGCGCCTGGATGATAGGTGTAGGAGACTATCCGCTTGATCTTTAGGCCTTCCAAGAACTTGGTGACTTTTGCCTAGATGAATTGAGGACTTTTGTGACATGCAATTTCTTTTGGGACCCCAAACCAGTATATGATATGATCTCATATGAAGTCTATCACCTGTCTTTCCTTGACCTTAGTCTACGCCTCAGCTTCTACCTGTTTTGAAAAGTAATAGGTCAATATGAATAAGAACGTCACTTTACTAGACGCTTGTGGTAACGACTCCACGATGTCTATTCCCACTCCATAAATGGATAAACTGCCACCACCGAATTAAGTAGTTATATGGGTTGGTGGACTATGGGGGAATGACAGTGACATTTGTCACACTTTCGCACAAAAGCTTTAGCATCGTCATCCATCCGGGAACAATAATATCATTTCCTTACCAACTTTTTCATTAATGACTCATGCCCTAGATGATTCCAGCAACTATTTTTGTGCACTTCTTGCATCACGTAATCAAAATTTGTTGGTCCTAAATACTTTTCTAGAGGTCTGAGGTACGTTCGCCTGTACATCTCCCCCCATTTCCCTCCCCCCCCCCCCCTCCGTGCAAAATAATACCCAGGTGGCTTGACCCTCAAGGGCCTTGCTGCCTTACTGCCTTGCTGTCCTCAGAAAGGGTTCCATCCTACAAGTAATTTGTGATATTGATGTGCTAGTCCCAGGTCAAACTCGTGGAGTTTACCTCATTTAGGATGGGATCCAAGAAGGAGTGGAAGAGATGGACTATAGAATCTGATCCTGACTCATTATTATTTTAATCTAGGAACTTAGGTTTGCTAGTGCATCGACTTCTAAGTTTATCTCATAGGATATCTGTGTAGCTCTCCACTTTTTAAAGTGGGATAATAAAATCATTACCTATTCAAGTATCGCTACATTCATTCATCTTTGGCTTCGTACATGCTGAGGATATAATTGATGATCAATTGGGAATCACATTTCAGTTTCACATCCTTAACTTCAAGCCCTCAAGCCAATTCTAAATATGCAATTCACATCCTCATACTTGGCCTAATTGTTAGTTAAAGATAAACAACTTATGAGTTGCCTAATTGTCATTTTTGATGGCGTAATCATGATGATACCAAGTCTTTTCCCCTTATGTTTGCATCCTCATCCATATATAGGTTCCATTCCCAGAGGTGACCTTGGTTTCTTGGATTATTTCCTTCTGAATATCGAGCATCATGTACGGACTATAATCAGCCACAAAGTTAGCCAAGGCTTTATAACGGTGCCCATCCAACCGTTTTTAGCTAAAGACCCTTATTTGACTAAATTACCCTTGTTGTAGACCCTATGTGGGGTTTGAGATGTTTGGGGATGGGTGTCATGGATCCCGAGGTTCATTTATGTGATTTTCGGATGAAAAAACCAAAAAAGGAATCTTAGAGGTTCATTTATGTGATTTTGGGATGAAAAAATCAAAAAAGGAATCTTAGAATTCTGAAGGGTCATTTATGACTTAATCGAGTCATTGATTCACTTCTTGAGACAATCAGATGTACTTTGTGGCTTTATTTGTGAAATTGTGATATTTGTATGTTTTTGTTGATTCTCTAAGTGCGAGCGAGTTTGTAGTACTATTTACCTTGGGATAGCAAGTTTGGTTTGTGTACATGAGGTCTGGAGTGTTTCGAGTGATTGGTGGAAAGATTGGGTAAATTATCTAGTTGTTGGTTCTGGTGTGCTGCACTAGCGGCTATTGGGTCGCTTCTGCATGCCCGCCTCTACGAGGATGGCTAGGAAATACGGGCCCTGAGTAATTATGAGTTTCTGCCCCTGCGAAGACTTCCTCACAGAGGTGATGACACCTATGTGGTGATTCTCTCGCACCAGCGCCTACGTGGGAAGTTTAGTGTTCTTGCCTCAGCAGACTATTTCCGATGTGATGAGACCTCCCCCACGTGATCGTTTCCTCCGGTGTGAGATCATTGTTTCAGTCAGTTTCTAAAATGCCATAAAATGAATCACTTTCCCAAAATATCATATCTTAGAACTGGTTAAGAGGGAAATTCTTAAAGTTTGTGCTTGAGTTCTTCATTAGAGGTAAATTCTTCACCCTTTTTTATTATGTTTTATATTTTAAGGTCCCTAATGTTGGTATAGATTATAATTTAGGGAAAATGAGTTCTAAGTTTCACGATAGAATAAAAGAGGATAAAACCTTGATTTGAGGGTGTAATATGAATTAAATGATCTCGATATTCTGATCTAGTATTGCTTAATGTTAGATGATCATGTTGTGAGGTTTAATTTGATCATGGAAACCCTTTTCAATTTGGGGGAAATTCTAGGATTTAGAATTGAGGCTTTTGGGTGAATCTTGAAATTGAGGGTTCAATTGGGGTTAGTTTTCCAATTAACTTAAGGATATGACTACTTAGTATGTATTTATGTTATTTGAGTAATAAAGTTCAGTTTTTGGCTTAATGGGCCTGGGGTTGGTTTTATGTGTCTTTGGTATGTTTAAGGTCTAAGTTCTTGTATGTGTATTAGTTTAATTATTAACATAGAGTCATTGTATGTTAGACTATGATTACTATGAGGCACTCCGAAAGGGCAAGAAGTGCGTAGATGGTTGATTGTTCGTGGCTCCTACTCGGCTTTGTGGTAGACTATGATTTCTCTTTTGTAGTCTTTGATAGAAGTAAGTAATAGTTATAAATATTGAGGGGTATTAGGAGTGTTTGGGGGTTCCACCTTAACGGTTGTGTTGTACGCTTGGATGGGTACCGGTGTTGAGTTGTGATGATGGGTGAAGCTGATTTCAGTTGTTGTTATTTGGGCTTATCATCATTATGTGGGTTTGTCGCCACTTGATACTGTGTGTTTATTTATCACATAACTTACGGTATGATATCCTGAATTACATGAATTACGTGTTAATGACTTCCTAAAAGCATTTGATATTCATCTCTATACTTGATTGCATCTCATACATTCTGATTACTTGCCTTGGATTGTTATTTGCATTCATACACTCATGTTTCTGATGATATTAAAATGCGAGTAATATGGAAATATTATGGGTCCAATGAAACTAGAAAGGTATGTTGTTATATGAGATAGTTAGAAACACGAAGATGATGATGATACGTAGAGGACCGGGTTTCACGCCTGCAACTGATGATATTACAGCCAAGAGCTGAGATCCGTTGAGAAATTCCGGATGAGTGTATGGACTTCGCGTGTCCCCCATGGGTGTGCAATTCATAGAATTTGAATGCTTGTATATTTGAGATGAAAGCTACCTGACATATATCATACATATAATATTTCATTATTTACCTGTTGATTGGTAAAATGGTTGGAATGGTTAATGAGACTTGGATGACTTATTGATAGAGAGCATTGTTAATTGACCACCTGATACTTGGATTATTGGTTGTTGAACTCTTTTATAAATAAGATGACTTACATGATTTATGAACCCTTATATGAACAAAGTGACTTATTTGATTCGGTGAAATATTAAATGGACTAGGTAACTTATATGATTTATGAAACTATTTAGCTTAGGATTACTTAAGAGTTGACTTGATATTTATCTCTATTACGTATCTTCCGTCGTTGTCGGCCTATGATGCCTATGGGGGTACGGTGTTTACTCAAGCTACCATTGTTGCATTCCTTTTGGATGTAGCTACAATGCCTTCGACCAGTTTAGGACTACGTGGCTGAGTCTAAGCCGGTAAATTTCCAATATTCAGGGTAAGGATGATTCCTTCCAGCATGCCCTAGATGGCACTATCTTATTCATGTCTTTTGTTTATCCGAGAGATATGTTCAAACATTTTTAGACATTTGGTTTATGTTAACCTTTTATCAAACTTATATTCAATTTAGAGCTCTTGTATTATTGATCAGATTTTTGGGGGTGTATTGCTATATTCAGACTTTTTTCTGCTTTTATATTATGATTAGACATTTTTATTAAGTATTTGGCTATTTCTGCATTTCTTATTTTATTGTGGTAGTTAGTCGGGGAGTGGTTTTCCTACTAGTGGGAACAACATAGTTGCCACCACGATTTCTTAAAAGGGGTCGTGATAAAGTTGGTATTAGAGCTTTAGGTTAAACGGTATTAAATACACGAGAAATGTCTAGTAGAGTCTTGCGGATCGGTGCAGAGACATTCATACTTATCTTTGAGACACTATGGGGCATTTAAGAAACTTCACTTTCTTCATTCCTTTCGTGCTAAGGTTAATAAATTGGTATCTGACCTTTAATTTCTATTCTCTCACAAATAGTAAGGAATCGTGCCCATTCAACGAGAGAGAAGGCACCGGCACCTACATCTGCAATGCGCGGTCATGGTAGACGTTATAGTAGGGGCTGAGGTAGAGCCTGATGAGCTACACCGGTGAGAGGTGGAGCACAAGGAGCCAGTCAGGCTCATGCTAGATATTCATCCCTTGAGCTGTATATTGAGCCTTAAGATAAGTAGTATGATGAGGATATGGTGCCATCCCAGGATCAGCCCGAGTTTATAGCTACTCTAGTTCTTTAATCACTTTGGTCAGGTTGTTGATTGTGCTTGATGGTTTTGGCCAGGCGGGCGTTCATTCGATTACTCCGGGTGGGTCACACACCCGAGTGGGAGAGGGATAGGCTCCCAAATTTTGTACTTTAGGGGTTCATCCAACTGCGGAAGATATGCGAGCACTTTTCCAACATAAAGTCTTCTGTATTCTATGGTTTACCCGAGGAAGATGCGTATGAGTTTATTGTGACTATCATGAGAGGCTACATACCTTGGATATCGTCGAGTCGCACGGTGTTTGTTTAGTTGCTCTTAAGCTTATGGGTGATGCGAAGTAATAGTGGAGGGCTTATGTTAATTGTCGACCAACGGGGTCGCCTCCACTGTCTTGGGTCAGGTTTTGTTGAATCTTTCTAGAGAAGTGTGTGCCCCTTAGCTTGTGTTTAAGCAAACGTGATGAGTTCTAGAGGATTGAGCAGAGGGGACTGACTTAGAGTTAGAACTGGTTAAGAGGGAAATTCTTGAAGTTTGTGCTTGAGTTCTTCGTTAGAGGTAAATTCTTCACCCTTTTTTATTATGTTTTATATTTTAAGGTCCCTAATCTTGGTATAGACTATAATTTGGGGAAAATGAGTTGTAAGTTTTATGATAGAATAAAAGAGGATAAAACCTTGATTTGAGGGTGTAATATGAATTAGATGATCTTGATATTGTGATCTAGTATTGCTTAATGTTAGATGATCATGTTGTAAGGTTTAATTTGATCATGGAAACCCTTTTCAATTTGGGGGAAATTCTAGGGTTTAGAATTGGGCTTTTGGGTAAATCTTGAAATTGAGGGTTCAATTGGGGTTAGTTTTCCAATTAACTTAAGGATATGACTACTTAGTATGTATTTATGTTATTTGAGTAATAGAGTTTGGCGTATGGCTTTGTGGGCCCGGGGTTGGTTTTATGTGTCTTTGTTATGTTTAAGGACTAAGTCCTTGTATGTGTATTAGCTTAATTATTAACGTAGAGTCTATGTATGTTAGACTATGATTGTCGCACCCGATTTTGACCTGCGGGCTTCGCGACGCGATGGCGTCGATTCCCTCTGGATCGGTTAAAAACTGCTTGCTTTGAGGAGTCGCCACCTAATTATTCTAAGGTGAATTAGGGCACCTGAATATTAACCAAAAGCTGCAAAATAACTCCAATTTTGTGGTCTACGAAACTAATGAAATTCTGGATAAGGGTTCTTTATTATCCTAAAGGGAAGGGGTTAGGCATCCTTTAAGATCCGCTAACTTGCGGTTATCCGATCAAATTCAGGTTAATTGCTATGCTAAGAAAAAATGCATGTTTTACAAGTATAAAAATAATGTTGAAAGTATTTAATGAAATGATGCATTTGTACAAGTATACATTTGTATGACATTAATATATTTGTAAAGCTAAAAAGAATATAAATATGTAATTGTATGAAAATTGATAAAAATGTATGCAATGTGATTTCTTATGGGCGACGGGCCTAAAAATATATAAACTAGCGATTAACGATTTTAAAACTAACCGAGCCTAAAAATAAATAAACTAGCGACGGGTTTCAAGCTTTGATTACCCTATTAATTAATTCTATGTCTACCTATTCTAAATATTTCAATAATTTCAGAGTACAATAATATTACAATACGTAATGAAATAAAGTCAATTAAAGAACGTAAAGACAACAACAAAATAAATAATCTCCGAGGATTATTTGCCTTTTACGACTTTATCTTTGCAAGTGTCAAGAATAAATGGTTAGAAATAATTAAATATACATAGCTTGATCCGCATCCAAAACAATAAATGTTTTGATTACGGAGGGCTCAGACTTAAATTTTGAAAAGATCATTCCAATCACGTCGTGGTTGCGTAACATATGACTCGTTGGTCATTTTAGTTGCCTTGCCTATCGAACATGTTGGTCTCTCGGGTGAAAAAGATTTAAGTTTCATCCTTGCCCAAAAGCTTTATTTTTCGCCTTTACAACTGTGGAGGCCTCAAAATCGACGGATATTTTTCATCGGCCAGCGAGATCGTGTTCAAATCAGCAAAATTAAAATCGGAATCGCACACAGCGAGGGCGAAACAAAGCGTAAAAACAGAGGCAATTCCCAGAAGACGGGATGTTTAGTAAATAAAAATAGTAAATATCTGCTGCCGGACGTTAAAAACAAGGCTAAAAGCGATGAAATGAAACGAAAAAGCGCGGCCTCAATTCAATTTCATCGGCCTAAATGCGATATAAATAAGGCAATAAAGCAAGAGAACGAAGAAGATATCCGCGTTGCGGGATACTTAAACAAGAACTGAAAAACAGAGGAACGAAATGAAAAAAAGCGCGGCCTCGAATTCAATTTCATCGGCCTAAATGCAATATTTATATAAATCAGTAAGACAATCCGTGCACAGATGTTTAAATGCAAAAACAGTAGACTGAAACAGAAACGAAAAAAAGGGCGGCCTCGAATTCAATTTCATCGGCCTATGTAGTATTAGATAAAATGATAAAACAGCAAAATACAATATATCCGTGTATGAATATTTAAATGCCAAAATAAACCAACAGTTTTGCAATTAAAACGTCCGACCCGAATTCTGAAATTTGACACGATTCGGATACTGAAAAGTGATCCGGCCCGGATTCAGAATCCAATTTTTTTGATTTTCAGAAAGCCAACAACAAAACACAAACGCAAAATCCGGAAATTTATTCGAACCGGGTCGACCCGACCCGGAACAGTGACCCGACCCGCATCGGATACTTCAATCCGAATCAAATTCTTTCCAAAATTTTCAGGTAACCAACAACACAATATAAACATACAAAAATCTGGAAAGTAACCAAATCGGGTCGACCCGACCCGAATCGAATGTTTTCAACCCGAATCGATTTTTCATCCAAACTCAGGTAACAAACAACAAAATATAACACAAAAAATCTGAAAATTCATTCAAACCGGTCGACCCGACCCGGAACAGATTTTTTCCAAATCTTCAGATAACCAACAAGAAGATATAAAAGCATTAAAATATGGAAATCTTACCTGACCCGGTTCTGGCCCGACCGGAACAGTGACCTGACCCGGTTCTGGCCCGACCGGAACAGTGACCCGACCCGGATTGTTCTTGTTTTTTTAGCACTCCGATCGAGAAAACAGAATCACAAAACCGACCGGAAATAAAACCCACAAAACCGAACGGAAACCACCAACAAAACGACCTCCACCCCCCTAAAATCGAGTTTGAAATCGAAACAAAGAGGCAAAAGGTTACGGATTTTAGGGGTCGAAATTGCGAGTTTTTGGGGTGTAGGTATGGGTGAAGTGATGGGTGCGGCGTATGGGTGACCGACGGTGTGGGGTCGTGGTGGTGTGTGCGGCGACTGGTGGCGGCAGTGGGTGAGGTGGCCGTGTAGGGAGTCACGGTATGGGGGTTGTCGATTGTGGGTATGGTAGTGGTGAGGGTGTCATGACCGGCGTGGGTGGGGTAGAGTGGCTGGTGGTGTGGTGGTGTTGGCGAGGTGGCCGCGACGATGGGGTCGCCGGTGTGGGTGAGGTGTGTGTCTTTGATGGAGAGAGAGAGTGAGATAGATATATGGATGTTGCGGCTGAAATTTGGGAGGGTGTGTGGAATGAATGTTTTAGGGTTTGGTTTGGTTTAAAGGGGGGAAATAAAGGGAAATGGGATTGGGCCGGTTCGGGTGTGGGCTTTGGGAGTTGGGCCACCGGGCTTGGGGAAATAAGGGGTGATGGGTTGGGCTTGGACGAAAAATGGGTTTTAGTTTGGGTTGGGTAGAAATTGTTTTGGGTTGAGTAGAAGTTGTTTTGGGGGGAAATGAAATGGGTTATGGGTTTAGAATATAAAAAAGAGGTTTTATTATATAAAAAGAAAGTTTTGCAAAATTTATAAATTGTAAAGATGACAATATGATAAAATATAATATTTGTGAAATGCTTGATGCTTAAATAAAAATAAAAATGCAATGTCGTTTTTGCAAAAATAAAATAACATATAATATTAGGATAAAAGTATGATTGTGATATAAAATGCAAATTACAGTAAAGAATGTAAATAATAATAATAATAATAATGATATATATACACATATATGCCTATATTGAAAAAATTGTTTTAAAGTGTCAAAAATATTAAAAATTGCAAATAAAATCATAAAAGATGGGACAAAATTGGGTGTCAACAGATGCCCCTCTTTGGTCGGAGACGATGAAAGAGTTTTCGGCCAAAGAAGTTGACTGAGTAGCCAATTTTGTCCTGATCATTGAGGGAAGGTTAAGGATGCGTGGGAAGAAATTGAATCCCGAGGGGAAGAGAAGTTGCAAAAGATGGTGCAGATTCAAGAAATAATGCCCCAGTGTTGACTTATGATGACACCGGTTGCAGATGTGGCGAGATACTGAGGGAAGGGCTGAACGATGTTCGAAGTACTTCCCCGATGCAGATGATGATGTAGCATAGGCGTGATGAGGTGACGTCGTCGCTTAGACGTTATGCAGATGGCGACGTCGCACTAGCGTGATTGAAATTAAGATACCCGCATTAGAAGGTGGACGCCTAACTGAAATTAAAATACCCGCATTGGAAGGTGGGTGCCATAATGAAATTGAAATACCCGCATTGGAAGGTGGGTGCCTGACTGAAATTAAAATACCCGCATTAGGAGGTGGGCGCCTGACTTAAAACATACCCGCATTAGAAGGTGGGTGTCTGATTTAAATAACATACCCGCATTAGGAGGTGGGCGCCTGATTTAAAATGAAATACCCGCATTAGGAGGTGGGTGCCTGATTTAAAATAAAATATCTGCATTAGGAGGTGGGCGCCTGATTTAAAACATACCCGCATTAGGAGGTGGGCGCCTGATTTAAAATGAAATACCCGCATTAGGAGGTGGGCGCCTGATTTAAAACATACCCGCATTAGAAGGTGGGTGCCTGATTTAAAATGAAATACCCGCATTAGGAGGTGGGCGCCTGACTGAAATTAAAATACCCGCAATAGGAGGTGGGCGCCTGACTGAAATTAAAATACCCGCATTAGGAGGTGGGCGCCTAACTGAAATTTAAATACCCGCATTAGGAGGTGGGCGCCTGACAGAAATTTAAATACCCGCATTAGGAGGTGGGCGCCTGATAGAAATTGAAATACCCGCATTAGGAGGTGGGCGCCTGATTGAAATTTAAATACCTGCATTAGGAGGTGGGCGCCTGACAGAAAATAAAATACCCGCATTAGGAGGTGGGCGCCTGACAGAAATTTAAATACCCGCATTAGGAGGTGGGCGCCTGATTTAAAATGAAATACCCGCATTAGGAGGTGGGCGCCTGATTTAAAACATACCCGCATTAGAAGGTGGGTGCCTGATTTAAAATGAAATACCCGCATTAGGAGGTGGGCGCCTGACTGAAATTAAAATACCCGCATTAGAAGGTGGGCGCCTGACTGAAATTAAAATACCCGCATTAGGAAGTGGGCGCTGATCAAATTTAAATACCCAGACAGAGGTGGGCGCTGATGTAAATTTAAATACCCGCATTAGGAGGTGGGCGCCTGATAGAAATTGAAATACCCGCATTAGGAGGTGGGCGCTGATTGAAATTTAAATACCCGCATTAGGAGGTGGGCGCCTGACAGAAAATAAAATACCCGCATTAGGAGGTGGGCGCTTTACAGAAATTTAAATACCCGCATTAGGAGGTGGGCGCCTGACAGAAATTTAAATACCCAGACAGAGGTGGGCGCTGACGTAAATTTAAATACCCGCATTAGGAGGTGGGCGCCTGATAGAAATTGAAATACCCGCATTAGGAGGTGGGCGCCTGACTAAAATTTAAATACCCGCATTAGGAGGTGGGCGCCTGACAGGAAATAAAATACCCGACAGAGGTGGGCCTGGTGAAATTAAAATACCCGCATTAGGAGGTGGGCGCCTGACAGAAATTTAAATACCCGCATTAGGAGGTGGGCGCCTGACAGAAATTTAAATACCCGCATTAGGAGGTGGGCGCCTGACTGAAATTTAAATACCCGTATTAGGAGGTGGGCGCCCGCATTAGGAGGTGGGCGCCCGCATTAGGAGGTGGGCGCCCGCATTAGGAGGTGGGCGCCTGAAATGACGTCGTTGTATTGACGTGATGCGTTTGTGACCCGCATAGGTTGAAATGACGTCGTTGCATAGACGTGGTGCGTTGAAAACGTCATTGTGTAGACGTGTTGTGCAGATGACGCCGTTGCATAGGCGTGTTGCTGATGATGTCGTTGTATGGGCGTGTTGCTGTCGTTGTAGTGTTGTGAAATATGTAAATGACGTCATTGGCGTCAGTTTGCTGTAATATGATTCCACGTTGTGTTGAATCTTCTGCCGATTCAAACTCATGTGGACTGTGGATTTAAATGTCGTCCATGCACTGACGAAAATGTGATGCGACATCTTTGCCGAATTAAACGCACATGTTGCGGCTTCCTTGCCTTTGTCAACCTGAAGACCTGCACTCAAAGAAATTCATGAGTTTGGGGGGGCAGGGGAGGTTGATTCGCGTTGACTTTGTAGCTTTGGCTCTTGACCCTCGCAAGTTCAGACTGGTTTAGATTGAAGACTTAGTTGTCTGGCATTTTCCAGGTCCATTGGCGTATTCTTGCAGTGAACCCTTAAAATTTGCCCCAGTTTCTGATATATACGAAGATGTTGAACTTCTAACTGGACAAAACCGAGTCTGTGCGGGCAACTTGCTGGTCCTGTTAAGGCAATCATGTGAGCATATTGCGTTGTATGCAAGATAATGGAAGAAAATTTCCGATGGTGTGACCGAAGCCGATATAGGCCGCCTACGTATTCCGACAAGGGAAATCAGGTCATAACGTAGTTCGTTGAAAGCAAAATGGTGATTGTGAAGTTTTCCAAAATGGGACCGAAGCCGATGTGGCTGCCTACGTATCCCGCCGAGGGAATCAGGTCATAACGTAGTTCATGTAAGCTAAAAGGTTTTTGTAAGGATTTTCTAAAAATTGAGACCAAAGCTGATGTGGCCGCCTACGTATCCCGCCGAGGGAATCAGGTCATAACGTAGTTCATACAGCAAAAGGATTTTGTAAGGTTTTTTTTTTCAAAAATGGGACCGGTTAATCTGCCGCCACGATCCCGCCGAGGGAATCAGGTCATAACGTAGTTCATGCTGCAAAAGAGATTTGTATTTGTAGAATGTTTTTTTTTTTGTAAAAGAGAGTGACTAGAGTTTGAAAAATGATGCAATATATTTTGCAAGGTTTTTTTTTTTTTTTGTTTTTTTTTTGTGAAAATATGAAAAAGACATAATCACGTCTTGACTTCGGTAGGTACCAACAATTAGTATTGTGCTTAGGAGTTTTCGTTATTTGCTTTCTGTCAAATCGAGACAGACTTCAAGGTAATTCCTACAGCTTCAGATGCTACCTCAGACATACCTGAGTATCGACACTTGCTTCAAGCCAAGATTTTGACATATATGCATCCTCATGTTTCAAATGCCCTCACTGAAAGAAAGTCCCTTCCTCACATGTATTTCAGTATTTTGAACTTTGGGACGTCTAGAGAAGTACACTCACCCACAGAAAGATGTTCAATGCATTTAATTGTGATACCATAGGCTTGGCCGTCATGTGAGTATCCACTAATGCGAGAACCCTCGGTATAGGATCATGTAGGGCTTGTTATGGATTTGTAATGTAGGCTTGGGAAAGGAAAGGATATTATTTGGGTAAAGAGTGACTAATCCTTCCTTGAGCGTTGGAATATGTCCGTGCTTGGTATTTGTGTGCATTGATTCCGATTTGCTTCTTTTTGCCCCCTTTTGTTTTGTACCGACTTCTTTTGAATATTTCGTTTGAAGTTTTTTCCCCTTTTTTTCGAAGTTATTTCCTTCTTTTTTTCTTTTTATATTGTCGGGGTTTTTAACTTCCTTTTTGTGTGAAGTCGTCATTTGGTTTTGTTTTGTTTTCCTCTTTTGGGAACATTGCAACTTCAACTCGAATCATTTTCAGCAATTTGCATATTTCTGATGCGCTCAAGGAGGTCGGGCCAAAAGAGGGATAGCGCGTGTACGCACTCAGAAAGGGTATAGGCATAAGATGTGGTTGTTCCAAAAAATAGGCTTCAGGCTCAAAGGGGAAATGCTACGGATAATGTTATTTGGTAAGCTGGAAAGGCTCAAACGGATCAAAGAAAGCCTACGATCCTTTCCTATACCAAGTGTTACTCAGGATTTCGCCTCAACAAACATTCGAGCCAAGTTCTAGATCACAATGCAATGCAATTGAACTTATTCTAAAAACTCACCACACAATGCACATGAAACGATGAGGTTGGCTTTGTTCATATCTTGGAAGCATGAAAAACAATTTTTTAAGTGTCAACACAAAGTGAATGAGAGGTACCAGAAGAATCTATGGTTTACCACGAAGACAATCTTCTCCACTTATTCTTTCCTATGCACACTCCTAACTGTGTTGGTATCAACCAAGTCCATCAATGATTCTTAATTTTTTTTTGTATTTTTGAATAAAGGGTACCGAACCCGAATAAGGCTGCCTACGTATCTCATCTTTGACGAGAATCAGGTGTGCGTAGTTCGTGCAGAAAGTAAAAAAAAAATTCAGCCATGATAGGATGGTAAAAGTAAAAAATTGTATAAAACAGATGATTGTCCGCTATGGGGCGAATGCAAAGTAAAATATAATTGTCCACAGTAGAATGAATACAATGAAAAAATGATTATCCACAATAGGATGAATGTAAAAAAAAATGATTGTCCATTATAGGATGAATGAAAAGATTGATAAACCACATATGTCCCTCTCTAAGGCGGACAAGGAAGTGTGTTTTATTTTGATTGATTTTTTTTTTAGTGTTGTCGAACCCCGAGAAGGGCTACCTACGTATCACACCGAACGGTGAGAATCAGACACTCGTAGTTCGTGAAGATAGGTTATAAAAAATGTAAGATTGAAAAAGAATTTATCCACGATAAGATAGTAAGTAAAATTGTATGCAATAAAAAAGTGATTGTCCATATTAGGATGAATGCAATGAAAAAAATAATAATCCACAATAGGATGTAATGAAAAAAAGATTGTCCATTAGGATGTAATGAAAAAAAAAAGATTGATAATCCGAAATCATATTTTTCATTTTTTTTTTATTTGATTTTTTTTAGGGGTGTCGCACCCGAGAAGGGTTACCTACGTATCACACCGTATGGTGAGAATCAGACACTCGTAGTTCGTAAAGATATGTTGTAAAAATGGTATGATATAAAAAAATTATGTAATGAAAATTAAACATATCAACTGAATTTGCAAATATGTAACAAAACAAAAGTATAGACAAATTAAAGAGATGATTCGTTGAATCTGTGTTGGTGACTTTTTCACCAAAACATCTTTCGGTCATCTTTGTGAAAGCCTTTGGCTTTGTTCTTTCCTAGAGTATATCCAAAAATAATGTTTTAGAACGACCCCCAAACTATTCGCGAGGACGATCTTCCCGCAAAAATAAGAGCACCGTGAAAGGAGGAAAGTCACTAAAAGAATAATAAAATGTAAGAGTGAAAGTATGGTCAAAAACTCCCCTGATTGCTTCACGAGATCCGAGTCTTGATGTTCAAGAACGCTTTATCCTTGGGTAGTGACACAATTTCTATTCAAGAGTCGCAAGCGACATGGTATGATATGTACAAAATTGAAGCAGCTAATTATTGCATTAAATAATATGTACAGAGATAAAAGAAGAAAAATAGCAAACAAACTGGGCAGGAATTAAATACGCGTCCTATCATGCATGGAGCCTCTCTTATGCCAGAGGTGGGCCTAAACGCCAAATATGAGAGATTATGACAGAATAATCCAAGTTGTCAAACTACAGTGCTTTTGTTGGAAATGAAGACAAAATGTATGTACATTTTCCAATATCGGCATGTCATGATTAAGCTTGGATTAGTCCATCATTATCACGCTACAAATAATATGTTGATGGTCGTTGGGGGAGCGAGACCCGTCGACAATATTGGTGGATTTCTTAATTGTGGAGTCGATGTCAAGGATCGACCCACCTATAGTGTATGTATGCATGATTAAAAATAAAAGGGTATAGCTCTATCCTAAATTTACTAAGATTGGGCTTACTGGACTCAAGGTTCCCGAGCGGACTACTCGAGTGAGAAGGCTACGCGGCCACCGGATGGTCCGATCACTCCGCGCATACGCCAACTCTCCTAAAATTTGGTAGATTGAAAGAAATTTGCGGGTGCGCAAAACACACCTCGCGTGTAGTGTGTGATAGTGTAAATTTTCCAGAGTGGAAGAAATATGAGCGGAATGCCAATTTAAGAAAAGCAGTAAAAGAAAGTAGCATTTAAAGCAGTAAAACATTCAAAATTTTAAAAAGATACAATTTGAAACAGTAGATCAAATAAGAAGCAAAATAAAGTGCAATAATAAATAACCTGAATTTGCTATGGTTAAGAACCTGATATTCCCAATGAGTCGCCATCTTTGTCGCACCCGATTTTGACCTGCGGGCTTCGCGACGCGATGGCGTCGATTCCCTCTGGATCGGTTAAAAACTGCTTGCTTTGAGGAGTCGCCGCCTAATTATTCTAAGGTGAATTAGGGCACCTGAATATTAACCAAAAGCTGCAAAATAACTCCAATTTTGTGGTCTACGAAACTAATGAAATTCTGGATAAGGGTTCTTTATTATCCTAAAGGGAAGGGGTTAGGCATCCTTTAAGATCCACTAACTTGCGGTTATCCGATCAAATTCAGGTTAATTGCTATGCTAAGAAAAAATGCATGTTTTACAAGTATAAAAACAATGTTGAAAGTATTTAATGAAATGATGCATTTGTACAAGTATACATTTGTATGACATTAATATATTTGTAAAGCTAAAAAGAATATAAATATGTAATTGTATGAAAATTGATAAAAATGTATGCAATGTGATTTCTTATGGGCGACGGGCCTAAAAATATATAAACTAGCGATTAACGATTTTAAAACTAACCGAGCCTAAAAATAAATAAACTAGCGACGGGTTTCAAGCTTTTGATTACCCTATTAATTAATTCTATGTCTACCTATTCTAAATATTTCAATAATTTCAGGAGTACAATAATATTACAATACAGAATGAAATAAAGCTGAATTAAAGAACGTAAAAGACAACAACAAAATAAATAATCTCCGAGGATTATTTGCCTTTTCTGACTTTATCTTTGCAAGCTGTCAAGAATAAATGGTTAGAAATAATTAAATATACATAGCTTCGGATCCGCATCCAAAACAATAAATGTTTTGATTACGGAGGGCTCAGACTTAAATTTTGAAAAGATCATTCCAATCACGTCGTGGTTGCGAACATATGACTCGTTGGTCATTTTAGTTGCCTTGCCTATCGAACATGTTGGTCTCTCGGGTGAAAAAGATTTAAGTTTCATCCTTGCCCAAAAGCTTTATTTTCCGTCTTTACAACTGTGGAGGCCTCAAAAATCGACGGATATTTTTTCATCGGCCAGTGCAGTATCGTGTTCAAATCAGCAAAATTAAAATCGGAACTGCACACAAAGAGGCGCGAAATGTAAAGCGTAAAACCAGAGGCAATTCCCGAGAAGACGGGATGTTTAGTAAATAAAAAAAAAACAGTAAATATCTGCTGCCCGGACGTTAAAAACAGTGCTGAAAAGCAGTGAAATGAAACAAAAAAAGCGCGGCCTCGAATTCAATTTCATCGGCCTAAATGCGATATAAATAAAGCAAAAAAACAAGAGAACGATAAGATATCCGCGTTGCGGGATACTTAAACAGTAAACTGAAAAACAGAGGAACGAAATGAAAAAAGCGCGGCCTCGAATTCAATTTCATCGGCCTAAATGCAATATTTATATAAATCAGTAAATCAGTAAGACAATCCGTGCACGGATGTTTAAATGCAAAAATAGTAAACTGAAACAGAAACGAAAAAAAGGGCGGCCTCGAATTCAATTTCATCGGCCTATGTAGTATTAGATAAAATGATAAAACAGCAAAATACAATATATCCGTGTATGAATATTTAAATGCCAAAATAAACCAACAGTTTTGCAATTAAAACGTCCGACCCGAATTCTGAAATTTGACACGATTCGGATACTGAACAGTGATCCGACCCGGATTCAGAATCCAATTTTTTTGATTTTCAGAAAGCCAACAACAAAACACAAACGCAAAATCCGGAAATTTATTCGAACCGGGTCGACCCGACCCGGAACAGTGACCCCGACCCGCATCGGATACTTCAACCCGAATCAAATTCTTTCCAAAATTTTCAGGTAACCAACAACACAATATAAACATACAAAAATCTGAAAAGTAACCAAATCGGGTCGACCCGACCCGAATCGAATGTTTTCAACCCGAATCGATTTTTCATCCAAACTCAGGTAACAAACAACAAAATATAACACAAAAAATCTGAAAATTCATTCAAACCGGTCGACCCGACCCGGAACAGATTTTTTCCAAATCTTCAGATAACCAACAAGAAGATATAAAAGCATTAAAATATGGAAATCTTACGACCTTGCTCGCCCGACCGAACGGTGACTGACCTGCTCGCCCGACCGAATAAAGGACCCGACCGGATTGTTCTTGTTTTTTTAGCACTCCGACCGAGAAAACAGAATCACAAAACCGACCGGAAATAAAACCCACAAAACCGAACGGAAACCACCAACAAAACGACCTCCACCCCCCTAAAATCGAGTTTGAAATCGAAACAAAGAGGCAAAAGGTTACGGATTTTAGGGGTCGAAATTGCGAGTTTTTGGGGTGTAGGTATGGGTGAAGTGATGGGTGCGGCGTATGGGTGACCGACGGTGTGGGGTCGTGGTGGTGTGTGCGGCGACTGGTGGCGGCAGTGGGTGAGGTGACCGGCGTGTAGGGGTCACGGGTATGGGGGGTTGTCGACTGTGGGTATGGTAGTGGTGAGGGTGTCGTGACCGGCGTAGGTGGGGTAGAGTGGCTGGTGGTGTGGTGGTGTTGGCGAGGTGACCGGCGACGTGGGGTCGCCGGTGTGAAAATCTTGAGGTGTGTGTCTTTGATGGAGAGAGAGAGTGAGATAGATATATGGATGTTCTGGCTGAAATTTGGGAGGGTGTGTGGAATGAATGTTTTAGGGTTTGGTTTGGTTTAAAGGGGAAATAAAGGAAATGGGATTGGGCCGGTTCGGGTGTGGGCTTTGGGAGTTGGGCCACCGGGCTTGGGGAAATAAGGGGTGATGGGTTGGGCTTGGACGAAAAATGGGTTTTAGTTTGGGTTGGGTAGAAATTGTTTTGGGTTGAGTAGAAGTTGTTTTGGGGGGAAATGAAATGGGTTATGGGTTTAGAATATAAAAAAGAGATTTTATTATATAAAAAGAAAGCTTTGCAAAAAAAATTTAAATTGTAAAGATGACAATATGATAAAATATAATATTTGTGAAATGTTTGATGCTTAAATAAAAATAAAAATGCAATGCCGTTTTTGCGAAAATAAAATAACATATAATATTAGGATAAAAGTATGATTGTGATATAAAATGCAAATTACAGTAAAGAATGTAATTAATAATAATAATAATGATATATATACACATATATGTCTATATTGAAAAAATTGTTTTAAAGTGTCAAAAATATTAAAAATTGCAAATAAAATCATAAAAGATGGGACAAAATTGGGTGTCAACAATGATTACTACGAGGCACTCCGAAAGGACAAGGCGTGCATAGAGGGTTAACTATTCGTGGCCCCTGCTCGGCTTTGAGGCAGACTATGATTTCTATTTTGTAATCTTCGATAGAAGTAAGTAGTAGTTATAAATGTTGAGGGGTATTAGGCGTGTTTGGGGGTTCCACCTTAGCGGTTGTGTTGCGCGCTTAGGTGGGTACCGATGTTGAGCTGTGATGATGGGTGATTTGGGGAATCAGTCTTAAGCTGATTCCGACTGCTATTGTTTGGGCTTGTCTCCATACTTGATATTGTGTTTTTATTCATCACATAGGTTTTGATATGATATCCTGAATTACATGAATTATGTGTTAATGACTTCCTGAAAGCATGTGATAGTCATCTCTATACTTGATTGCATCTTATACATTCTGATTACTTGCTTTGGATTGTTATTTGCATTCATACACTCATGTCTCTAATGATATTGAAATGCGAGTGACATTACTTATTTGGGGGGTGGGGGTATATTACTATATTCAGACTTATTTCCGCTTTTATATTATGATCTGACAGTTTTATTAAGTATTTGGCTATTTCCGCATTTTTTATTTTATTGTAGTGGTTAATCAGAGAGTGATTCACCTACCGGTGAGAACAGCGTAGGTGCCACCATAATTTCTTAACATGGGTCGTGACAGGCTTGCAACTTGATAGCAGTTCGGGTTCAGTAAGGGATTACATGTTGGAAATTAGCCTTTGGCGGGGAGATGCGTCCACCCATCTTTGATGAATTAAACACTAGTGTTCCGTATGTTGGAGACCTCGTCTCTTTACACATGCATGATCTACGAAGTGAGTAGATGACCGTAGGGCCAAGAATCGTCTAATTTCGTTGAGAAATGAAAGAGATATTGGTCCACGAAGTAAGGTGTTTGAGACATGGAAATGTGGTGTGGGACAAATCTACCACATCGGTGGGAATATGAAGAATTGCTCTCTATATAAGTCTCAAATTGGTAAAGGGTTTGGGACCCCAAGGGGTATCCCATGTGTTTAAAGGAGGGAAGACCTAGATGTGCTTGGGTTCAAGGCTAAGCCCGCGCGCGCGCCGCCCGCCCGTCCGGTTCTGGGTTCCGGGTTCCGGGTTCTCGGGTTCTAGGGTCCACGGGTCCACGGGTCGTGGGCTGTGGGCTGTCTAATATTATCTTTTTGGACCAGAGAACTCTGCCAGATGTACAGTTTGATCCCTGAAGTTTCATATGTACAGTTTGGACCAGAATTCTTTCATATGTACAGTTTGGTCCCTGAAGTTTCAATATTTACAGTTTGGTCCCCAGAATTTCTGGAGACTTTTTACTCTCTTGTTGGACTGCGTTTTGGAGCATTAACCAGCCATTATTTGGCTGATTAATTCCTCCATTAACAGCCCATTACTTGGCGGTTAGGCGACCTTTCAATGGCCATTAACAGCCATTACTTGGCTGTTTTAATGCCCTCCTAATGGCCATTAACAGCCATGTTTTGGCAGTTGGACAGCCCCTTCTCCTTGCTATAAATTGAGCCTTCTTTGGCTCAAATCAGGAGCAGAAAGGAGACGAAAAACTGGCAGAAAACAGGCAGCAAAACAGTAGCAGAAAACACACGAAAACAGGCAGCAAACACCATGGAAAACTGTCACGAAAATAGCTCAAAACAGTGAGCAAATTATCACGAAAATCAGTGAGCAAACCCACACATATACACAAGATATACACTACAGAGACATACTATATACACAGAGACAAAAGAGAAGAGTATTGAGAAACTCTTCCTTCCTATTCCATATCTTCAGCAAGACGAGTCATATTTGTTTTCTTCGCCAGGCTCAACCTATTGGCTTTGTAGTGTTGAGATTAAAGTGTTGTTTTATCTTGGGAGACTATTGCCCGCTAACGTAAAAGCATATATACGGGGCAATCTTGTCTTAAGGATAGAGGGCTATCCTCGACTCAACACACAACGTTGTAACCATCCAGATTTAGTTGTTTCTTGATTTCAGGTTATCAAGATTCAAGGCACAACAAACTTGTGGTAGTTCTCAACATTGGCTTTGCAAGGTGATCAAGATTCAAGACACAACACACATGCGGCAGTTTTGAAGATTGACCATTTATTTATCCTTTCGAACATTTGTAATAGTTATTACTTCCCGTACTGCTTTATAAAGTACCATAGAAATACCAACAGCTTAAGACAAGATTGTATTGTAATACTATTAGTGTTCGAAAGATGTCGGTCAAAAGTTGTGTGACCAAATCTGGATATGGCAATGGTTTTCTGGTAGAAGAGAGTGATGATGATGAACATGTTCATGGTGTCACCGCTACCAAGACTGGTGGGAACAAGCGCTCTCGAGAGCCTGAGGATGTCAACTGGGACAAGAGGAGAAGACTGAAGATGTACTTCTATCTTGCAGCAGAAGGCCTGTATCTGTCCCAGACAAAAGATCCTAATAATGGTAAGAAGGAACTGGACACTCAGTTTGATGAAGTGACTGAAGTGAGCCAGAATCCGAAGTTGGGATAAGTAGTTTTTCTTACTTGTCAAGAATAAAGATTAAATGAGGTCTGATTAAAAATTGATTAAAGTAAGGAGGAATATGAAAATAATTTATATTCCTTACGCTTTAAAAATCAGAAGTTTAATCTCATCTTCTTTTCCGTCTAAAGATTGGATTGTAAAGCAACTTAAAAAGATCCGTTCTTTTAAGTGAAATTATTAAAAGTGAGTAAAGTATGTTCGCACATACGAGGGAGTAAGATCCATCGTGTCTTGGCTGTTACAACTCTTAAGTAAGCGCCAAGAATTATCTGGGCACCAATCATAACGGAAGAAGTCTAAAAGTTAAAGACGTTGAGCCTGTCATACTATTTGGCAGAAGATCCTTCATAGGATGATATTGGACACTCAGTCATATAAAGCCTCCGGGCGACTGGAGTGGGCCAAAAATCCTTTGATATAATGATGTTGGACACTCAGTCATATAAAGCCTCCGGGCGACTGGAGTGGGGCCAGAATTCATTTCATAGGGAAAGTAATGGACACCTAGCAAGGTGGGCTAGAGTTTCCAGGTCTTAATGACCTGAAGGCCTAAAGAAAGGCAGTAAAGAAATTGGACACTCAGTCTGCTAAAGCAACTAGAGTGGGCCAGAGTATCGAGATCATATATGATCCGGTTGCGCCCTAACCACGGGCAAGAGGTTGTTCATGTGAAGCAACGCCACCTCTAAAATCGAAGGGGCTGGAGAGGTTGTCCTCAATAGGACTTCAGGGAATGAGATCACTCTAAAAGAGGTGATACATGTTCCTAACTTGGTTCAAGGGACGTTGTTGGTCAAGTTGGTTTGAGACTAGTCCAACAGGTCTGTAATAACTAAGAATGGTACAACATGTCTATAGCCCAATGAATGATATATTTGTAATACGTGCATCTATGCCATCATAGATTAAGACACGTTAAATAGTAAGTCATTCAAAAGCTAACGATGTTGAGATTGTTGCCTCCTTTCGACATAAACCCTCAAAATGAATGTGAGGTAGGCGAAGAGGCAAAATCACCTTTCCAAATTCCGTCAAGGGAATAGCGAAAGAAGCACCGCTCCTCTAGAACTTAGTCACACCTACTTGGGTGATTTAAAGTTTATACAAAATAGAGGGGGGAGACAAGTACGTTGTGATCTTCATTAATGATGGTACAACGTATGGAATCCTTTGTTTGTTAAAAAAAAAAAAACAAAGATGAAGTTGTTGAAGCGGATAAGCGCTACATCAACTAAGCCTATGGATTGCGAAATTCATAGCGATAGAGGGGGAGAATGTGAAGCATCGTTCATTAAACGACTGTTCATTTCTCACCTCAGTCCAACGGTGTTAGCCAAGCGCAAAGTCGTACGCCCAAATTATGTGGGGTGGCTTGGTAAAAGTTGGAACACTGAAACAGGTCCAGTTGTACCTAAGACTGTAGATTGCATATCCACTAGATCTGCAAATAACAGTAGTGATGATCGCCTCTTGGCGTGAAAGAATACTGAATTCTTTGAAGATAGCTTTCCTTGAAAAAGGAAAAAGGAGTAATTGCTCAAGGTTAACAAGAACCCGCGAGGGCCTGACTGTCCGGAACTAGACGTTCCGTATCTACAGGACTCGAAAGTTGCTGGCTATCCGAAACTTAATATTCCAGATCTGCAGAACTCAGGGATTCTAGATGTTGAACCGAGACGGAGCAAATAAGGGGACAAAGACTTGTTCCAGTCCTTCTAGCTTGTAGGGTTAAGAATGAACCATGGATAATTAACAAATAAATGTCATCTCCAAAAGCACTGCTTTGGAAAGAAGCTACAAAGAGAGAAATAAACTCTATCATATAGAACCATACTTGCGTAATGGTTTATCTTCCTCCGGGAAAAGAACATTTGGGTTGTAAGATGTGCTCCCATGAGTAGCTTCACATCCAGGGCCATTGCAGTCTTGCGTGGCATGAATGTTGAATTAGCCTTCCCAACCGGAGAGTTGGAAGAAGAGGATCAGAGTTGAGTTACTGAACTGTTGGGCTTCTGCCTGAACTTTCATTTTGGTCCCCAAATGTTTACATTTTGGTCCTGAAAGTTTTCAGATAAAATGTAAACAATGAATCGACCACGAAACATTGACTCGAAATTAGAAAGCCAACAATGGAGAATCAACGATCACGAAAGTAAAAGTCATATTGAAACAAAGTCTCGATATGAAAGATATGGGTATCACAGATGACATCTTAGGAATTGGATTTCTAAGACATCTAACGGACTGGTCGATAGTTGACAGTCTCGTTGAAGCCACCAATGGATATAAATCATAGAACTGATTGGAATCATGGTGCACCCATAGACAAGGAGCGATATGCTCAGGTCATGTGTAGTTCAATGTATTGTACACACTACAACCGACCTGGTATCGGCCTACAAAGCAGATCAGTTAAACTAAGGTTCACTGATGATTTTAATACATGATCGGTAGAAGGCGTTAAGTCGGATATGACGATATCTGAATTATTTGCTTATCTACAGATTATAGTATTCTGGATGTCCAAATGATTACGGGAGAACACAGTGATGCAACCGGACATCGATCTGAAGAACACCAAACCCACAAGTAAATGTGTATGGTGGGTCTTGGAAAATCCTCTAAGCAAACTTGCATCGGCCGATTCATGATGGAATCGGAGTTTATCGCTTTATACAAAGCATGAAAGAAGTTGAGTAACTTCACGGCTCCTTAGAGGACGTCCCTTATTGGGAGATACCCGTGTCTTCGCAGCTATACACTTTGTGGCTAGTCGGTCGGCTTCAGGAAGGACACGGATGACGGCGTCTGAACATATCTTTTAGGATCTGCCGGAGACATAAGACCGTATGGCAGTTGATCATCACGGATGTCACATCCTTGTTTACTAACTAAGGGACTATCCGAAGATCAAGTGTTCTGCCTGTCTAGGGAAATTGGCTTAAAACCCAAACAATACGAACCTTTGCGGTGGAAACCCAACCATACTGATTGGAGATCCCAAGAATTTGGTTCAATGGGAAAACTAAGCGGCAAAAGGTTCAGTTGAGCGCTTCGGTGGAAGCAAGAAGCACTTCGGATGATGATTTCTGTACGGAAACATGAGTCCAAAGTCGTTCCGCGATAGACTTTAAAGTGTCACTGCATGGTGGGTAAAGGTTAAGCTTCCAAACCTTTTAAAAGATCCTCAAACGGTTAAGGTTAAGGTTGGGGAAACTTTTAATGATTCCTAACACTTGAGAAGTGGGGTATAGCAGGATACCTTGTAGGAGATCACCTATTTAAGTGCGAGGATGGCCGCCTCAAATGAACGCACTTAAGAATCCAAGTGTGTCCATGGCCACAACCGGAAGAAACCGAAGAAGGAAAATGAGTAAGAAGGATTATTATGTTGATATCGTTGTCTTGGCTTACACTAAACACCGACGGTTCAAGACATCACGTTCACCGCATGATAAGTAAGTCCGATGGTATTCAACTAGGGAAGGTTCAAAGCGTAAGCTACCTATCCTGATGCAATATCTTTTCGCTGAAAGATTGCTGAAATGTAGGCACCTTGTGTGTGCGCCACAATCTCTCTTTCATAGAGGGGGTTGTTGGAAATTAGCCTTTGGCGGGGAGATGCGTCCACCCATCTTTGATGAATTAAACACTAGTGTTCCGTATGTTGGAGACCTCGTCTCTTTACACATGCATGATCTACGAAGTGAGTAGATGACCGTAGGGCCAAGAATCGTCTAATTTCGTTGAGAAATGAAAGAGATATTGGTCCACGAAGTAAGGTGTTTGAGACATGGAAATGTGGTGTGGGACAAATCTACCACATCGGTGGGAATAGGAAGAATTGCTCTCTATATAAGTCTCAAATTGGTAAAGGGTTTGGGACTCCAAGGGGTATCCCATGTGTTTAAAGGAGGGAAGACCTAGATGTGCTTGGGTTCAAGGCTAAGCCCACACGCGCGCCGCCGTCGCCCGCCCGTCCGGTTCCGGGTTCCGGGTTCCAGGTTCCGGGTTCCGGGTTCCGGGTTCTCGGGTTCACGGGTTCTCGGGTCCACGGGTCCACGGGTCCACGGGTCGTGGGCTGTGGGCTGTCTAATATTATCTTTTTGGACCAGAGAACTCTGCCAGATGTACAATTTGATCCCTGAAGTTTCATATGTACAGTTTGGACCAGAATTCTTTCATATGTACAGTTTGGTCCCTGAAGTTTCAATATTTACAGTTTGGTCCCCAGAATTTCTGGAGACTTTTTCTGTCTACTGTTGGACTGCGTTTTGGAGCATTAACCAGCCATTATTTGGCTGATTAATTCCTCCATTAACAGCCCATTACTTGGCGGTTAGGCGACCTTTCAATGGCCATTAACAGCCATTACTTGGCTGTTTTAATGCCCTCCTAATGGCCATTAACAGCCATGTTTTGGCAGTTGGACAGCCCCTTCTCCTTGCTATAAATTGAGCCTTCTTTGGCTCAAATCAGGAGCAGAAAGGAGACAAAAAACTGGCAGAAAACAGGCAGCAAAACAGTAGCAGAAAACACACGAAAACAGGCAGCAAACACCACGGAAAACTGTCATGAAAATAGCTCAAAACAGTGAGCAAATTGTCACGAAAATCAGTGAGCAAACCCACACATATACACAAGATATACACTACAGAGACACACTATATACACAGAGACAAAAGAGAAGAGTATTGAGAAACTCTTCCTTCCTATTCCATATCTTCAGCAAGACGAGTCATATTTGTTTTCTTCGCCAGGCTCAACCTATTGGCTTTGTAGTGTTGAGATTAAAGTGTTGTTTTATCTTGGGAGACTATTGCCCGCTAACGTAAAAGCATATATACGGGGCAATCTTGTCTTAAGGATAGAGGGCTATCCTCGACTCAACACACAACGTTGTAACCATCCAGATTTAGTTGTTTCTTGATTTCAGGTTATCAAGATTCAAGGCACAACAAACTTGCGGCAGTTCTCAACATTGGCTTTGCAAGGTGATCAAGATTCAAGACACAACACACATGCGGCAGTTTTGAAGATTGACCATTTATTTATCCTTTCGAACATTTGTAATAGTTATTACTTCCCGTACTGCTTTATAAAGTACCATAGAAATACCAACATTACATACTCGCATATCTCGATTGACCATTTGGTCAACCTGCCCGATAGCTCGGGCTTGCGTAGGATGTTCCTCAGAGGAAAAGGTGTCACCATACATATTGGATATCACTGAATATATGGTCTGAGCTTTCGGGCCGTGACCAGGGCCAGCTTTTCTAGATGCGGGTATCGAGTCTCGGCTTTCGACAAAGCCTTGCTAATATAATAAATGGGGGATTACATACCTTTCTCTTCCGGGATCAGAATTGCACTTACTGATAAGTGCATTTTACCTGATTTTTAACCACATAATTTTTCATGTAAAAACATAAATATTGTCATATATCTTCCACATTTTAAACTAATTTTGCAGCAATTATTATAGAAGATTGTTGTGAGAAAACAAGAAAAAGTTCAAGCAAAATATAACCAAGCAGTAAAAAGGGAGCGAGCTACGATAGAGAAAACTAAAAGAGGAGGCAAAGAAATGAAACTCACAATTGACGTTCTATCATGATAATGCTCCAAGCCAAGACTTGTCATGATGGAATCTCAACTCAAATGACGAAATTTAGACTTAGGAAGACAAATCAAGATTTGCCTAGATCTTATGGTTTATAAAAGAAAACGCTGCCCAATCGGAGAAATCATCGCAGTGGAGAGAGAGCTCAACATTCAAACATTTCAAATTAAATCCTCCATAGTCTCTCTTTTCCATTTCTTTCATCAGTATCTAGTTATCATTTCTCTTTTGAACCATAATAGTGGTTTAGCTTACTACATTCAAATAAAATTTCAGTGCTGAAAATTATTCTAGTTTCTATTTTTAATTAAATAGAGGAATTCTTCTTCTTGATTATTCTTCTATTTTCTTATTTAATGTATACGGATATTTCCGTTAGTAGTATTAACTCAAGTATGAAATAAATTTATTTGTGCTGAGAAAATGACGGATCTTGATATCTCTATATAATAGTAAATATTATTCCTCAATTTCACATACTTGAGCTAACACTTTCTATTTATTTTATCCACTTTACAGTTAAATGTTATTTAATTTATTAATATCTATCAATTATACTACTTATTAACTACTACTAATTTTGTAATTGAGAGAGGCAGAAGAAATAATACCGTTAATTGTTGTATTGATAAATTATTTATATTCATTTAGTGACATCGATCTCATTATGTTATAATTAATTCTACACTTATTTGTAATCGAGAGAGGCAGAAGAAGTAATACCGTTAATTATCGTATTGATAAATTATTAATATTCATTTAGTGACATCTATCGCATTATGTTATAATTAATTCTATACTTATTTGTAATCGAGAGAGGCGGATAGTGTAGTAATTAGTTATAGCAAGTAAGGTAACCGAAAGAGACTTATTAAAATAGAGCTTATTTTAGTTCAAGCATATATTTCTGGTTCTTTAATATTATTACTTTGACGATTAATTTGTATAACCGAGAGGAGTATATTTAATTATTCAACTTTAGAAATAATATAAAAATATAATCGTGAGATGTATTTATACATATGTGAGAAATAGAAATTGAGGAATAAAAAATTTAATTTATGATAGAAATATCAAGTGATGTCAGGATCCCAACACCTTTTATTATATTTGTGAAAAATAAAATATTTTCTCTACTTTGTATTTCACAGATTAGTAAGTAGTTAATTCGCCAATCAACTCTTTCTGATTTTCTCAAATCTTCTATATTATTATTAAAAGCAGAAGAAAAAAATACCACATTAAGCCAAGTGACATCATCACAAAAAGACATTTGGCATTATTAAGACAAAGTTAACTACAACCTTTCTAACTAAAAAAACTTCTAAATTTTAGATATTAAATTTTAAATTGATAATTGATAATTTTTAAATTAATAATTATGAAAAAATCGTACATAACTGATGTTTTGAAATTCACTTTCAACTTTTTCATTGTCTATTTTTAGAACCCATCAGTTTTGGGACTCAAAATCCTACATATCTCTAACCCAAAACTCAACATAATTTTTTTTTCAACTGAATTTAGTTATATTCGTAAATCTGAAAATCTAACAGAAGAGATATAGATAAAGTCACAGTTGTCTCGCTCTATGTAAAAATTATTTCTAATGTTTTTCTTTTGACAATAATTTTTTATTATTATTCACATTCTAAATATTTGAGAGTTTGAGCTTGAAGTAATATTTTATTTCAATATTTACTATACAAAAAAATAGATAGCAGACCCCTATTTACATTCCCTACTTTGCCTGTTTGCCATGACATATTAACTTATCCACTAACCTACTTCTCAATCTTCCGCATAATTGATATTGTAAACATGTAAATATAGAAAATAATATATTCCCTACCCATAATTAGAATATTTCCATATATTATATAAATATAATTATGATAAGATTAGAATTTCTCTTTTGTATAGGCTTAGGATTGCTATTGTATAAGGGATGAATATTGTACTCTATATATACCTTGATATTAATGAAAGACTCCTCAAGGGAGATTAATATCATCTTACATGGTATCAAGAGCCAAATAAACAAAACCCTAAAAACCTTTCTCTTCCACACCGCAGCTTTGCCCTCTCTCTGTGCGGCCCTCCCGGATTTTCTTCTTGTTTTTCGGGTTTTGTTCTTCCTTTCTTCTCTTCTCTAAATGGCTATCCCTGATTCTTCCACACTTTCTGACGCCTCTACCTCCACAAATCCCACCACAAAGTCATCACCCCCGTTTCATCCCGCCCTTACTGTTTCCAACATCAAGAACCATATTCCCATTATTCTTGATCAAGAAAACAACTAGTATTCTCCCTGAGTTGAACTTTTTCGCAATCATGCATGTCTCTATAACGTGCTTGACCATATTGATGAAACTATTTCGCGCCCTACGGAGGTTGATGATTCTATCTAGCATCGTCTCGACACCGGCGTCAAACAATGGATATATGGTAGTATCTCTCAGGATTTGCTCCTTACTATCATGAAATCTGACTCCACAGCCCTTGACTTGTCGAATCGTTTGGAGGAAATTTTTCAGGACAACAAGCACACTCGTGCCGTGTATTTGGAAGAACAGTTCAACAAAACACGTCTTGAAAACTTCTCCAATGTCTCTGAGTACTGCAAACAGCTTAAACTTCGAGCGGATCAACTCTCCAACATCGACATGCCTGTCACTGACGATAAAATGGTGCTACAAATGATTTCTGGCCTTACTAAGGGCGAATATGATACTTTGGCCACAATTATTCAACAGGTAGATCCGTTACCGAGTTTTAACAAAGCTCGCTCACAATTGTTGCTTGAAGAAACCCGTCGTGCTAAGCAGGATGAGCACGCCCAGCAGGTGTTAGCTGTCGACACGCAACCCCAAGATCAGACGCCACCAGACAACTCCCAACAGCGGCAGGGCCGCGGCGGCAAAGGTGGAAAAGGCCACGGCGGTAGAGGAGGCCGTGGTCGTGGCAAGGGTCGCGGTCAACAGAACCAACAGCAGCAACAACAACAGAGATCGCAGAACAACTGGGCCGCGGCTCCTCAGCAGTTCGTCTACAGCGCCGCGGCGCCCCAGTACAGAGTCGCGGCGCCCCAGTTCAGAGTCGCGGCGCCAAGTCCATTCCAGTACCAGCAGCCATACAATCCGTATTCTTACCCCGGTTTGTTAGGCCCCGCTCCAGCCCCACAGCAGGCCCACTTCATGCAAGGTCAAATCCCGCAGCCCTCCTCCGGCATGACACCCACTGAGTTGGGTCAGGCGTTCAGCACCCTCTCTATGCAACAGCCTGACAATACTTGGTACATGGACTCAGGCGCCACATCTCACGTCACCCAGTCTGCAGGTACTATTCCTAAACTATTTCGGTTAAAGCATCCTCAATATGTTATAGTTGGTAGTGGACAACACATTCTAGTTAAGGGTTATGGTACATCATACACACAACCTCCTCATCCACCCTTCTCCCTCAAAAACACCCTATATGCCCCACACATGATTAAGAACCTCATATCTGTCCGCCAATTTACTCGTAATAATTCTGTCTCTGTGGATTTTGACCCTTTTGGTTTTACTGTGAAGGATCTTCATACGGGGACACCTCTTACGAGATGCAATAGCACGGGGGATCTCTACCCATTCACTTCCACCTCCGCTGCCAGATATTGCTCTTCCGTCACTCTAGCGGTTGTTTCTTCTTCAACTTGGCATAATAGGATTGGTCATCTAGGAGCCCCAGTTTTTTATTTTCTTAGAGGCAACAATTTCATTGCTTGTAATGGAAAACTTGCCCAAAATTGTGTTTCTTGCTCTTTAGGCAAACATATTCGTCTTCCGTTTAAATCATCTACTAGTGTTACATTTGCTCCTTTTGATATCATACATGTCGATTTATGGACATCTCCTATCTCTAGTTCTCTCGGTCATAAATACTATCTTGTGTTGCTTGATGATTTTTCACACTACGTTTGGTTATACCCTCTTAAATTTAAATCGGAAGTGTTTGTCAAATTTCTTGAGTTTCGCAAGTTCATTCAAACACAATTTGGAAAATGCATAAAATCATTTCAATGCGATAATGGTCGTGAATTCAATAACTCTATGTTTCACCGCTTTTGTATCAATAATGGCATGGTCTTTCGCTTCTCCTGCCCTCACACCTCACCACAAAACGGTAAAGCTGAAAGAATCATCCGCACCATTAACAATATGATTCGCACCCTATTGATTCATGCCTCCCTCCCTCCACCCTTCTGGGTCTATGCTGCTAAAATGTCAGAATACACTCTAAATATTCTCCCTACTAGAACTCTTCACAATATGACCCCTACCGAAATCCTCTACCATAGAATCCCCTCTTATGATCATCTACGGATTTTTGATTGTCTGTGCTATCTCAACCTTAGCTCCACCGCCCCTCACAAGCTTGCTCCTAGGTCCACTCCATGTGTCTTTCTAGGATTCCCGCCGAACCATAGGGGCTATCTATGCTATGAATTGTCGACTCGTCAGATCCATATATCTCATCACGTCACATTCGACGAGACCACATTCCTATTTTCAAATCTTCCAAAATTCCAAAAACGGGATTACTCATTTCTTGACGAATCTGTCATCTCTCCCTTCATAATCGAACAACTCACATTCTTTGTTCCGTTATCAGAGCCGCGGCCTCGAGGGGAGGCGCCGCGGCGCCCAAACTTCAGAGAAGCCTGTCAACCTTCTAGCGCCGCGACTCTAGATCCAGGAGCCGCGACGCCTCCGACGGCTTCGCCCCCACCTTCTCCTTATCCGACTTTACCCCACATCTCAAACACCACTCCGCCACCCACTGTCCCTACCCATCCAATGGAAACTCGTTCAAAGCATGAAATCTTCAAACCCAAAGTCTATTTCAACTTGTCTGCCCAAACCATCTCTCCACTTCCAAAGAACCCAAAATTGGCCAAACAAGACCCTAATTGGAATATGGCTATGTATGAGAAATTCAATGCTTTAACTAAATAGCATATGTGGGATCTAGTACCTAGACCTGAGGGGGTGAATGTCATTCGTTGTATGTGGCTATTTCGTCACAAGTTCAGAGACAATGGGGATCTTGAGAGGTATAAGGCCCGTCTTGTAGCTAATGGCACAAATCAGTAGGAGGGCATTGATTGTGGTGAGACCTTCAGCCCGGTTGTCAAACCGGCTACCATCCGCACAGTTTTGAGCATAGTCATGGGCAAACACTGGCCGATCCATCAGCTTGACGTGAAGAATGCATTCTTACATGGGGATCTGCGAGAGACAGTCTACATGCATCAGCCACCAGGGTTCACCCATCCAGCAGTTCCTCACTATGTGTGTCGTCTCCGTAAGTCACTATATGGCCTGAAGCAGGCCCCCCGTGCGTGGTATGATCGCTTTGCCAGGTATATCTTGCAGATTGGGTTTGTATGCAGCAAGAGTGATACATCACTTTTTATTTTTCATCGAGGTAGTAGCACTGCTTACTTATTACTTTACGTGGATGATATTGTTCTTACTGCCTCCTCCGACGGATTGAAAAATGAGATTATTGTCTTGCTCAAGTTCGAATTTGCAATGACTGATTTGGGGAAGCTGAGTTACTTTTTGGGGATATCAGTGACCAGGTCTTCCAATCATATGTTTTTGTATCAGCGTAAGTATGCAGAAGAGATTGTGTACAGGGCTAAGATGCCGAACTGCAAAGAGGTGCCTACTCTAGTTGATTCCAAATCTAAGCTCAGTGCTATGGATGGTGCTCCAGTATCTGATCCTACTCTGTATAGGAGCCTTGCAGGTGCACTTTAGTATCTCACATTCACCAGGCCAGACATAGCTTATGCTGTTCAGCAGGTGTGCTTATTCATGCATGCCCCCAGGGAGTCTCATTTCACTTCTCTTAAGCGTATCATTCGATACATTAAGGGCACTCTTGATTATGGTTTGCACCTATACCCCTCTGCACCAGACATGTTGCTTTCATATACGGATGCAGATTGGGCAGGGTGTCCGGACACGCGACGCTCCACCTCCGGCTTTTGTGTTTTCTTAGGGCATAATCTGATTTCTTGGTCTGCCAAGCGACATGCTACCCTATCTCGCTCCAGTGCCGAGGCTGAGTACAGAGGTGTTGCAAATGTAGTAGCTGAGATTTGTTGGCTCAGAAATTTACTGTTAGAACTCCAGTGTCCTTTGCGTCAGGCATCTATTGTGTATTGTGATAACAACTCTGCCATCTATCTTTCTCATAATCCGGTTCAACATCAGCGAACCAAGCATATTGAGATAGACCTACACTTCGTTCGTGAGAAAGTTGCGTTAGGCCATGTCAGAGTGTTACATGTTCCATCATCCTATCAGTATGCAGACATATTTACGAAAGGACTTCCCATACAGTTATTTCTTGACTTCAGATCCAGTCTCAGCGTCCAGCCTCCTCCCGCTCCGACGGAGGGGGTGTGTAAACATGTAAATATAGGAAACAATATATTCCCTACCCATAATTAGAATATTTTCATATATTGTGTAAATATAATTATGGTAAGACTAGGATTCCTCTTTTGTATAGGCTTAGGATTCCTATTGTATAAGGGATGGATATTGTACTCTATATATACCTTGATATTAATGAAAGACTTCTCAAGGGAGATTAATATCATCTTACAGATATATTCCTGAAAATTTATATACACATCCTTTTTACTTTTTCCCTCCTCATTTTATCTCTTCCTTTAATAATAATCATAAAAATACAATTAAATCCAAGTAAAGCTTTAGCATAAGAAGTACTAATTGCAAGACCCGAGAACTTAAATTGAAATATACTTTAGAACGAATAATCAAAGAGTATAAAAAATCTGAAAAATAATATACTTGAAAATAATGCGACAATTGAATCGTTAATTAGTGGAGGACACATGATGTGAGAGGAATGTGACATAAACAGTCAGATATAAACTGCCATTAGGAAAAGAATAAATGTAGCAAAGAAAATAAATGGATATTTAGTTTTAATTTTAGAAAAAGTCACACAAATACAATTTTTTAAAACATGGAAATTAAAAAGATTACAACTACTCTCTAAAAATTACATAAATATAACTTATTCAAAATTTTAACTTTTTAATTATAAAAATACGACTTATACATTCCTAAAATATCTATAATACTTAATTTTAGGAGTTACTACCATTAATGCATATTCACTTTTTACTTTCTTTTGCTTTCAACATCATCCGCTCCTCCCCGTCCCCACAAAAAAAAATTATGAAATGGACGTGAGAAAATGTATTTTTCAAATAAACAAAATAAAAATTAACTTCACATCCCATATTTCATCTACCATTTTTTTTAAAATTCTTTCATTTCCTCCTCTTTATTCCTTTTTTAGTTAATTTCACTTGATGACTGATCCAATTTTTTTCTTGTGACTAAAAGAAACATTTGAATTTATTAATATTAAGAAAAGTACATTAAAATATATGGTATATGATATAAAAAAGGTACATGAAAATACACCTAAAAAAGTATAAGGTATATAACAAATCATATTATATATATATATATATATATATATATATATATATATATATATATATATATATATATATATATATATATATATAGTATATAACAATGCAATATACATAGTCTATAAGTACAATAATATTTATACTTGCTCAAAGAATTGTAGTATAATATATATCATATAAATAATAATATTGCTAGTTGAGTATGTTGGAGATTTTTAGAAAAGCTTTCGATGTGTTTTGATATATATTTAATTTCGACATTACAAATTTTTGAAACTCCTTAATTTTAGCCTTTTATTAATAGTAACATTCTTGATTTATGGTATAACATCATAGGGTTTGAGATAATGTTTCCTTAATGATAGATAGAAAAGGAGAACTTGTAGGAACGAATTAAGGAAAAAATATAACTTATATAAATTTATTACCATATTTATATGAAATTGACCATATGTAAAGATTTTTTCTTTTATCATTTATAGGATATATTTTGTAGATTCTGTAAATTTAAAAAAATAGTTGTAGGTTCTGTAAATAATTGTAGATTTACTAGTATTTGTGTAAGTTCCCCTTAATTTTATCTCACGTTTTGATAGTTACCCTATTTAATGATAAATAATTACTGTTGAAAATTTGCCTTTGGTGGGGAGGTTGCGTCCACCCATATTTAATGACTTAAATATTAGGGTTCCGCATGTTGGAGGCTTTGTCTCTTCACACGTGCATAATCTACTAAGTGAGTAGATGACCGTAGGGCCAAGGATAGTCAAATTTCGTTAAGAAATGAAAGAGATATTGGTCCACTAAGTAATGTGTTTGAGACATGAAAATATGGTGTGGGACAAATCTACCACATCGGTGGGAAAAGGAAGAATTGTTCTTTTTATAAGCCTAAAAATGGATAAGGGTTTGGGACCCCAAGGGGTAACCCATGTGTTTGAGGAGGGAGGACCTAGGTGTGCTTGGGTTCGAGGCTAGCCCCACACGCGCGCCGCTGCCGCCCGCCCGTCCGGTCCGGGCTCGGGTCTTGGGTCTTTTTTAATCACATCTCCTCCTCCTAAACACTATATATTGAGACCTTACTCTTGTTTGAGGGCAGTGGGAGAGAGGACGAAAAAGAGACAATAGCAAAATAAAAGAACAGTCTTCCTTTCCTCTAAATTTTCCATTATTCAGCAAGTCGTTTCGTGTCTGATTTCTTCGTCAGAATCAACCTATTTGCTTTGTAGTGTTGATTAGTTATTGTTTTATCTTGAGAGACTATTTCCCGCTAACGTAAAAGCATATATACGAGGAAATCTTGTCTTAAATACAGAGAGTTATCTCTCAACTCAACCACAGTTGTAACAATTCAGATTTAGTGTTTCTTGATTTCAAGTTATCAAGATTCAAGACTCAACGAGCTTGCGGCAATTATAATATTGGTTGTTTGTTTATCCTTTTGAACACTTGTAATATTTATTTACTTCCCGTACTACAATTATATCCAATAATTTTAAGACAAGATTGTATTAGTGTTTGAAAGATGTCGGTCAACAGTTGTGTGACCAAATCTGGATATGGTTGTGGTTTTCTGGTACAAGACAGTTCTGATTATGTCGTTGAAGGTTAAGGTGTTCATGGTGTCACCGCTCCCGAGAGTGGTGGGAACAACCGCCCACGAGAGGCTGAGGATGTCAACTGGGACAAGAGGAGAAGGCTGAAGATGATGTTCTATCATGTAGCAGAGGGCCTGTATCTGTCCCAGACAAATGATCCAAATTATGGTAAGGAGGAAACAAACACTCAGTCCGACGAAGTGACTGAAGTGGGCCAGAATCCGAAGTTGGGATAAGTAATTTTTCTTCCTTGTAAAAAAAAAGATTAAATGATGTCTGATTAAAAAGGGCTTAAAGTAATGAAAAATATGAAAAGATTTTCCCGAAATGAATTATATTCCTTACGCTTTAAAATCAGGAGTTTAATTTCATCTTCCTTCCCGGTTAAAGATTGGACTATTATAAACAAGTTGTTCAGCAAGTTGTTGATAAGGTGAAGCTCATTCATGAGAGATTATTAGTAGCACAGAGTCGACAGAAGTCATATGCTGATAGTAAACGTCGACACTTAGAGTTTCAGGTTGATGATTGGGTGTTCCTAAAGGTGTCACCCATGAAGGGTGTGATGAGGTTTGGCAAGAAAGGGAAGCTTAGCCCAAGGTACATCGGGCCTTACCAGGTCATTCGTAGGATAGGCAAGGTTGCCTATGAGTTGGATCTACCATCTGAATTGGAGGCGGTACATCCAGTCTTCCATGTATCTATGCTGCGTAAGTGTATTGGTGATCCTTCCAGAGTCTTCCCAATAGATGATGTCCAGGTGACAGAGGAGCTGTCTTATGAGGAAAGTCCCATGGCCATACTTGATCGCCAGGTCAGGAGATTACAGATGAAGGATGTGGCTTCCGTCAAGGTATTGTGGCGAAACAATAATAGGGAGGAAATGACTTAGGAGGCAGAAGATGAAATGAAGAAGAAATATCCTTACTTGTTCCCTATGACTCCAGGTGGATAGACATAGTTATAAAGGAAACTCTGCAGAAATTTTTCTAGCATAAGACGTATTATGAACATTCGATGACGAATGTTTCTAAGGGGGGAAGAATATTACACCTCGTAAGATTAAGGAAATAGGATTCAAATACCGAAAATTAGTATACAAGAGGATGTGATTCCAGAAAGATGTTGGTCACAATGAGGGTGACGTTGGAAACTTATAAAAATTGTATAGTCCTGATATGGGTTAATAATGTATTATAAAATTATGACATTGAGGATACGAGGCTTATGAAATTCTCGGAAATAAAAAGAAGTGGGTTTGAGATTTTTTTTAATTGAAGAACTTGGGGGGGCCAAAGTGTAATAAGAAAAATTCAGATTTTTTTATAACCCACACTCACCTCTTCATCTTCATTCTAACTTAACCAAAAACTATCCTCTCTTCTCTCCTCCAAGCCAGCCGAGAAACCCCCCACCGATAACCAAATTTAAGATTTTTATCTCCTCTTCTTAGACTATATTTTTTACCAAAAATTAGAAGCCAAAACAACACAAAAAACAGTGGCAAAAACAGCCACTGCTTGCCGAGAATTGCCCAGAAATTTTGAGAATTTTGGGATAAAATTTTGGAAGAAAAATGTGTATGGATGATGGCTTAAAATTGTAGTATACTTGCATGTAAATTGGAGTTGAAGAAGTGAACAAAAAAGGGAAAGAAATACGAAAACAGTGGGGATTTTCGGACCCGGGCAGTGAGCAAACTGTGCGGACTATTTTGGACGAAATTTGAGGTATACAATTCTTCTTTCTATAATCTAATTGGAATGCATGTTGTTAGAAATAAGGATATGAATTTGTGTTAAGGAAAAATTTGGAATTTAAACAATGCATGTGACAATTTTGGGCTAGTTGTCAATTTGGGACAGATTTTGGTGATTGTTGGATTCGTTGGTTATTATTGCTATTATTATTATCACTAATTGCATGATGAAATTGAAAGGAAACATTGATATTAAAGTTTAAAATTAGTTATATGGAAGTATTGAAATATGGAATTGGATTTTAGGAGTTAAGAGAAGAGTTATGGAATTATGACATGTTGTGGCCAAGAACTTGCATGAAATCGTTGGACATGTTGAGATGGATATGCACTATTTTAGGGACTGTTTTGTGGTGTTATAATGCTGAAAATTTAGTTACCATTATGCATATTTAAGTGTGGTAATTGCTAATGTAAGTCCTAAAGGAATAAGGGTGTAGAAAGGTGTAGACATTCTACCCTCGTTGTTGTTGGAACATGGACTATTTTTGTGGGCTGTTTTAATGTGGATTAAGAGGCTAAATTTACATGAGAAGTGGGTGTGTAAATCCCCTTTGTTTCTATTTTGGTTGTGCCCTTAATTGGTGTTTGGCTATTGATGTTATTAGCCTCGTTTGGAAGTTATGGAAACATGTATAAACAAGGGAAGTGTTGCCCGAATTTTTATAGAATAGGAAGTCGTTATTCGATATAAAGTATGCCAGTGATCATAGAATTGACGAACGTATTACCATTATTATAGGTTGAAGTTTTAAAACGAAACATACTCTAATATTGAGTTGATTAGTTCGTCTAAGAGGTATGTGAACTATTCCTTCTTTCTTTGGCATGATTTTTATTTAATGAAAGTACGGCGGACGTACATGATTTTTATACAGTTTAATTCCTAAAGATGTTAGTTATGAGAAGTGCCTATGATTTTTCAGTAAAGAGTTTATTATGACATTATTATAATGATTTTATTGGGAGTCAAATGAAAATTTTGATTGCATATGGTTACTCATGAAATCTACTTGTGCTAAGGGTAATTACTTCACTTCACTGTGTCCCAATATTGGTCGGGTTATGTTCGTGCACAGCCTTGCATTTTTCACCGAGTCCCTCACTAGAGGGTCGGGTTACGTAGGATGAATCCATAGATGAGATATGACTTTATCGAGTCCCAGTATGAGCCGGGTTATAATATGACTTCACCGAGTCCCAATATGGATCGGGTTATGATATGATTCCACCGAGTCCCGCATTAGTGGGCCGGGTTACGTTACAGATATATCTATGTATATGGACAGGCATTCATGTTTTCTTGACTTGATTCTCATTTTTATAAAGCATAACTAACTTTTATTATTTACGGCACAGTTGGATTTGGATCCTGATTTTTATACTGACCTCTTGTTATCCATTGGCTACTTATGATCTCATTTGCAGTATTTCATGTTTACATACTCAGTACATTATTTCGTACTGACCCCCTTTCCTCGGGGGGCTGCGTTCATGCCCGCAGGTACAGGTGCTCAGTTTGGTGACCCTCCGGTTTAGGTTCCTGTGCAGCTGTTTGGAAAGCTCCTTTGATCCAGAGCTTTACCATTTTTGTACAGAACCCTATCATTTTGATTTATGTATATTTAGGGGCACGACGGGGCCCTGTCCCGTCATAGGTCGTTGTCCTTCTTATAGAGGTCTGTAGACAGTTGTGGGTTATACTTATGTAAGGGGTATAACTCTGTTTTGGTCATTCATGCTATTGTACTCTGTGTTGGGGTGTCCCCGTGTATATATGATATTATCTAGTGGCAGCCTTGTCGGCTTGCTTATTGTATTGTGTTGGCTAGTTGTGACTCCTCATGAGGCAGGTACATTCGGGGGTAAAGGCAGCCTTGTCGGCTTACCTACCCTGGCATATGTTGTTATTGCAGCGTTATGCTGCTGGATTTCAAACTCATTAGGTATTAGTTGGATTATGTGTGACAGGTCAGGATAATGACGTCATTAGGGCGGTTAGTCGTGGCCCGTCGGGTCGGGTCGTGACATAATCAAAGGATATAGCGGACCCTTTAACTAAGGGACTACCCGAAGATCAAGAATTCTGCATGTCTAGGGGAATGGGCTTAAAACCCACACAAACGAACCTTTGCAGTGGTAACCCAACCCTACTGAATGGAGATCCCAAGAATTTGGTTCAATGGGAAACAGTTGAGCGCTTCGGTTGAAGCAAGAGCACTTCGGATGATGATTTCTGTAAGGAAACATGAATCCGAAGTTGTTCCCGCGATAGACATTAAAGTGCTACCTTCATGGTAGGTAAAGGTTAAGCTTCCAAACCTTTAACGATCCTCAAACAGTTGAGGTTAAGGTTGGGGAAACTTTTAATGATTCCTATCACTTGTGAAGTGGGGTATAGCAGGATACCTTGTAGGAGATCACCTATTTAAGTGTGAGGACAGGCCGCCTAAAATGAACGCACTTAAGAATCCAAGTATGTCCACGGCCACAATAGACAGAACAATAAGAAGAAAATGAATAAGGGGAGTTATTGTGTTGGTAACATTGTCTTGGCTTACACTACACTGACGGTTCAAGACATCACGTTCACCGCGTAGTAAGTAAGTCCGGTGGTATTCAACTAGGGAAGGTTCAAAGCTGAAACTACCTCTCCTGATGCAATTCTTTTCGCTGAAATATTGCTGAAAGTAGGCACCTTGTGTGTGCTCCAAAATCTCTTTCAAGAAGGGATTGTTGGAAATTTGCCTTTGGTGGGGAGGTTGCGTCCACCCATATTTAATGACTTAAACACTAGGGTTCCGCATGTTGGAGGCTTTGTCTCTTCACACGTGCATAATCTACTAAGTGAGTAGATGACCGTAGGGCCAAGGATCATCAAATTTCGTTAAGAAATGAAAGAGATATTGGTTCACGAAATAAAGTGTTAGAGACATGAAAATATGGTGTGGGACAAATCTACCACATCGGTGGGAAAATGAAGCATTGTTCTTTTTATATTACCTTTGTTTAACACACCCCCGCAGTTATAGCGGGCGGTCTTCGAACGCTGAGACTGTCCATAAAATCTTCAAAGAGAACCGCTGGTAGACCCTTTGTAAAGATGTCTGCAATTTGATAATGAGACGGGACATGGCATACGCGAACGTGACCCTTTGTAACCTTTTCACGGACAAAGTGAATGTCCATTTCGATATCCTTGGTACGTTGGTGTTGAACTGGGTTACCTAAAAGGTAGATGGCACTAATGTTATCGCAATATACCAAGGTTGCCTTCTAATGGGACAATGAAGCTCCAAAAGCAAATTACGTAGCCAACATGATTCGGAGACCACATTCGCTACCCCTCGATATTCTGCCTCTGTACTTGAGCGTGATAGAGTTGCCTGACGCTTTGCCGACCAGGAGACCAAGTTGTTGCCAAGGAACATACAGTAGCCCGAAGTCGACCATCTGGTGTCGGGACAACCACCCCAATCAGCATCCGTGTAAGAGACAAGTGTGGATGTAGATGAAGGATACAAGTGCAACCCATAGTCCAGTGTCCCCTGAATATACTGAATGATGCGTTCGATTGCATTCATGTGCTCAACTCTGGGATCATGCATGAATAAACACGCCTGCTGAACCGCATACGTAATATTCGGCCTGGTAAAGGTAAGATACTGGAGGGCCCCTGCAAGACTGCGATAGCGGGTCGGGTCCTCATATGGTGCACCTGCTGCGGCACTTAGCTTGGGGTTTGCATCAACTGGTGTGGAAGTGGACTTACAGGATGACATCCCAGCCCTCTCTATGATCTCAGCAGCATACTTTCGTTGAGCAAAAATAATCCACCTGAATGACGCTTGACGGCAATCCCCAAAAAATAACTCAAAGATCCTAAGTCTTTCATAGCAAACTCAGAACTTAGCATGGTCATATTAGATTGGCGCAAGGCATCGGAAGAGGCAGTCAAGATGATATCATCCACATACAACAGAATGTAGGCCAAGGACGAACCACGGCGGTAGATGAACAAGGAATTATCTGACCTACTGTGAGTGAACCCAATAGTTGAAACAAAGTCTGCAAACCTCGTCTACCAGGCCCTTGGAGACTGCTTAAGCCCATATAAGGACTTCTTCAACAAACATACATGATGAGGACGGTTTGGATCCCTAAAACCCAACGGCTGATGCATATAGACTGTTTCCTTGAGATCACCATGTAGGAAAGCATTCTTAACATCCAACTGATGAATTGGCCAAGTCTTTGAAAGAGCCAAGCTAAGCACAGTGCGAATGGTAGCCGGTTTGACCACCGAAATAAATGTCTCACCACAATCAATCCCAACTTGCTGAGTCTTACCATCACCCACAAGTCGCGCCTTATGTCGAGCAAATGACCCATCTGAATTCTCCTTATGAGCAAAAATTCAAATAGACCTGATAATATTAATACCATATGGTCGGGGCACCAACTCCCACGTCTTATTATCAATAAGAGCATTATATTCCTCAATCATAGCAATTTTCCAATTATGGTCATTTAATGCGGACACAGGATTGCGGGGCAATGGGGATTTAGAGACATCAGAGTATAAATTAAAATGTCTTTTAGGTGTAAAGATGCCCCGCTGACTACGAGTGACCGATCTATGACTCGAGGAAGAATTGAGAGAATTTTGGGAATTTTTTCGATGCAGATGGGCCAAGACGATGGGCTCTTGGCCCAAATCGGAAAATTGTGTCATCAACAGGACCGGTTCGAGTGGGTGGGTAGCCCAATGCTTTGGGGACCGATCCGATGGCTTGAGCCTCTTGCTCTTGGCGATCTTGTGGGTCCAGTAGGCGATGGGCGGTGGCGGAATTTGGGTGCGGGAGATATCCGAAAAATTCTGAATAATATACGGGGATATTTGGTCATCCAAAAAATTATACGACTTAGGCTCGGGAGTATGAACTTTCGTAAAAGAGAATTGGGTTTTATAAAAAATGACATGGCGATTAATTATGATTTTCTTGGAGGATAAATCAAAACACTTATAACCACGATGATTCAACGGATAACCCAAAAATACACACGGGGTAGACCGAGCCTGAAGTTTGTTAATTGTGGTGGATGGGAATAACGGATAACACAAGCACCCAAAAATCCGAAGATGAGAATAAGAAGGGTTCTTATTATATAGGATTTTGAGGGGGGAAGAATATGTCAGACCTTTAGACGGAATTATGTTAAGAAGATATGTGGCCATTTGTAGAGCATGGTGCCAAAAATATGGAGGTACGGAGGCATGAATTAAGAGAGTTCGGACAATGTTATTTATGGAATGAATTTTGCGTTCGGCCTTCCCATTTTGTGAAGATGTATGAGGACACGAAAACCAAAAATTGATCCCATTTTTAGCACAGAATTCCCGAAACTCCCTATTGTCATACTTTTTCCCATTATCACATTGAATATTTTTTATTTCTCTCTCGAATTGAGTACGAATGAATGCTCTAAATTTGATGAAGACGGAAAACACTTGTGATTTATTCGCAATTGGAAACGTCCACAAAAATCTAGAATAATCATCTAAAAAGAGAACATAATATTGATGACTCAATGAACTAAGAACAGGAGACGTCCATAGGTCGTTATGGATAATATTAAATGGCATTGATGTATGAGAATTGGGTGTGTAAAAAAGGCAACTTAACAATTTTTCCTAATGAACAAGACTGACAAAGTGGAGTACGATTCGTACCCTTACAAGAAATAAAGCTATTTTTATCTAAAACTGATAAAATATAAGATTTCGGATGACTCAGGCGAGCATGTCACACGGAAGGAGAGATGGCTGCAAAAATTGACGGCAAGGCTTGACTCGATGGACTGAAATCGGGCATGATAGGATACAGATCCCCCCATACTATCACACCTCATGAGATGGCTCCCCGTCTTGAAATCCTTCACAGAGAAACCAAAAGGATCAAATTCCACGGAAACCGAATTGTCAGTTGTGAACTTTCGGACAGACACTAAATTTTTAATCAATTTAGGAGCATGTAAAGTATTTTTCAAGAGAAGGGGTGGATTGGGAGGAGACAATTTTTTTTGACCATACCCTAGGATTGGAATAGAACTGTCATTACCAACAATTATCCCCCGAGGGGTGCTCAAATTGGAATAAGATGAGAGAGTACCTGATTCGGAAGTCATGTGAGTTGTGGCACCGGTGTCCATATACCAATTTGGGTCCGGTTGAGTTAGCCCCAGTGTGTGCATCCCGGCCTCGATATCGGATTGAGTGGGGCCTGCTGCATGATGGACTTGCGAAGGTCGGGCCCCAAGAACTCCTGTCCGTGATGGAGCTGGGCCTTAACTGCTAGAGCTGTTCTTTGTTAGTCCATCGCGATGGGCCGCCACCGCTGGGTGTTGGGCTGAATCTGGCCAGCCACCGGCCGGAAAGCCTTTGCTGAGTAGAAGGGCTGCTGGCCCATGGCCCACTGCTGGGCCCAGGGGTGGTGGGCCACTGTTCCCTGGATGGGACCCACCGCCTGCTTGCTGACCACCGGAACCGCCGTGTTTGCCCCCACAATTTTTGTTATTATTCTTGCGATTATTCTTGCCGCCACCATGATTATGGTTTTGGCCCGAATTATTAACAAAACCCGAAGAACTAGGAGAGGATTCCACCATGACGACGGGGCTTGCTCCGGTAGCCGCCTTTTTAGCCAAACCGGCTTCTTCCAAAGTAAGCATGGAGCGGGCTTGATAGAAGTCGGGAAGAGGGTTGCTTTGGCGAATGAGAGTGCCAACACCATTATATGCCTCCGAAAGACCGGCAACCAACTGTAGAACGAGACAATTATTAGTTATCGGTGCGCCAACATTACGGAGTTGATCTGCCCACTCCTTGAGTTTCTTGCAATATGCAGAAATGTTTGGAAATTCGTCCATTCGAACTATAGAGAATTCCTGATCGAGTGTGACGACACGTGAATGTTGGTTGTCTTGGAATATGTCACGCAATCTATTCCATGGAGCCATAGCCGTGGTATCCGGCTCAATAATCATCTGTAGAAGGTTCACCGAAATAGTGGCGTAGATCCACCAGAGAACGGTAGCATCAAGAGTAATCCATAACTCAGGATCCTCCGCAGGAAGGGGTCTAGCGGGAGGAATGATGTGATGAAGAACTTGATAAGAGATAGCGTGAATTTTAAACGACTCCGCCCATGTCGCATATTGGACGTTTTCCATCTCAAGGACAATAGGGATACAGCTCTTGATATTGGAAACCATGAGGGCAGGGTGATAATTGTTCTTAGACATATTGAAAGAACAAAGAAGGAAGGGAAATTTAAGAGAGGTGTTTTTGAGAGCGGAAGACGAATTTTGGAAGAGAAACCCGAGGGGGGGTGTCTCGGCCAAAGAGAGGACAAAAGTTGAGAGAAAAACTTTTGTTTAGACCTAGTCTCTTGATACCATGAAAGAAATAATCCCCTTGATTATTTTCATTAATTGAAAGGCTATATATACAAGTTACATATTTCCATAATAGGAGAATCATATTCCTAAAACCTTATTCTACCATAATTCTAACTATACAATTATGGTAAGTGTATATCCTAATTATGATAAGTGTATATCCTAATCTAGGTAACAAATACACTACAATATACACAAAATATACTTTCCTTAATATACAAACTTTTCCCACTGCTTTGCTGCCCAAAGCCGTGATGGGCATAGACGATTTGGGCCATCGCACTGGCAGTGGTCGCCTAACGCTTTGTTGTCTTCTTTGGGCCACTGCTTGTATACCTGTGATATATACTGATGTATATTCAGTGTATATCACAGGTACATTACCTTTGTTTAACACTGAGATTATCTTTTGGACCCCAAACTGTTTAGTATTTACAGTTTGGTCTATGGAGTTTCAGGAATGGTCAGCAGCCAGATAGCCAACAGTTTATGGCATTAAACTTCTGAAACGTTTTTTGCACTTATAATATTTATTTACTTCCCGTACTGCAATTATATCCAACAATTACACCTTAAATAACTTTTGTTATTGACCCTTATTAATTCTCCAGATTCAAATACATCCTCAGTTACTTTGTGAATCAATTTGAATTAAAACTTCAATCGGGTAACCGCTTTACCACTATCGCGAAGATATTTATCCATTCACAATTTATGAATATCTTAATCGTACAAACTGGTTTTGCTGGATTGAGCAGCTTATACTCTAATTTAGAAAAAAATTGTAGATGGAAAAAATAGTGCCTAAAGATGCAGATACATGGTATATACTTATTAATATCCAAAGAAATTTATTGAATATGAGTCTTTGTTATGATGCCCAGACAAATTCGTAATAGAAGTTTTAAGCAATTTTCTATTGGGAAAATAATAATTTCATCTAGGAATAATATCCACGTAAATCACAATAATAAGAGAGTAATAACGACATCAAATCTTTTAAGAGAGTTAAAATACAATACTCGAAAGGAGCAATATAATATCATATATTATAATTTGGTAGTGTCAAAAGACTAGTACACACTCAAAAAATATAACGCTCTTTATTTTATATAACTCAATACAATATTACTCTCACTCTATTATCTCACGGACTATAGAAAATAGACGGTTGATTACTCTCTATTTTCTCACAATTGCTCTCTGTTTTGGTGTGTAGAAATGATCGAACAAAGGCTTCGCCATCTCAACCAATCAGAATTGGTTGCTATCATATTTGTGTGCATTTTGGTTACAGCAACTTGCCATTTGCAAATGGTTATCACCAAGTTACGACATATTAAAAGTTTGCAACTTCTTGCTGTTTCAACTTATATGTTTTGGTGTGTAGAAATGATGGAAGAAAGGCTTCTATTTATAGCACAAGGTGCTGTGCATCTCAACCGATCAGAATTGGCTACTATCATATTTGTGTGCAATTTGGTTTCAGCAACTTGCCATTTGCTGGTTATCATCAAGTTACGACATATTGCAAGTTTGCAACTTGTTGCTGTTTCAACTTGTGACAACAAGTTGCCACTTTTTTTTATCCTTTTTATTTTCTTTTTGGTTATTTTATTTTGGGTCTCACAAATCTCCCCCTTAATTTTGATTTTACTTCTTCATTCCAAGATTTGATCTCAATCTCTGAAAATCTTCAAATTTGAGAGGCTTTATAAATATATCTGCAACTTGATCGTGAGACTTCACATACTTGATTTCTACCTCCTTCTTGGCAATGCAGTCTCTGATGAAGTGATACATTATGTCAATATGCTTGCTTTGATCATGATACTGTTGGAAATTTGCCTTTGGTGGGAAGGTGTGTACACCCGTATTTAATGACTTAAACACTAGGGTTCCGTATGTTGGAGGCTTTGTCGCTTCACACGTACATAATATACTAAGTGAGTAGATGACCGTAGGGCCAAGAATCGTCAAATTTCATTGAGAAATAAAAGAGATATTTGTCCACTAAGTTAGGTGTTTGAGGCATGTAAATATGGTGTGGGACAAATCTACCACATCAGTGGGAAAATGAAGAATTGTTCTCTTTATAAGTCTCAAAATTGGCTAAGGGTTTGGGACCCCAAGGGTAACTTATGTGTTTGAAGGATGGAGGACCTAGATGTGCTTGGGTTCAAGGCTAAGTCCACACGCGCGTCGCCGCCCGCCCGCCCGTCCCATCCGGTCCGGGCTCGGGTCGTGGGTGGGTCTTGGGTCTTGAGATTCTTCTGATATTATCTCTTTGGACCCAAATTGCTTAATATTTACAGTTTGGTCACTGGAGTTTCTGGAATGCTGAAATTAGGAACGACGGAAGACAAAAAGTTTCTGCCTGCCGTTAAAGATCCTTCATAGGATGATATTGGACACTCAGTCATACAAAGCCTACGGGCGACTGGAGTGGGGCCAAAATTCTTTTGGTAGGATGATATTGGACACATAGTCATACAAACCCTACGGGCGACTGGAGTGGGGCCAAAATTCCTTTGATAGGATGATATTGGACACTCATTCATACAAAGCCTACGGGCGACTGGTGTGGGGCCAGAATTCATTTCGTAGGAAAAGTAATGGACACCTAGTGTGGTGGGCCAGAGTTTCTAGGTCTTAAATGATCTGAAGGCCAAAGGAAAGGCAGAAAAGAAATTGGACACTCAGTCTGCCAAAGCAACTGGAGTGGGCCAGAGTTTCCAAGTCTTAAATGATCTGAAGGCCTAACGAAAGGCAGAAAAGAAATTGGACACTCAGTCTGCCAAAGCGACTGGAGTGGGCCAGAGTATCCAGATCACATATGATCCGGTTACGCCCTAACCACGGGCAATAGGTTGTTCATGTGAAGCAACGCCACCTCTAAAGTAGAAGGGGTTGGAGAGGTTGTCCTCAATAGGACTTCAGGAAATGGGATCACTTCAAAATGAGGTGATACATGTCCGAAAACTTGGTTAAGGGACGTTGTTGGTCAAGTTGGTTTGAGACTAGTCCAACATGTCTGTAATAACTAAGAATGGTACAGTATGTTTGTAAATAAATGAATGATGTATTTGTAATCCGTGCATTTATGCTATCATAGATTAAGACACGTTAAATAGGAAGTCATTCAAAAGCTAACGAAGTTGAGATTGTTGCCTTCTATCGACATAAACCCTCAAAATAAATGTGAGGTAGGCGAAGAGGCAAAATCACCTTTCCAAACTCCGTCAAAGGAATAGCGAAAGTAGCATCGCTCCTCTAGAACTTAGTCATACCTACATGGGTGATTTGAAGTTTATACAAAATAAAGGGGGGAGACAAGTATTTTGTGACCTTCATTGATGATGGTACAACGTATTGCATCATTTGTTTGAAGAAAAGCAAAGATGAAGTTGTTGAAGCGGATAAGCGCTACAAAATAGAAGTTGAAAATCAACTAAGCCTACGGATTGAGGAATTCGTAGTGATAGAGGGGGAGAATGTGCAGCATCGTTCATCAAACGACTGCTCATTACTCACCTCAATCTCACGATATTAGCCAAGCGCAAAGACGTATGCCCAAATTATGTGGGGCAAGGCGATCCTTACCGCTAATGCGATTCTCAACAGAACTCCGCATAAGGATAAGGATAACTCTCCGTGTGAAACATGGAAAAGATCACACATATAAATGTTGTGATGTGGGGTGGCTTAGTAGAGATCGGACTACCGAAACAGATCAAGTTGGACCTAAGACTGTAAATTGCATATCCACTAGATCTGCAAATAACAGTAGTGCTTATCGCCTCTTGGCGTCAAAGAATGTTGAATTCTTTGAAGATAACTTTACTTGAAAAGGAAAAATGAGTAATTGCTCAAGGTTAACAAGAACCCGCGAGTGCCTGACTATCCGGAACTAGGCATTCCGTATCTATAGGACTCGGAAGTTGTTATCTATTCGAAACTTAATATTCCAGATCTACAGAACTCAGGAATTCTAGATGTTGAACTGAGACGGAGCAAAGAGGGGACAAAGACTTGTTCCAGGCCTTCTAGCTTGTATGGTTGAGAATGAACCATGGACAATATACAAATAATTGTCATCTCCAGAAGTGCTGCTTTGGAAAGAAGTTACAAAGAGAGAAATAGATTCCATCATATATAACCATACTTGTGTAATGGTTGATCTTTCTCCGGGAAAAGAACCATTGGGTTGTAAAAGTGAATACTCAAAAGTGAGTACAAAGTAGATGGATCTACTAACGAGTATAAGGCCTCGGCTACTTGTACATGTGCTTCCATGTGAATAGCTTAACATCCAGGGCCATTGCAGTCTTGCGTGGCATGGATGTTGAAACAGCCTTCCTAACCAGAGAGTTAGAAGGGGAGGATCAGAGTTGGTATGCTGGACTGTTGGGCTTCTTCCTGAACTTTCATTTTGGTCCCTGAAATGTTTACATTTTGGTCCTGTAAGTTTCAGATAAAACAGAAACAATGAATCTGACCACAGAAACATTGACTCTGAAGTTAGAAAGCCAACAGTTGGGAAACCAACAGTCTGAGAGTGGAAGTTATATTGAAACAAAAGATATGGGTATCACAGATGACATCTTAGGAATTGGATTTCTAAGACATCTAACGGACTGGTCTAACTCCAAACTCAATTGTGAGATAATTGACAGTCTCGTTGAACTCACCAATATATATGAATCATAGAACTGATTGGAATCATGGTGCACCCATAGACAAGGAGCGATATGTACAGGTCACATATAGTTCAATGTATTGTACACACTACAACCGACCTGATATCGGCCTACAAAGTAGATCAGTTGAACTAAGGTTCACTCGTGATTCTGGAAATAATCGATAGAAGGCGTTAAGTCGGATATGATGATATCTGAAATATTTGCTTATCTACAGACTATGGTATTCTGGATGTCCAGTGGTTCTAGGAGAACACAATAATGCAAACTGGACATCATATGTGAAGAACACCAAAGCCACAAGTAAATGTGTATGGTGGGTCTTGGATAATCCTCTAAGCAAACTTGCATAGGCCGATTCATGATGGAATAAGAGTTTATTGCTTTATACAAAGCATGAAAGAAGTTTAGTAACTTCACGACTCCTTAGAGGACGTCCCTTATAGGGAGAAACCCGTGCCTTTAGCAGTTATACACTGTGGCTAGCCGGTCGGCTTCAGGAAGGACACGGATGACGGCGTCTGGACATATCTGTCAGGATCTGTCAGAGATATAAGACCGTATGATAGTTGATCATCATGGGTGTCACTTCCTTGATTACTAATCAAATGATATAGCAGACCCTTTTAACTAAGAGACTGCCCAAAGATCCAGAGTTCTGCCTGTCTAGGGGAATGGATTTAAAACCCAAAAAAATGAACATTTGAGGTGGTAACCCAACCATACTGACTGTAGGTCCCAATAATTTGATTCAATGGAAAAACTAAGTTGTAAAAAGGTTCAGTTTAGCGCTTCGGTGGAAGCAAGAGCACTTCGAATGATGATTTCTATAGGAAAACATGGATCCAAAGTTATTCCCGCGATAGACATTAAATTGCTACCCGCATGGTGGGTAAAGGTTAAGCTTCCAAACCTTTAACGATCCTCAAATAGTTGAGGAGGTTGGGGAAACTTTTAATGATTCCTAAAACTTGTGAAGTGGGGTATAACAGGATACCTTATAGGAGATCATCTATTTAAGTGCGAGGACAAGCAGTCTCAAATGAACGCACTTAAGAATCCAAGTGTGTACACTGCCACAACGGACAAAACAATAAGAAGAAAATGAATAAGGAGAGTTATTGTGTTGGTATCATTGTCTTGCCTTACACTAACACTGACGGTTCAAGACATCACGTTCACCGCGCAGTAATTAAGTTCGGTGCTATTCAACTAGGGAAGGTTCAAAGCGGAAGCTACCTCTCCTGATGCAATATTCTTTCGCTGAAAGATTACTGAAAGTAGGCACCTTGTGTGTGCGCCAAAATCTCTTTCAATAGGAATTATTGGAAATTTGCCTTTAGTGAGGAGGTGCGTCCACCCGTATTTAATGACTTAAACACTAGGGTTCCGTATGTTGGAGGCTTTGTCTCTTCACACGTGCAATCTACTAAGTGAGTAGATGACCGTAGGGCCAAGAATCGTCAAATTTCATTGAGAAATGAAATAGATATTGGTCCACGAAGTTAGGTGTTTGAGGCATGGAAATATGGTGTGAGAAAAATCTACCACATCGGTGGTAAAAGGAAGAATTGTTCTCTTTATAAGTCTTAAAATTGGCTAAGTGTTTGGGACCCCAAGGGGTAACCCATGTGTTTGAAGGAGAGAGGACCTAGATGTGCTTGGATTCAAGGCTAAGTCCACACGCGCGCCGCCGCCGCCCGTCCGGTCCGGTCTCGGGTCATGGGTCGTGGGTCTTGGGCTTCTTCTGATATTATCTCTTTGGACCCAAATTTCTTAATATTTACAGTTTGGTCCCTGGAGTTTCTAGAAAGCTAAAATTGGGAACGACGGAAGACATAAAGTTTCTGCCTGCCGTTGGAGTTTATTTTTGGAGCATTAAAACTCCATTAATCTGTACCTTAACTCCTCCCTAGCAGCTCCTTTATGTTGCACATTAAATCAGCCATTACTTGGCTGATTAACTTCATCACTAATGGCCATAAACAGTCATTACTTGGCTGTTGAGGAGTCTCTCCCTTATGCTATATATTGGTATCTTTTGTCAAAATTGTGAAGACTACAAGATATACAACACAACACAGAAACGTGTGGAGAACAAATGAAATTCTATCCAAAAACGTGAGCAGCAGAAACGTGTGAACAAACAGAAAACTCTTCCTTCTTTTTCCATTCTTCAGCAAGTCGTTTCGTGTTTGTTTTCTTCGTCAGAATTAATCTATTTTCTTTGTAGTGTTGATTAGTTGTTGTTTTATCTTGGGAGACTATTGCCCGTTAACGTAAAAGCTTGCGACAGAGAGCCATCTCTCGACTCAGCCACAATTGTAACAAGCCAGATTTAGTGTTTCTTGATTTCAGGTTATCAAGATTCAAGACTCAACAAGATTGCGGCAGTTCTGAATTTTCTATTTGTTTATCCTTTCAAACACTTGTAATATTTATTTACTTCTCGTACTGCTTTACATATTCAACAGATACACCAGATTCTTAGCAAGTGCTTGCGTTAATTTATTGTCAACACAAATTGTCGAATCTTCAATTTGTAGAAAATTGAGCTCCTTCAACAATCTTCTCAGCCAAATAGCATGACACGTTCATGATGTTGCTGCCACATATTTGGCTTCACAAGTCCAGAGAGTAACCATAGATTGTTTCTTTGAGCTCCGAGAAATAACACAATACCCAAGAAAAACACAAAACCAGTTGTGCTTTTTCTATCATCAATATTTTCCGCATAATCACTATCACAAAATCCCATAAGGTTGAAATCATTAGAAGAAGATTAAAACAACCCAATGTCTATTGTACCTTTTAGGTAACGAAGAATTCTTCTAGTGACTTTCAAGTGAGTGGAGGTAGGAGCTTCAATGAAGCAAGTTACTACTCCAACTGCAAAGAGTATGTCTGGCATTCTACAAGTTAAGTAGCTCAAATTTCCCACGAGACTTTTGAACAGTGTGGAGTCCACCTCTTCTCCGTCATAAAAAATTGACAATTTTATTTCACTCTCCATTGGGATGTTCATGGGGTTGCAATCAAACATGTTGAACTTATTCAAAATGTCCTTTGTATAGCGGTCATTGGGTTACAATCAAACATGTTGAACTTATTCAAAATGTCATTTGTATAGCTTTCTTGAGATATGAAGATGTCTTCCTCCATTTGCTTTACTTCTAGGCCCAAGTATTATGACATGAGCTCTATGTCCGTCATCTCGAATTTAAGGGGCACAATTTTCCTACAACCTTCAAACAAACTTGTGTTACTACCCGTCAAAATAAGATCATCAACATAAAGACAAACAAGTAGAATATTTTTATTAGTATGAACTTTAATGTAAAGAGCATATTCATGGAGACAACGAGTAAATCCATTGTCTTGAAAATACTTGTCATTGCAACTATTTCACGCTCACGAAGCTTGCTTTAATCCATATAAAGCTTTCTTCAGCTTCACCACTTTATCTTCATAATTTTTTTTACCACAAAGCCCAATGATTTCTTAGCATAGACTTCTTTGTCAATATATCCATTTAAGAGTGCCGACTTGACATCTAGTTTATGGATGTTCTACATTTGTGCCGCCAAAGAAATTAGCAAAAGGGTCGTCTTCATGCGGGTAACAGGTGCATAGACTTTCTCATAGTCAATGTCATGTCGTTGCTTGTAGCCTTTAGCCACAAGTCTCGCCTTTTCACCTCTCCATGATCATTCTTCTTTTTCTTACCCATTTGACACCAATTGGTTGATGACCCTTGGGAAGAGTTGTTAATTCCCGAGTGTTGTTCTTCTCTATTGCTTTGATATCCTCTTCCATGGCTTATCTCCACCTTTTATGTGTAACGGTTTCATCAAAATTCATTGGTTCACTATCAGCAAAGAGATAATATAAAAAAATAAAATTAGTAACTTATTTTATAACATCATAGAGCTCTTGGATGCTCCTCATCCTCTATGGACTTTCACTTGAACCTTCCTGAGAAGAAGGAGATGTAATATTTATTAGAGAATGTGGTGGGGTTGCATCCGATGCAGGTTCCATGATCTCCGGTTCTTCATTATTTCCAAAGTATGGAAGAAATAAGTCATTTCTTCTTGAGCCTCCCAATTCCATGCCGCTTCTTCATCAAATTCGACATCACGACTCACCACTATTTTGTTATTTCTTGAATTATATAACTTGTAGCCTGTTGAAATTGTGTCATAGCCAGCAAACACATGCTTGACACTTCGATCGTCAAGTGTTGCTCTCTTTTGATGTGCCACATGAGCATAGGCTATGCTTCTAAATATTCTCAAGTGCTTGACACTTGGCTTTCTTCCACTTTATGCTTTTTGAGGAGTTTTATCTCTAACATTTCTTGTAGGAGACCTGTTGCTCAAATAAACTGCACAAGAAACAGCCACGACCCTAAATTCTTTTGGCATAGTTTTAGTTTTCAGCATACATCTAGCCGTATTAAGAATTGTTCTATTCTTCCTCTCCGCAACTCTATTTTGTTGTGGTGAGTAAGGTACCGTTAGAGGGTGACGAATTCCAGAAGAATGACAAAAGTCATTTATTTCTTTTGAAGTAAATTCGTCTCCTCTATCAGAGTTTAAAGCTTTTATTTCATCACTCTCATTTTCAACAAGTGCTTTGAAATTTTTAAATGCAACAAAAATTTCTAATTTTTGCTTCAAGAAATACACTAAGTCTTTCTACTGAAATCATCAATAAAGAGCAAGAAGTATTTACTTTTATCGAAAGAAGGTGGATTGATTGACCCACATACATCAGTATGAACAAGATGAAATGGATTGATTGCTCTTGACGTGGCCTCCTTCGGAAAACTCCTTCTTACATGTTTTCTAATAAGACAGGCTTCACACAACTGATTAGGATGGTTGATTGAAGGAATCTCATGCACCATGTTCTTTTCTTCCAATTGAATGAGAGCTTCAAAATTCAAGTGCCTAAATCGCATGTGCCAACACCATGATTCATCTTACACATTAGCCTTCAAACACTTTCCATCAATTGTCTTAAGATTCAAAGAAAATAATCTCTTCTTTGCCATACACACTTTTGCGGTTAATTTTTCACTTGAATCTCTAAGCCAAAGATGCATATTTTTCATATGAATATCATGTTCTTTTTTAAAAAGTTGTCTCAACCTCAAAATATTACTTTTCAATTTTGGCACATAATAAACATATTGAATTAACTTGTTGCAACCATCTTTATAGGAGATTAGAATTGTATCTTTTCCTTCAATTTGTACCTTTGAAGTATCTCCAAAGGATACGTTTCCTGTCACCTTCTTAGTGAGCTCCACAAACTTATATTTGCATCCACACATGTGGTTGCTTGCTCCATTATCAAGATACCACGAACTACACTCTTCCTTATCTTCTTCTTTGAGTGTCATTAACAATGTTGACTCATCCTCTTCTTTCTTGTCGTCAACAAGGTTAGCTTTCTCTTCAACATTACTATGACATGCCCAAGAGTAATGTCCAAATTTGTGACAGTTGTAGCACTCAATTTTTGATTTGTCATACCTCATTTCGTTGGTACCCTGATAATAACCACGTCCTCTTTCTCTTTTTTTGTCCAAGACCACAACCACTAAATGGTTGTTGGCTTCTCCCTTCATTCTTGAAGTTATTTTTAATGCTCCTTCATCTTCCACGAGTGCCACGACCTCTTCCTCGTCCATTTTCCCTATAACTCTTTTCACCTCCAATATTTTTTAAGGATGTCCGAGCTTTCAAAAGTTGATCCAGTGGCACTTTTTATCTCCTTTTTATCTTTTCTTTGTGGCCTTGTAAAGAAGCCTCTAATTGATCTACCGTCATAGAGCCTAAATCTTTAGGCTCCTCAATAGCACACACTATATAATCGAATTTAGGTGTTAAAGAGCGAAGAATATTTTCTACCACACGAACATCGTCTATTTCCTTCCAGTATCTTTTCAATTGATTTACAACAACTATCACTCTTGAACGGAAATCCGAAATGGATTTAGATTCTTTCATCTTTAAAACTTCAAAATCAACCCTTAGAGAGTAGCAACGATACCATATCTTTTAATAGGGGTAAAATACAATATCCAAAATGAGAAATATAATATCACTTATTATAACTTGATAGTGTTAAGAGACTACTATACAGTCAAAAGAAACAACACTCTTTATTTCACACAACTCACTATAATATTACTCTCACATAATATATAATATAGAAAATAGATTATTTTCTAACAATTGCTCTGTTTTGGTGTGTAGAAATGATCGAACAAAGGCTTCTATTTATAGCACAAGGTGCTGTCCATCTCAAGTTCTCAACCAATCAGAATTGGTTGCTATCATATTTGTGTGCAATTTGGTTTCAGCAACTTGCCATTTGCAAATGTTATGACCAAGTTACGACATAGTGAAAGTTTGCAACTTGTGACAACAAGTTACCACTTCTTTTATCCCTTTTATTTTCTTTTTATTTATTTTGTTTTGGGTCCCTTAAATATTATATTTGTTTTTAGGTTGATCATACCAGGAAGTTGGCGTGATTGGTGTCGATTAATTAACTCATTAAGTAGTTCTTCCTTTTAGGAAGTTGGTCTAAGTGAAAACTTTTCTCTAATTTTAAAATGATTCTTCCCTTCCCTTTTCTCTTCTTTTTATTTTTTGTTGCAAAAATAAAATATACTTGAATGTTAAATCATAAGCATTTCTAACAGATTGGATTAGACTGGAGTCTTCTTTTGATCAATATTTGATTTATCATTTATGTTAGCATAAAAAATTCATCAATTCTAATTCATCTCGGAACACGTTGTTATTTTGAAATTCAAAATCCTATATATAATTTATATCTTCTATGGCTAACCAATTATTTCATGGCATGATTAGTCACAAAGGCATTTGAGTGCTAATTTTGGAATGCGAAAAATATCAATTATAAAAATATAAGTAGATAAATAATAAACCAATATCTCTACATTTTTTTTGTATAGTAGTAATTTCAAATTACAATTTAAAATTTAAATAAAATATGACATTATTTGGATTAAATATAAAAACTAAATGGAAATCACAGTAGGAAAGGAACATATAAAGAGGAGAACAAGCATGGTGTTGGGGTATTTAAACTTTGAATTAATTCAAAAATACGTTACATGAAAGAAATTGTACCAAAAAATCTTATTGATAAATTTAAATATAATAAAACAATTCTGAGTAACTTTTCACTATCGTGAAGTTAAAATTTTACTTTATTACTCCAGATCGCTTGGAATTCTTTTATATAAAATTAATAATTAAAAGATAATTATCATTGCTAAAAAAAATCATTGTATAATTTAGTATAGTTTTAATTGAATCTACATATCTTATGTGTGTCTGATTGTTAATATTCTGTTGATGTCGTATATTAATGGTGGCCAATTATTGGAGGCATCTTGCTCTCTACACAAGTGCAAACAAATTAAATTATTACTAATTACAGTACTACTTAATTTGGATAAATATCATAAAAGATAACATGTTTGATTGACTAATCCCTTTTCTTTTGATCATTTGTGGCTGTTTTGTTTGCAAAAGGAAAATCATTTTAAGATGGTTATTTTTCTAATTTCTAATTAGAGAATTCCAAGCAGCAGAGTAAAATTATAAGAAAATATTATAATTGGAATAAAAAAACAAATATTTAACTGAGCAAGAAGAATTAAGTTTGAATAAAAACTAAGATTGAATTGAAATATTAACTATTTATCTTTTATTTGAAAAGACCAAAATATTTTAATTTGAGATGAATTTTTTTGAATATTTGATTTTATTTAATGTATTTGAATAATATAGATAAGGGTTTTTTGTAAAAAATTATTTTGACTCAATTATGATGTACCTGTAGGAATTTTGTTGGATTGTTGTACGCAGCGGATATTAAAGACTTGTTTCAAACCCAACAAACGTAGAACTGTTTGACTATAGAATAATTTTAAACTGTAAACATAATACTTGAATGGTACTTACATGTTTACAATATCTGGAATCTTTATCAATTGTGGGTGCGCACGCGAATGCCCTTTCGATTGCAAGCTCCAAGCTTCAATGTATTCCTCCTTTGGAAAGCTAGAAAATCCGGCAGAGGTTTCGAGGGAGTGTTTTGATTCTGAGTCTCTAAGACTTAGAATAATGAAATGAAAATCAAGTGTATTGAATAATGAAGTGTAGGTCTGAATTTATAGGTGAAAAATTAGGTCAACCCAGATTAGGGTTTGACCTTGGGCCTAGACCAAAATTCGAGACAGATTAGGTCATGGAGTCGCGGCCCTATGGTGTGGGCGCCGCGACGCTGATGTGGCCCTACATTGTCTCATTTTATTTTCCGCACATTCTTAATTAAATCCAAAATCCAATTTTGACTTAATTAAAACAATCATTATTCATTTAAATATCTCGATTCTAAATCGAATATTTAATACTCTCTCGATACATCCTTAGATCGAAAAGACAATCGACAGAGTGTGACCCTACAGGCCTTCGCATATCGATATTAATCAAATTAAGGTCTACGCGGAACTCCTAGACGGCGCCACAAGACGAACTCAATATGTGAAGTACATTTACACGAATCCAGTAAACTTAATCTCTTTGTGGTAAGATAAAATTCTTTCATTCACGACACACCCAATCAAGCTTAGGATTTGTCAAGTGTCTCTCCAAATGGCTTAATCATTGTATCTAATCTATATTAGTTGACAACTAGACCATATTCTAAATATGTCTATTGCATTGGCCAATGACTTAGTCAACCTAATATCAATGAGAAACTGAGTGTTCTCTCGAATATACATTCGAGGAATGAATCCTAATCTTGGCTCAACTACTACCTTTAATTCACATCGTAATGTACCCAATACAAGTCGTATCTCAACCTATAAGACATTTGAGCTTAGGACAGTATCAAAGTATATTACTTTGTAGACAAGTGCGCATTGACCTCAAGTCTAAGGACTTCTATCTCCCACACACTGATCATACTTTAGACAAGTATAACAAACAGTATATCAGCAGGGTATACCAATACTTCCAAAGTATCCATGTGTCCATCACGAGTAGCCATTACTCGTAGCAGGTGAGACATACTACATCCTCTAAGGATGTGATGCAGACCACATGTCGACTTATCACATATCATCGATATCTCATTGTCGATGATCATTAGTCGAGGCCATTTTAAGAGTTACGTTACAATATTAATATCTCATATTATTAATAACAATGTAACCTCTAGGGATGCATATTATAGAATATTATAAACAATCAACTAATAATTCAATAATTGCAAATGCTAAAATATTAATCTCCATTAATAATAATATGAATATGTATAGAGTACATTTGTCCTGATACAGATTGTCTCTAGGACATACATATACTTTCAATCTACCGCTTCGCCTAGAGACAATCTCTAACATATCTAATGCCCATATTCTCAAAATGACCATTATGCTTGACTAAGCTTAATGGTTTAGTGAATGTGTCAGCTAGATTATCGTGTGTGGGAACATAGTCTAATCTAATCTCTTCAGTCTCCACCATCTCCCTGAGTATGTGGTACTTCCTTGGTACATGTTTATTTCTGTTTGTTGATCTTGGTTCCTTAGCATGTGCAATCGCACCAGTGTTGTCACAATAAATCATTATTGGACAACTGGCACTCGGAACTACCCTTAGTTCCTTCAGAAACTCAGAAATGTCGACAGCTTCTTTACCAACTTCCGATCCAACATTGTACTCAACTTCTGTTGTTGAATCAGCAGTTGTAGCTTGTTTGGAACTTTTCCATCTCACTGCTCCACCATTGAAAATGAACATGTACCCAGACTGAGATTTGAAGTCATCAAGATTCGTCTGGAAGCTAGCATCAGTGTACCCAGTAGAAGCTAGTTTTTCTTCCCCACCATAGACTAAGAAGTAATCTTCAGTTCGTCTAAGATACTTAAGAATACTCTTGACTGTTTTCCAGTGTTCTTCCCCAGGATTCTGCTGGAATTTGCAAGTCATACTAAGTGCAAAGGCCACATCTGGCCTAGTACAGGTCATGACATACATGATCGATCCTATAGACGAAGAATATGGGATCTTCTTCATACGTTCAAGTTCTATATCATTAGAAGGAATGTCCTTCTTAGATAACTTGATGTCTTGTCCCATAGGTAGATCGTCTTTCTTGAAATTTTCCATAGAAAAACGTCTAAGCACTTTGTCTATGTAGACAGACTGTGACAGCCCCAACAATCTATTAGGTCTATCTCTATAGATCCTAATTCCCAGAATGTAGCAGGTTTCACCTAAATCCTTCATCATGAAGGTACTGGACAACCACTCTTTGATTGACTGCACGAGAGTCTTATTGTCTCCCATTATCAATATGTCATCTACATATATAATAATGAAGGCAATACTCCCATCCTTGCGTTTACTATAAACACATGGATCCTCTTTGCTTCTGACGAAATCAAATGACTTGATAGCCTTGTCAAAGCAAATGTTCCAACTCTTCGAGGCTTGCTTAAGCCCATAAATGGACTTTTGTAGCTTGCATACAACATTTGGTTTGGACTCAAGCGAAAAACCCTCAGGTTATTTCTTGTACACCTCCTCAACTAGATTAACATTGAGGAAAACGGTTTTGACGTCCATCTGCCAAATGTCATAGTCATAATATGCAGCTATTGCAAGCAAAATCCGAATGAACTTAATCTTAGCAACAGGTGAAAAGGTTTCATCATAACCTACCCCAGACCGTTAATTAAAATCTTTAGCCACCAACCTTGCTTTATAAGTCGGTACATTTCCAAATGCATCGATCTTCTTCTTAAAGACCCATTTGCATCCTATGGGTTTAACCCCCCAGCTGGCAAATCAACCAAGTTCCACACTTGATTGATGTACATAGATTCCATCTCGGATATCATGGCTTCTTGCAATCTCTTCGAATCAATGTCCAACATTGCTTCACTATAAGTTGTAGGCTCATCATTATCGGGAATATCTATCTCATTGTGTGTTTCCACAAGTAGATTTAGTTTTTCAAGAGAACGATGTGTCCTAGTGGACCTACGGAGTTAATTGTTTTGCAGTTCAGTGCTTGGTATGTTCTGACTGTGAGAGGGTTTTTGTGTGTTGGATAATCCACTAACTTGATAGCTTTCAGGAATATCATTTTCATGTATTTCCTGAATGGGAGGAGGTGCAACCATTGCATCTACTCCCAAAGGTTGTGTAGGAGGATCTTGCATTTCTGCATTGTTCCTCGTAACACTCCCACTAGCCGAAGAGCGTACTTGAAGTACCCAATCTTCACCAAATACTCCCACTGAATTCTTGCCTTGGTTATTCGGCAAGGATTCAACATCTATGTTATCTTGCGGTTCTTGAATTTCTTCAAGTTCTATCTCTGTGCAACTATGTTCCTTGTAGACATATTCTTCTTCAAGGAAAGTTGCGTTCCTGAAAACAATGACCTTACATTCTCCAAAAATATAGAAGTAGTATCCTTTAGTTTCCTTTAGATACCCCACGAAGTAATATTTCTCACTTTTGGATTCCAACATGTCAGTGAACATCTTCTTAACATTTGCAGGGCACCCCCAGGGTCTCATACGTTTAAGAGTTGACTTCTTGACACACCATATCTCATAGGGTGTCTTTTCTACTGACTTGGAAGGAACCCTATTCAAAACATATATTGAGGTGTGTATAGCATGTCCCCAAAGGTATATCGGTAGATCTGAGAAGCTCATCATGGATCGAACCATATCCAATAAGGTTTAATTTCTCCTTTCGGCAACATCATTCATCTGTGGTGTTCCAGGAGGTGTCCACTCTGATTAGACTCTATGTAGCTTTAAGTAATTTAAAAAATCATTGCTCAAGTATTCACCTCCTCGATCTGATCAAAGGGTCTGTGAAGTCGTCAGTAAAAGTGATAAAGTATGAGAAACCTCATTTAGCTTGAGTTGAAAATGGCCAACATACATCAGTATGGACCAACTCAAGCACCTCCTTGGCTCGCACACCTTTGCTAGAAAGTGACTTATTGGTCATCTTTCCTCTCAAGCAAGATTCACAGTTACCATAAGAATCCAAGTCAAGTGGTTCGAGGTAGTCTAACTTCCTCAACCTTGCTATCCTTGATTCGTTGATATGACCAAGTCTTCAATGCCATAGGTAGGTAGAGTTTCTATTACTTATCTTAGCTCGTTTATTTTGTACATTGAATATTTCTCAACTACAGTTTAGTGTATACACAAGAGGAGAAGTTCCATATATAACATTATCAAAAGACAGTACTTGACTGCCATTATAAATATATGAGGAAAAACCCTCCATGTCCAAAATAGGGATAGAAATGGCATTCCTCTTTAACGAGGGTACATAGTAACAATCATTTAACACTAGACAATAGTCGGAAGGCAAATTTAATCTATAAGTTCCTACGCGTTCAACATCCACTCGTGCTCCATTTCCAATGCGTAGGTCCACCTCTCTTGGTCCAACCTTCATGCTATCAGTTAGCCCCTGCACATTGGTACAAATGTGTGAGCCACAAGCAGTATCTAATACCCAGGAATGAGAGTTATTTATATACATATTTATTTCAATGACGTACATACCTTGTCCACCTGAGGTAGAAGCATCTGGTGCTTTTCCTCCTCCTGGTGCAGTGCAGTCCTTCTTTCAATGCCCCTTCTTGTTGCAGTTGAGGCATACATCCTTAGCTGGATTCACCTTCTTCTTCTTCACACCTCCCTTAGGCTTCATAGCTGAGGGCGCAGCGACTGTTTTGCCCTTCTTCTTCTGCCATTACTTATCTTTCGGCTTGGGTGGGCTAGTAGAGCTCACCATGAGCACAACTTTGCCTTTGGAAGTGGAAGATTCAAAGGTCTTGAGCATGTTGTGCAGCTCTGGCAGACTCGCCTTCGTTCCATTCATATTGTAATTCACTATGAAGTGTTCAAAGAAACGATGAGAGAGTTCAGGATGAGGGTGGTAGCGACATTCTTTTGCAGCTTCATTCCAATTGAAGCAAGTCTCTCTATCAGCCCTATCATCTTCAACACATGCTGCGAGACATGGCCCCTTTCATTAAGCTTACACTTAAAAAGTTCTATCAGTAACTCATATTTCATAGTCTGGGATTGTGAGTCATAGAGACTCTTCAAGTGTTTGAGCATCTCATTGGGACCCATGTTCTCATGTTGTCTCCGAAGTTCCATAAACATGGAAGACAACATCACGCATTGTGCTGAAGTGGCATCATCTAGGTGTTTTTGGTAAGCATCCTTATCAAAAGAGGCATATTCAGCAGAGTCTATCGCAGGGATGGTTGGGAACACCGTGTCCAACATGTATTGTAATTTCTCTTGTCTCAGCACTATTCGCAAATTTCTTAGCCAGTTAAGATAGTTAGGTCCAGTAAGTTTGTTCATTTCAATCAACATTTTCAATGATAAGCTCGACATCTTTGATAATCTGAAGAATTAGATAGACTGGAAATCATACTCAAAATTTATTTCCTATTATACACATTTGTTTAGGCTAATCAACATGGTCTTTTATTTAATTAGCTCCCACTATTTTAACATACTTCTACGACCCCATGGTAGAATACAAATCTATATTAATTAAGGTCATAATGGGTCAAGATCAAAGCCTATGCTATCTCCGCATTTGCTTTGGCCGATAACTTTAATAACACATCTTGGTAGGTTTTAAACCAATTGCAAAACTTATTTGCAACTTTTGATTGATCAAATATTATATTTAATCTTGCGTCCTTAGATTAGTCCGACACTTTGGCGCCAAGATTTGTCTAAGCAAGTCAACCCCACTACACGACTGCGTTTATGTATCTAAGTAAATTTGGCCTTTGTGAGCAAACACTTTGGTGTAAATACCCAAAAAAGTTTATCGTTTACCTTAACATTTAAAACATATCTATGAAAAAGTCTGAGTCCTCGTAGACTTAGAGCAAATGCTGTGGCATAAATACTCATCTCGCCAAAAATGATTTTGCACTACAATCAATTATAACGGACGACGCGTTCATTTCAAATGAGACTTGTATTAAAATTTTAGGGAATATTTTAATTCAGGGTTTTTAACCAAGATCAACTCTTTTACGCCATATCCAATATGACATTTATATCATGCAAAACTAATGACACATATAGTTGGGAACTATCAACCCAATATGCATGATATAAGATTATTTAATCAAATAATGGGCACCGCCTGCCCAGACAGTTATAGCGGACACTATGCTAATTATTAAATGAAAGTATTTAAACACTTAGCATATAATTCATATATTATTCAATAATATACAATTAATAATAATTATGGGTTAACTTGTCTAAACTCTAAAATTTAAGTCTAATTCAAACAGTTCCTTGAACATTTTCTTATTTTAAAAACTGATTTTCAGGATATTTCTATAAGTTCCAGATTTTCAAAATTTACAGTTTAGTCCCTCAAGAATTTAAAATTTTAATTTTGAACCCCTTTAAATTTAGAAAATCCAATTTTAATTTTAGGAAAATATTTTCAGATTTCATGGACCTGTCAATTTCCAGAATTTTAAATTAATTACAGATTTTGCCCAAGGGACCAAATCTATTTTTCTGAAATTTACAGATATGCCCCAAGGACCAAATCTAATGATTTTAAAAACTTTTCCAGGGACCAAATTACAATTCCAGAAACTTCTAAAAATTTTGGATTTACCCCAAGGGCTAAATTGCAATTTTGGAAACCGCCACTGCCCCGCCGGAACAGTGTTCGATTATTATTCACTGTTTTGATTTTTTTTAATTGGAGCCTCAGTGCCGCAGCAAAACCTAGGTGGTGTCGCGATGCTCCATCGTGGAGTTGCTACGCCTCCGTCTCAGAAGCACAAACATTTTTGAGACCCTAAAACTGGTTCAGGGTCAAATTTGCAGATTCATCTTCGTTACCCTTCACTATCAAACAACACGTTCATCGACCATCATCTAATCCCTTCTCGTTCTTCGCTTCAGTGCACCATGTTCGCAATGAACCGGTTACGCACATTGACTTAGAAGAATTAGATCAGAATAACTTCCTCGATTACATCATTGTTTAATAGTTTGGGAGACAAGGATGATGTGATTTTAAGATATTAGGTTTTCAAGTAAATTCTAACCCATATTATTATTAACTAATTACCTTATAATCATACAAAACAGCCCTGGCTCTTGATACCACTGTAGGGATTTTATTGGGTTGTTGTACGCAGCGGATATTGAAAACTTATTTCAAACCCAACAAACGTAGAACTGTTTGACTATAGGATAATTTTAAACTGTAAACATAAGACTTGAATGGTACTTACATGTTTACAATAGCTAGAATCTTTATCAATTGTGGGTGCGCACGCGAATGCCCTTTCGATTGCAAGCTCTAAGCTTCAATGTATTCCTCCTTTGGAAAGCTAGAAAATTCGGCAGAGGTTTCGAGAGAGTGTTTTGACTTAGAATAATGAAATTAAAATCAAGTGTATTGAATAATGAAGTGTAGGTCTGAATTTATAGGTGAAAAATTAGGTCAAACCGGATTAGGGTTTGACCTTGGGCCTGGACAAAAATTCGAGACAGATTAGGTCATGGCGTCGTGGCCCTATAGTGTGGGCGCCGCGACGCTGACGTGGCCCTACATTGTCTCATTTTATTTTCCGCACATTCTTAATTAAATCCAAAATCCAATTTTGACTTAATTAAAACAATCATTATTCATTTAAATATCTCGATTCTAAATCGAATATTTAATACTCTCTCGATACATCCTTAGATCGAAAAGACAATCGACAGAGTGTGACCCTACAGGCCTTCGCATATCGATATTAATCAAATTAAGGTCTACGCGGAACTCCTAGACGGCGCCACAAGACGAACTCAATATGTGAAGTACATTTACACGAATCCAGTAAACTTAATCTCTTTGTGGTAAGATAAAATTCTTTCATTCACGACACACCCAATCAAGCTTAGGATTTGTCAAGTGTCTCTCCAAATGGCTTAATCATTGTATCTCATCTATATTAGTTGACAACTAGACCATATTCTAAATATGTCTATTGCATTGGCCAACGACTTAGTCAACCTAACATCAATGAGAAGCTGAGTGTTCTCTCGAATATACATTCGAGGAATGAATCCTAATCTTGGCTCAACTACCACCTTTAATCCACATTGTAATGTACCCAATACAGGTTGTATCTCAACCTGTAAGGCATTTGAGCGTAGGACAGGATCAAAGTATATTACTTTGTAGACAAGGTGCGCATTGACCTCAAGTCTAAGGACTTATATCTCCCACACGCTGATCATACTTTAGACAAGTATAACACACAGTATATCAGCAGGGTATACCAATACTTTCAAAGTATCCATGTGTCCATCACGAGTAGCCATTACTCGTAGCAGGTGAGACATAATACATCCTAAGGATGTGATGCAGACCACATGTCGACTTATCACATATTATTGATATCACATTCTCGATGATCATTAGTCGAGGCTATTTTAAGAGTTAAGTTATAATATTAATATCTCACATTATTAAATAACAACGTAACATCTAGAGATGCATATTATAGAATATTATAAACAATCAACAAATAATTCAATAATTGCAAATGCTAAATTATTAATCTCCAGTAATAATAATACGAATGTATAAAGTACATTTATCCTAATACAGATTGTCGGTAGAACATACATATATTTTGAGTACCCTCATTTTTATTTACGCGGTTGATTAGTATCAGCAGAAATGCATTGAAGGAAATTGAAAAAAGGATCGGAAATTCAATGTCCTGTTTTGAAATAGTTGTCAGCAACAAAAGTTTAAGTAAAAATATATTAAAGCATAAATGAAATGAAAAATGTCTTGGGTATAGTGATGTTTCGATTTCGTTTTATCTTTTAGGTTCTTGAGTACTTTCTCTTTGAAATAATTGTCAACAACAATGAATGTGATACTTTATGTTTTTCAAGATTTAATTTAACTAAACTTTGAAGTTAAATGAGATTAGATTAACTCAATGTTACGGTTCATTTTTACGCAGAGGCATAAAAGTTACTGAGAACTTAGAATGGTGCTCTAAGTCCGATAACGTTGTTTTAGAGTCGCCACCTAATTTATAGGTAAATTAGAAAAACCAATGTGAAAGAGTTTATTTAAAACATTTGAAAAATTCTATCTAAACCAGAGTCGAGGTAAGAGTTTTGGTGATTCCTCGGAGAAGGTGTTAGACACCCCGGTATTAAGAATCCGTAGAATACGGTTGACTTTCGTGTTCTATAGCATACTTTAATGATTTAAATTGCTCAAAGTGTTTAAAATATTCGCAAAATACTTGTCATTCATTTCATTCAAAACTCAAAAAAAAACTTTTAAAAAACAAGAGTCGGGCTTCCGCCAAAATAGTATGCACGGAGATTAATTTGTTTTCAGATTAAGAACACACAAATATTAATTTGAGTAGAACTTCACTTTTAGTCCAACAATATTGTCCAATTTTACTTGCATCTTTTGAAAAATCTTTCAAGGTTTAAAATGAGTATAATTTTTTATAATGATAAGATTTGGATTTTTGAAAAGAAGTATAAAAATGGCTTTCTTTTATTCATGCTATACCCAAAGGTCAAGTATAGTTTCAATTTGGTCTTTTGTCCAAAAATTATTTAGTTGGGCTTAGCCCTTAAATCAATTTAGAAAATGTGTCAAACTTGGTCCAAAATCAGTCTATTAATCCGTTTATGTCATGTTTACTTTAAACAAGGCTCAATTGTCTTTCAAAGTCCAAAAATTCCAAGATTTTTGGCCTTAGTCCAAATTTGAAAATTGTTTCATTATTTTTCAGATTTTTCATGTCAAAATAGTTCATCTTTATCTAATTTCAAATTCAAACAAGTGTTTTGAAATTATTTGTTTGGAGGTCTAACTAAACGATATACGTATCATTTGCCTATCCTAAGTCATAATCGTAATAGGGGTTCCAATAATAATACAAAGTATTTTTTATACAAGTAATTACATATACATACATATATATATATATATATATATATATATATATATATATATATATAGACACACACAAATATGAATTGAAAAGGGGCAAAGTTTAGGTTGGTGGACCTACCTAAGCCCACCAGTTAGCTATTTTCACCCATAACTGGATCTTCAATGCGCGGCTACAAGTATTCAGACTTGATTGATAAATGTTTTTCAGTTGGGCCTTAGCCCATCTCGGCTGAATATGCAACGACTGGAAATGTCCATTTTGGCTGAATGAGATAATGGGTCCAGTAGGGGCCCATCTCTTCGTGATGCGGCAGAGGCAAAGAGGAGTGGAAAAGGAAAAGCCCAGTTAGAAGTACCCAAAAACCCATCATATATAAATGAATTTAAGCAATGTATAAGTAGCCTTTATCTACAAAAGCTTAACACAAGATATATTTGATCGGCCTAAGCCAACAACAAAAGTGATGAAAAGAAGAAGAAGCAAACAGTGGGCTAGGCCCAATTTAAACATATAAATGAAGACACAAGTAGAAGATAAGATGTATGGGCCAAGCCCAGAAGGTTAGTCATGCAAAGGAAGCAATGACAGTCACAGAAATGGGCTAGGCCCAGCAGAAATACATGTTGTGGCAAGATATGAATGATATACGAGATATACACAATTATACACCTAATATACCCAAACATACCAGGTCAACAACAAACAATATATATATAAGATGTATGTCAGTCACTCATAATTTAGCCATGGCAAAGATAATATTCAAAGTGTCCTATGATCCTATTGTCAATTTTCTAAACTAATCACAATTCAGATTTCACATGGTTCACTTAAGCAACATGAAGAAGATGAAAATCTATTCTAATTCTATTAAAATCAACTTTAACAACCTTCAATCACAACCAATAAGTAAAACCCAGAAATCAAATAAATAGAAACACGAGGTTGGGTTTCAGATTAGACATGGTTTGCTTTTAAATACCAAACATGTATCCCTCGACAGACCCACAGAAAAGCAGAAAACAACACATATTGGGTAGGTACATTGTGAATCAAATAGCATTTGCATTTTTTGTTACCTACAACATGTCTTTAACTAAGAACTTAACAGGAGAGGTCATGTTTTAATAAATAAAAAAAAGTTGAACACAACAGATGCAAATTTGGACATCACACTATCATTTTCCCCCTAAGAGCTATCAGACACATAAGACTAGTCAAGATTAGAGCATTTCTTTCATTTTTAAACTATTAAAGGGTTTAAGTAACCATGACATGAGTACTAACACACTGGACATCAATTTTTAATGATAGAGATAGGCCAACTAGTTCAAATACCAATAAGTTTAGTTCATTTTAAGCATTAAAATAATACTAAGTGACATAACCAGCATAATAAGGCATGAATTATCCAACCACAGTCCCTAAGAGATTAGTCATGCTCCTAAAATCACTACAATAGCTTCTTAAATTAGTCTACTTAGCTAAATAAGTTCCAAACCAACATATTGGATGTCATACTAACTAAGCAGTTTTAACATATGGCTAAAACTAAAACTAATAAATCAAGTTTTCACACACTATTTCCAAACCTACTACAAACATTATCAATAATCCTGAACAGGCATAATCTCATTATGTGACCATACCAGACCTAACAGGCTAAAACAAATCTCAAAAATGCCAACAAGAAACATGTTGAACTAATCATATAAATACATATGTATAGTATTTAGATCAAGTAAACACGCTTCTTGGATTGACAAGCCATTAAATTGTTCCTAACCATGGACATGTTACATTTGTCCTAATCTGGATCTAAATCATGTTTTAAGTTAAACTAAGAAGTATCTAATAAACATGAAACTACTAAATAACTAATCACCAATAGTCATACTATGACTCATATTTGCCCAAATGAACCCCAACAGTACAGAAAAACAACAAACGTGCTAATTTAAACACATAATTACATGTTTTTCAACATATTAAAAGCAAGAAATTAAAAGGATTAGGCATTACCTTATGTGGAGGCAGCCTAAAGGTCAAGTTTGATCTTGAATCTTCAACTCCAGACCTCCAAAGCTCACAAATCACACAAAAAGGAAAGTTTTTAGTAGTGAAAGACTAATTATACTAGGTATGGATTCTATGAAAGAGTTTGGATCCCAAATTAAGCACAATTAGTCAAATTTAAACTCGATTAGGCTCTCAAACAATGTGAATGCCTATATCAAGTTTCGAACCTCTCAATTGAAGGAATAAGGGACAAATTTATAGGGTAAGATGAAATCCTAGCCGAGCTCATTGATTCGATGTGAGAGAACCAAATTGAGGGGAAATTTCCCTCTGGTGAGTATGGGTGAGCATTTAATGCTCTTGCTTCTTTGAGCCACACAAAATCCGTTGTAGACGCAGTATTTCTGCATTTTTGCCATTTTAGGAGAGAGAGTTGACTACAAAATGATGGGAAAGGGACGAGGGTCAGGGCTCGTAACATATGAGATCTTAGGCCATTTTGGCTTGGGCTCAGCCGAATTGAAAGAGAAAACCCCATTGCGTCTTTATTTTAAATTATTTTAATCAATTGGAGTCACATTTTGCAAACTTGATCACATTTTAAATTGGAAATAAGCCGAATAATTTCGTAAATAGACTAATGGAATTTAAAAAAAATATATTTTAAGCCCAAATTTGATACGAATTAGGATTTAGGAAATTAGAATCATGCAAAGGTCTTTTAAATTTAAAACATGACTTGAAATTGAGATGTAATTTCCTTATCATATTTAATTTAGATAATTTTCCGACTTTTACTGAGTGGAACATTAATTCTTTAATATTGAGAATTCTTTTAAAATAATTACACTTATAATTGTTGGTTAAGGTTCCAAAATTATGATTAATGATCAAAATTAGGATAAAATTAGAATATGATATACACTATATATTCTAAGAGATAAATGACAAAATACTCTTGGGATAATTTTGTGAAAATCATATTCATCTTATAAAGAGTATATTTCACTCCATCTGCGACTCATGATCCTTGAATAATTAATAAAACTATCGGAGGATAAAAATTAGGTGTCAACAACTTCCCCTTCGTTGTTCATGGATGGAAAGACCATCCCTGAATAGCAAATTTGACTGATCTAGTTTTTAGCCGACCAATTGAGAAATACTTCTCGTTTTTATGCAATTTTCAAAAATTGTGGCCAGACCCCGGTCTTTGGGTTTCCTACATTTATCAGGTTGTATGAAAATTTAGGCCACTTGTAGTTCCACTTAATTAAACTACTAGAAAGCTGATAAAATAAGAGTACAAACTAGAGAATTCTGAAATGATTTTATTGGAATGTGATCGATCCTCAGAGATTAAGTGGTATACGTATCCCCAGTTTATTTGGAATCAGGTAACTTGTAGTTTGACTCGATGGCACGAAAAATGTATCCTTTATATGGGAATCCCTATTACCTTTCTGGGTATGCCCGACCGACAATGGATTTTTAAAATAATTTTTTTGTGATTTGCGAGCGAGTTCGACACAAAATGTTATTCAAGCTCATGTACAGAGAGCTTAACTATAGTTGGTAAATATTTTTGACTGCTTCCCAAGAACAAGTTCCACGTTTGCTTTGTATGTGTCTAGATCTGATCTGATTGCTTTTCACATCCGATAGCTTTTGACATGTTTCCATGTGCTGAGACCTGCATGTTGGTTATTTATATTTTTTTCATATTTGTGCGACTTTGTTTGTTGTACCCTTCTGTGAGACTTCTTTTGAGTGGGTGACACCTCTGACACCATTTGGCTCTATTGACTTTGTTGGTTGTTGTTTGAGCGGATGCCACTTCCGACACTATCTGACTCTGTTGACTTGTTGGTGGAATTCTTTTTGAGCGAGTGCCACTTCTGACACCGTCTAGCTCTTCCAACTTGTTTGACTTGAGTGGATGGCCCTTCCGACATTGTCTGACTTGTGCATATTTTGTTGAGCGGATGCCACTTCCGACATCGTCTAGCTTTGTTGACTTTGTTGATTTGGGAGAATGACACATTTGACATCGTTTGGCCCTATGTGAATGGCCCTCTTGTCATGTAGTATGTATGTATGAATGACCATCTCAATAATGTTTGTATGAATGACCCTCTCGGTAGTGTTTGTATGAATGGCCCTCTCGACAGTATTTGTATGAATAACCCTCTCCGCAGTGTTTGTATGAATAACCCTCTCCACAATGTTTATACGAATGGCCCTTTCGGTGATGTTTGTACAGATACTTTGCTGAGTAGATTTTCTGGCATGTCGTCTTGATTATTTGAAACAGAGACCGCGACTGGATTTACATCATCTGACACTTGGAATAAAGACTGCAACCTCCTGACCAAATTTACATTGTTCTGACTCTAGAACGAATATTGCGACCTCTTTGACCGGATTTACATCACTCTGATTTTGGAAATGAATACTGCAACCTCTTGACCGATTTTACACCATCTCGATTCTCTTGAACAAAGACTGCGGCTTTCCGACCGAGTTTACATCGTTCTGAATCTGTAGTGAAGACTGCGACTTCTTTGACTAGATTTACAATGCTCGGACTCTGAAGAAAAATACCACGACCTCCTGATTGGGATTACATCATCATGACCTTGAAAACTAACACTAGGGCCTTCCTGACCAGATTTACATCGTTTTGACACTTGGAGCGAAGACTACAACCTCTTTGACCGATTTTACACCACTCTAACTTTTGGAAATGAAGACTGCAACTTCTTAACTGGCTTTACATTGTCTCAATTCTCTGAATGAAGACTGCAGCCTCCCGACCGGGTTTACATCGTTCTGACTTTAAAGCGAAGACTGTGAGCTCCTTAACCGGATTTACAACGCTTTGACTTTGATGATGAATATTGCGGCATCCTGACCAGGATTACATCATCTTGACCTTAAAAACTAACACTGTGGCCTTCTCAAATGGATTTACGTCATTTTGACCTTTGGAGCGAGGACTACTGCCTCTTTGATCGGTTTTATATCACTTCCAATGCATACCGCGACCTCTTCACTGGTTTTACATTCTCTGGATTCTCTGAATGAAGACTGCATCCTCTCGATGAGGTTTACATCATTATGACTCTGAAGCAAAGATTTTGGCCTCATTGACCGGATTTACAACGCTCTGACCTTGAAGATAAATACTACAGTCTCATGAGTGGGATTACATCATCTTGACCTTGAAAACTAACACTGTCCCTTCCCAACTGTATTTACTTCATTTTGACCCTTGGAGTGAAGCCTGTGGCTTCTTTGACTGATTTTACATCACTCTGACTTTTGGAAATGAATACCGCAACTTCTTTACCGGTTTTACATCGTCTCGATTCTCTGAATGAAGACTACAGCCTCCCAACCAGGTTTACATCGTTCTGACTCTGGAGCGAATATTGCGGCCTCTTTGGCCGGATTTACAATGCTCTGACCTTTACACGGCTTCTCCTGGTTGGATTTCTTTTTTCCATTTTTTTCCTGGCTTTCCTGGCTAGGTATTATGCTTTTGTGGCATTCTTTTCCTTTCCATGACTCTCATGATCGGTATTGTGCCTTTGCAGCATTTTGTTTTGTCTGTGGCTCTCAGGGCCTGGTGGTTGTCTTCTGGTGTCGGGGTATCTTTTGTTGTACCTGCTTAATTCATGAGCAAACAAGTTAGCATAAAAACACGCCATCATTCTAACGATGTTTCAACAACTTTCAATTACAGAAAGATTGTTAGTTTTCTTTGGGGCCGATCCATGTCGCCGAGTCCTGCTGTGTTACTTTCTCTGTGTCTCTAGTCTCGGCCCCCTCTTTTGGTCCCAGTATTATAAGAGATGAAATTTTAAATAGAACATTTGAAAATATTTGAGAAAACAAAATTTTGACTGAACTTTTCAAAATTTCGTTAACTCGCTGGCATGACATATACACTTTGAGCGGGGTTCTTTGACTATTCTTGGCTCTTTGATTTCACTCCTTGTCTGTCTGAGTGAAAATTTTGAGACCCCCTCGAAAAGTTTCCCTAGTTTAAGGTTTTAGATCGGATGACTCTCGTGCCTATTCGTATTTGAAGGAATGTTTTAGTCCATCTAAACAATTCTGCCCCAATTGAGGGTTTTAGATCGGTTAACTCTTGTGTCAGTGTCATCAGTGGAATTTTTTAGATCTTCTAAAAAATTATGCCCCAGTTTTCTAATTTTCCCGGTTGATCCTTTGTGCCGGTTTTGGTAGAATTTTTTAGTTCTTCTCAAAAATTCTGCCCCAGTTTAGAGTTGAGAATCTTTATACTTTGTAGGGCGTTTTTCAAATTCTTGATATCTCAGAGGCTTCCTAGGGGTTTCTTTGTTTTTTTATTTGGTACGACTAAGCTCAAAAAACACCTATGTATCCCATCTCGGGAATCAGGTCGAACGTAGTTAGAACAAGGAAATGATATGGTTTTTCTAATGCAATTACAAGAAAGGAAATACAATTACAAGCAAAGAAAAAATGCGATTACAACAAACATAATGCGATTAAAAGAAAAAAAGGTGATTACAGCTGAGAGGCGTGTCTTAACGTGTAATATCTCTTGATGGCGTATGAATTGATTGATGTGGGCCACTCTTGGACATCCATTTATGCAAGGATGTCGGCTCCTTCTAATAGTACCTTGCGCATCATATTGGGCCCTTACAAGTTGGGTGCGAACTTTCATTTGTATTCGTCTTAGTGTGGAAACATGCACCTGAGTACCAGTTGTCCTATTTGGAAAATCCAAGCTCTTACCCGCTTGTTGAAGGCGCATGTCATTCTTTGTTGGTATAGTTGACCGTGATATACGACAACCATCATTTTCTCATCGATTAGAGCCAGTTGCTCATATTTTTTCCTGACCCACTCTGCATTGTCCAATTCTTCTTTTTGTATGATTCTGAGTTAGGGTATCTCTACCTCGACTGGTATCACTGCTTCGGTGCCGTAGACAAGCAAGTATGGAGTTGCTCTGGTTGAGGTTCGAATGGTTGTTCAGTATCCTAACAATGCATAGGGCAACTATTAAAGCCAACACTTATCGTTGTTGGTCATTTTCCTTAGTATCCTCTTGATATTTTTGTTGGCTGCCTCTACAGCTCCGTTTATCTGTGGCCTGTATGCGGTCGAATTCTGATGAGTTATACAGAATTGCTCACAAATGTCTTTCATCAGATGACGGTTAAGGTTTTCTCCATTGTTGGTTATGATTTAATTTGGGATGCCGAATCGGCATATGATGTTGTTCTTCACGATGTCGGCTACCATTTTCTTTGTCACCGACTTATGATAAGTAGCTTCAACCCACTTTGTGATGTAGTCTACGACGACTAGGATGAAGCGATGTTCATTGGATGCGGATGGCTCTATGGGCCCACCAATATCCATGCCCCAAGATACAAACGGTCAGGGTGAGCTCATGACATTAAGCTCATTTGGTGGGACTTTGATTAAATCTTCATGGATATGCCATTGATGGTATCTTCGCATGAATTGGCTACAATCAATTTCCATGGTCATCCAATAGTATTCCGCTCTCAAGATCTTCTTGGTCAAGACAAACCCTTTCATGTGAGGGCCACAGGTCCCAATGTGCACTTCTTCTAACAATTTTGTGGCCTCTACAGCATCCACGCATCTGAGTAGCCCTAGATCGGGCGTCCTCCTATAGAGTACTCCCTTGTTCGGAAGAAACCATTGGCCATTCCTCTAATGGTATTCTTTTGATTGGTCATGATATTCTCGGGGTACTCTTCCTTTTCCAAATATGTGCTTATGTCGACAAACCATGATTTACCATCTAGTTCTGCTTCCACATGGAAACAGTAAGCATGTTCTTCCCTATTGCTGATCTACAGTGGGTCAATGTGGCTGCTTTCAGGGTGCTGTATCATAGATGTTATGGTTGCAATAGCATTGGAATATTCATTCCGGGCTCTCGACATGTGCCAGAACTCAATCTTTCTGAATTTTTGGCACAATATTTGTGTGAGGTTCACGTATGGTAATATCGTTTCGTTCTATGTGGCCTATTCTCTTTGGACTTGTTGAATTAACAGATCCGAGTCTCCTATTACCCATAGTTCTTGGATATCCATGTAGATGACCATGCGAACACCTAGAATGCAGGCTTTATACTCTGTCATATTGTTTGTACATCAGAAGTTGAGCTTGGCTGCCATTGGGTAATGTTGACCCATTTCTGAGACCAAAACTGCTCTAATCCCTGAACCTTTGTATTTGACTACGTTGTCAAAGAACATTCTCCATCTTGAGTAGGCTTCGATTTTATTCTCATTAATTGCCATTACTTCATCATCCGGGAAATACATCTTTAATGGTACAAACTCTTAGTCGATCGGATTTTCTACTAGTAAATCGGCCAATGCCTATCCCTTTACAACTTTCTGGACCACGTACTTGATGTAGAATTTTCTTAGAAGAATTTTCCACTTGGCCAGTTTCCCGATAGGCATGGGCTGGCAGAAGATGTACTTCAAAGGATCCATCTTGGAGATCAAGTGAGTAGTGTAGGCTGACAGGTAGTGTACAACATGTCTTTTCCACCATGTTAGTGCTACTCATGTTAGTGCACAACATGTCTTTTCCACCATCTTTGTGCTACTCATGTTAGTGCACAACATGTCTTTTCCACCAGAGTGTATCTTGACTCATAGGCGGTAGACTTTTTGCTGAGATAGTAGATTGTTCGCTCTTTCTTCCCAGTCTCATCATGTTGTGCCAACATGTATTAAAAAAATTGTCTAACACTGATAAGTATAGCAACAACGGGCTTCCCAATCTAGGAGGGACCAAAACTGGCGGATTGGAGAGATGTCTCTTGATATTGTCGAAGGCTTTCTAGCATTCGTCTGTCCAATTGGTGGGTACATCCTTCTTCAGTAGCTTAAGAATTGGCTCTATGCTTATCGTAGATTAGGCTATGAAGTACCCAATGTAATTCGACCTTCACAAAAAGCTCATGGCATCTTTTATAGTTTCTGGCAGCAGTAACTCTTGAATGGCTTTGATTTTTGTAGGATCTAGTTCTATGCCCATATGGCTGACTATGAACTCCAACAGTTTTCTGGCAGGCACTCCGAACGCACACTTGGCTGAATTCAGCTTCAGATTGAACTTGTGAAGTCTATCGAAGAACTTTTGCAAGTGTACGATGTGGTCGGAGCCTTCTCATAACTTGATTATGAGATCATCCACATAGACTTCTATCTCGTTGTGCATCATATCGTGGAAGATGACGGTCATTTCCCTCATATAAGTTGCGCTGACGTTCTTGAGGTTGAGCGGCATTACACGGTAGTGGTACACTCCACATGGAGTGATGCATTCTATTTTCTGTGCGTCTTCCTCACTCATCAGAATCTGATGATAACCGACGAAGCAATCTACACATGACTGTAACTCGTGCTTTGTATAGTTATCGATGAGTATGTGGATGTTCGCAAAGGAAAATTATCCTTGGGACTAGCTCGATTGAGCTCATGATAGTCCACGCAAATTCTAATCTTACCGACTTTCTTTGGTACGGTTACACTATTGGCCAACCATGTGGGGTAAGGAGTTACTTCCACGACTCCCGACTTTATCTATTTTTTGACTTCATCCTTGATTCTTATGCTGAGATCGGGCTTGAATTGTCAGATTTTTTGTTTGACCGGGGTGAAACCCTCGTTGATGGGTAGCTTGTGAGCTACGATATCTATTTTCAGTCCGGGCATATCCATGTATGACCACACGAATACATCAACGTATTCCCTTAACAGATTTACTAACTCTTCTTTTCTGGGCGCGTCCAAGTGCGCACATATCCTGATTTCTTTAGCCGTTTCCTCATCCCCGAGGTTGATTGCTTCAGGTTCGTCCAAATTAGGCGTCTGCCTATTCTCATACTGATCTTCCTCATTGACAAAGTCTTCTGGTAACTCTGTTTCCTCATCGTATTCCTCATATTATTTTTCGTCCGTATCACTTGACTCGTTCGTTTTCCGACATGTCATGACATTATGAGTTATTTTATTATTATTACTGAAAAACAAGGCATAGCAAGGTTAGTGCATTAAAACATGTTATAAAGAAACTATTTTTGCATAAATTGAGGCTTTCATTAATTTTTTTTAAAAGTACAAAATGTGGTCCTGACTCGGATCAACATCAAGTTATTTCTATTTTTTAAACAACACATGGAAAAGTAAAGACATAAATGGTGAATGATCGGGCCTCGGCTGATTTTCACCGATTTTTGAAAATAAATTTTAAAAATTTTCTGTACCGATGAGCCCAAAGTGGGGTAGAGGTCCAGTTAGACAACTGCTCGTCTGGATCAGCTTCGCTGATGATGGGTGCTTCAATTCTAGTATCATGACACTCTTCTTCTTAGAACAACATCCCCAAACCCTCTTCTACATCCCCCACCATTGTGCATGGTCATTCGAACTGAGAATGACTAGTAGAGGCCCGGGAATGGCTTGCGGAGCTGTGGACGACCTCTTTCTTCTGGACAGCATCAACGGCTTCCTCAGAACTTAGTATATATCTATGAACAAATCGATACTCATTTGCTAGAATTTACACTGACTCTCGGATGTCTTGGAGCTCTCGACCCAGACCTTTGCTGGGTTCAAACCCATTCTGAAGCCCATAGTGTGGGTCCCATAATTTTTACTACATCAAAATCTGTATCTCTTGGGATCTCCACTATCATTAGCACAGAGTTGTTAGGGTCATTATGAATTCTACCCGCTCCATGGATTACCCTAACTACAACAGAGTGGACTCAGGGCATATGTTAAGGCCAGCCCCATTGTCGATAAGTACCCGAGAGATGATCTTGTCTCTACACTTGATGGTAAATGGTGATATATAGAGCCTTGTTGTAGGCTATTCCTTCTTTCGGTAATTCATCAAAAGTGAAAGAAAATTGATTAGCCCTAATAATATGACCTACCATGTCAACCAATGTCTTGCTGCTTTTCCCCGTTGGGACATGAGCTTCATATAATATTTTCATTAAAGCCTGATGATGTTGTGATGAACTCATAAGTAGTGCCATCACCGATATTCGAGTCAACGTCTTCTGCAAGTGTTCGATAATAGAATATTCTTTTGGCTGCATTCTGTGCCAAAAGTCCTCGACTTCTCATTCAGTGATGTGCCTTCTTTGATTTGTTTATTTGCGGGGAGCTCCTTGCGCCAACTTTTTAGGATTATAACATCTTTTCGATCTTGTCATTCCTTGGGCAACACTCGCGAGCTATTTTATTGGATCTAGGACTACTTCTTGTCGTACCTGGACCACGTAATATTTCTCCGGAGCTGGGATCAATACCTTGTATTGAGGGCGCTCTTGTAGAGTGAAAGAGGTGAGCATTTGCTCTAAGCTTTCCAAAGATTCATGGGCCAATGGTTGGCATATAGCCCAATCCTCTTCTCTTTCGATTATATGTATATGTTTGGTACCATGATTTAGAAGAGGATTTGTGTTCACGTTCGGCGTCGCAGCCTCTAAAACGATCTCTCGTTTGTCGATCAAGTCTTGTAACTTGTGTTTCAGATTAGTACAGTCCTCTGTAGTGTGCTTGTTCCCTCCGGAATGGTAAGCACAAGTTTTATCAACTCTGTAGAAGTGACTTCTCAGATTGGCGGGCTTTGGTAGCATAATTTGGATGATACCTGCGGTGTTTATCTTTATGAACAAGCTTGTTCGAGTCTCGAGAAGTGGAGTGAATGTTCGAGGAGGCTTCTTCTCAAAATTTAGATGTGGTAAATCATACGTAGTCAGAGGCGGCTGATTTCGATGGTTTCACTGATTCTAAGGTGCTTGGTAAGTAGGTGCAAGAACTTGGTAATTTGGAGATGGAGCTTAGTAAGTGAGTATTGGTGTTTGGTAATTTGACTATGGAGCTTGGTAGGCTGGAGCCAGTGTTTGCTAGTTGGGTTGTACGTAATACATTGGCATATGACTTGTAACATCCCATATTTTTTTGTCACGGTTTGAATCGCTAAGCGTGTGCAAGAAGACCCGAGCGTTGGAAAAATTTATGTTATATTTGCGTATGCTAATAAAGAGTTTAGCATATAAAAAGATTAAACCCCGAAATAATTTTGGACGTAACAAATGTGGCAACGGGGACCAAAAATAAATTTGGTACGTACACAAAGAAGGTATGGACTAATGTCGTATTACAAGAATTATGACATTGAGTATAAAAAAGTTTTATAAGTTATCAGAGTTTAAGTGAATTTAAATCACGAAATTAATTAATTGTGTGTGATTGATTAATTATGGGATTAATTAATTTGGTGTGAGACAATGTTTAGTGGGATTATGTGCGGCAATTAAAGGGTCGTGTAAGTGACCAAAGCAAGGTGTCAATTAGGTGACATGGTAGTACGTTAGGGAAGTGACATATGTTAAGAGGGATTGGGTGTGTGCCATGAGTGGTACGAATTGGCAGCTACTATCCTATCATTGGGAATTCGCTGGAGACAAGTAACAATAGTACGATTAGTTACTAGCTCCTATCTCTACTTTAGGGGCTACACAACTAGATATAAAATTTCTTACAGAGATAGTTCCTATTACTACTTAGATGGAAAGTGAGCTTAGGCCTTAGGTAGCTAGCAACAACGTCATTCATTTCTTTTTAGCAATTGGAGAATTCCTTTTGTAGAATGAGACGTTCAGCAAACCTTAATATCCCCTTTCATAAGACTTTCATCCTAAGTTAGTAAAGATATAGCATTTCACTTTGCCTTGGAGGAAATGAAACATGCCCCATTTCGTTCCCTTTGGAAAATAAATTGCTCATTTCCTTTAACTGATCCCATGTTATGCTCGACCAAGTTCTTAGGTTGGTTAAGGTCTTCTCCACGTATTGAGGTATGTTAAGACAAATTCTTTCTTTCTTTTGGCATGTTCCATATAACGAAATATAACTATGATATTATTTCATAATTTATTCTACTCCTAGTAGTTAAGAATATTCATCTTATTGATTCCTAGGATAAAAACATGTCTAAATATGTGTCTAAGTCCTTATTGAAGCATGTGGAAAAGGATGTTAATATTTACAGTGTCAGCTGAAGGTACATGTTAAATATTCAATGTTAGCCAAAGAGGCAAGGATATTATTGTCATCCGGTAAATTCAAAGAAGGTTTTATTATCATTTATACATTTTCATTTGCATTGCATTCATATATTACCCTGGACCACTTGTGCTACGCACACTACTATATAGTAAATATTATATATATGTAGGGGATATGGGAAAAGGGAAAGGCGTTATATACGCACACCACCTGCAGTTGGTACAGACTATCACAAAAGAGCCCGAAGAGGCCAATATGATGTGATGATGTGATGCCCTTTTGTGGCGATATAACCTGATGCCCACAGAGGCGGTTATGGGAGGATTCCTGTGTGGACATTAGTATACCGCATTTGCATTATGCATACATTCATTAATCATTACATGATATGGTGCCCACAAAGGCTGTTTTGGTAAGGAATGTGCCCGATGAGGCCGATGGATATGTATACTGCATTGTGCATAACATTTAGGCATATGTATTAGGGCCCTCAGAGATATTTACTGATGGTCAGTTGTTTCTGTTTCAGTTGTTGTTATATCCCTGTTATACTATTGTTCATACTTGACATACTCAGTACATCAGTCGTACTGACGTCCCTTTTGTCGGGGGACGCTGTGTTTCATGCCCGCAGGTTCAGTTAAAGAGGGTGATGGTTCACGTTAGTAGGTTGCTGGTTCAGTAGATGTTGGAGCACTCTATTTGTTTCAGAGTTGCATTTTGGTCGTGGTACAGTATTTTTGCATACGCATATGGGTATGGCGGGGTCCTGTCCCATCCTTGTGATGTCATGTATTCTTTAAAGGCTTGTAGACAGGTGTTCTGTGGTTAATTGTCATGTGTGTCCTCGTCGGCCTTGGTATGGGTATGTATGTATAAAAATTGAATTTCTGGTTAAGATTTCTATAATCTTTTCAGCTTAGTCCGTATTCAATTGTGATTAGAAGTTGGTTGTACGATTAGCGGTATCCGGCGGGTGGGGTCCGGGTGCCCGTCGTGGCCCTCCGGTTTGGGTCGTGACAAGACTGTAGGGTGACGATATATAACTGCTCAGAGGAGGATATTGATAAATGTTGAAGGACGATTGTGATCTTTCTTTTCTGGGACTCCTCGAGCTAGAGGTGTGAGAGACGTTTGCCACGTCATCTTTCTTCTTCTTTTTGTCTCTGGTAGAGTTTGTCATGCCGGATTTACTGGCGATGCTGACGATCTTTCTGATTTGAGGCCATCTTCTATTTCCTCTCCCATCTTGACTAACTCGAAGAATGGCCTCCCGTCCATAGATAATATGCGGTCATATCAATACAATTCCTGTAATTGGATAGAAAAAAAATTAGTTCATCCTCAGTCATCGGTGGTTGTACTCGGGTGGCTTCGGCTCTCCACCTACTCGCATACTCACGGTAGGTTTCCATAGACTTTTGTATAATCTTCTCCAAATAGTAGCATCAAACATGGTTTTCACGTTGAAGCAAACCTATCCATGAATGTCCCCACCATTTCTTCATATGAGTCCAAGCGACGAATGTCTTGCATTGTGTACCATTTTGATGTTTCACCTGTGAGACTTCAACTGAATATCCTCACTATCAATGCTTCATTCCTTCTGATTCCGACCAGCTAGTCGCAGTATGCCCTGAGGTGAGCTTTGAGATTCCTTGTCCCGTTGAAGAGTTCAAACGTGGGCACTTTGAAGACCTAAGGCAAGTCCAAATATGGATGCATGCATAAGTCATCATATCTCAGACCCGATACTTTACGGGAGCCCTTGTTGGATTTTTTGAACATATCCATCATCTTTTGTTCCCTTTCCTTGCCCCTTTGGATCCTGCTCGGCCCTTCACGCCTTTTCCATGTCTTCATAGTGATCAAATTCTGGAGAAGAGTCAATGAGAGTAATTAGAGTGTGAAAGGATACTGTGGGGTGTGCTGGGTGACTTTTGGGAGTGCCAGCGGCTCTAGGTTTAGCATGGGTAGTAGTGTTTTGGTGAACGCTAGGGTTAGTATAAGCAGTTCGCGCTTGGAAAGAAGGCGCAGAATGGAAAGTTTTTTCTATGTGGGTGGCATTTACTGGAGGCAGGGTTTGGTATAAGGTACCAACATGAGTATTTGGAAAGTGTTCGAGTACATGTGAATTTATAGATGGAAAATGTGGTGGAGGTCTTCTTGCCTCAGCAACAACTGCTTCTCTATCAGCGATGCTAGCTTCATTCATTGCGACCTGTTCTTACAGGTCCACAATCTTCTTGAATAGAAAGTTGATCACGTCCTCGGTGTGCGAGGCATTCTGGAGATCCTGAGGTACAACATCCTCAATAGTTAGAGCATTCTTGTTACATACTTTATCGGGAGTACCAGTCATTTTCGTTTCATCTTGTTAGTTCAGGGATGCTGTTGCAGCTTTCGATCTATTGAAGTATGCTAGTGTGACACAATAGATTGACCCTTTCTATAAGAAGAAAAATAACTCAAAAGCAAATGACGTTAGTACGTTAGTTGGAAATCATAAATACAAGATATCACACATAAGTTGCATATAAAGCACATAGACTCATGTATTCTATCCGAACTCTTGATTAATTTTCCATTCCGGGGTTATTTTGGTCATTTTGGCCGATTTTGGTTTTTATGGTTTCGATTAGAAGGTCTGGTTGATTTGCCACCACACCGTCGTCAAATCAAAACTTTTCTATAAATAGGGGGATTATAATTTATATAATATAGGGGTCGAGTCTTATGTAGACTGCCTACGTATCCCTCTGCGGGAAATTAGGCCCTTTCATAGTTCGGGTTACATATAAATTATCCCTAATTTCATCTACCCGAATCTTACCAAGACCATGCCCGATATAGGTTTCCCACGTATCTCTCATCGGGACATCAGGTTGGTCGTGGTTTTGTTTTAAAAAAGGTGGGAGGGGATAACATTTGATTGAAAGCTAAAAAGGGGACGCCTAAACTACCCAAAAGATGACTTCTCCTTGAAGCCATGGAGGGTCATCGTCCTTACAACCGTGCATTTTCCAGCGGCTTTCCTAAAAGCGGCTTTGTATCATGGGCCAGATCTTGCCGGTGTTGATTAAATGCTTCAGTTCAAACTTGAAGCCTTCACATCGATGTCGTGCCCCGCAGCTCCTGAATGGTACAAGCATATCTTCGTCCTCGAAGTGATACAAGAGAGTTTCCAGATGGTTTTGAGTGGGAGAACCTTGTTAGTGCGAGCCATAAGAGAGAAAATGTCTGCGTACGAATCTTCAAAGGCAGTGAAGTCGTAACGGCAGAGTTGAGTGTCAATGGTGATTCCTTCACCAGGAATGATTGGATCGTAGACTAGTAGGGAGTGTGGCCCCCATAGGTCACAGATGACCTTCTCGTCAATAAGTTTGACGACTCTTCTTCTCTTGAAGGCCACACATTCGTGCTTATGTGGCCAGGTTGACATCTGTGGTATAAGCATCTCTTGTGAGCAAATATGGGTGCACAAGTTGGGAGGACATGTGATGTAGTATGCGCCAATCCGACAGTTTTCACCTCATCAAAGACCTCAATATTTCGCACCGTCCTTGATGCAACTCTGAAGTGCGAACTGCGAGCTTTGAGGGCAATTGCCCACCATATTGGAGAAGGCCTATGAGGGCGCTCTTGTGGCATCCCGTAGTGATTAGCAGCTTCATCGATGATTGGGGTAACTCCTTCAAGCACCCCGCCTGATTCACCGTATGGCATTGGATCATTCTCAGGTAAATGTGTCAGAGGGACATAGTCATCAACCATCCTTTTGACCTCTTCGGGGAGGTTTCAGTATTAAGGTTTTCCTTTGGGGGAATCTCCAGCGAGGTTTTCCATGAATTACAAAATCTCATTATCTTAGTTCTTGCGAACTCAATCTTCGCATCAATTTTGCGGATTTTCGCCCGAAGCGACTCATCAGTCTCTTCATTGCTAACCAAATAAATGACTGGTGACGTGACACTTTAGTTGTCAGGAGTATCCATCGGTAGCAAATCAACCTTTTAAGAGGAGGTGAATTTTAGTCAGCTTTGGTATTTTCTTGTGTTTTGGGTTGGTATCCGGAATGTGGGATCAATCAAGAGTTCATACAGAACACATGGAACACATATAAGTAGTTTATATATATAAAAAAGCACATAAGCAGTTATAATATTCTCTTTCATATACCTCGTTACTCCAAGTAATTCTAATCGTTTGAAGCATAACTATGCCAAATGTTGATTAAACCATTGCCCAATAAGTTGCGACAATAACCATGTCTAACTTTAAGTTTGTATGCATCTACAAAACAGAACACGATTAGTTCTCCCCCAAAGAGCAATAGTTCATCAGACATGGCACAATTAATGCTTCAACGTAGCAAGTAATTGGATGCGGTGTTGTCGGGTCATTGACCGTCAAGACATGAGGGAGTCAGCCTAATAGGTCCGAGTAGGTCTGAGATACCCGAACTTGTCTAAGTCAGCATGTGTTAGTTTAATAAGAAATTGGCTTCACTCTATCCTAATTGTACTAGAGTGGTTTAGCAAATGACTTAGTGCCCGAGCGGACAACTCGGGGTGAACCGTTGTCGACTGTTGGAATGACCGCGTACCAACTCTGTCTTCAACGTGTTCCAAAAAAAGGTTTTTGGTTTTATACTGGAGGGTGACTTTGAAATCCGCAAAATCACATTTCTGCAGTGATGCAAGTGTGTGTGCATGCCATTTGGCGGAAGATAAATGCATGAATGACAATTATAATTGCGAGTATTTAAACACATAAGAAATTTATATCATTTATAAACATGTTGTATTGGAACCCTTATGGTTAGAACTAAAGTTTATCCCCAACAGAGTCACCATCTGTTACAGTTCACTTTTACGTGGAGGCACAAAAGCTACTGAGAATTTAGGATGGTGCTCTAAGTGATAATGTTGTTTTAGAGTCGCCACCAAATTCATAGGTAAATTAGAAAAACCAATGTGAAATGATTTATTAAAAACATGTGAAAATTCTATCTAAATCAAAGTCGAGGTAAGGGTTTTGGTGATCCCTGAAAAGGTGTTAGACACCCCAATATTAAGGATCCGTAGAACACGGTTGTCCAATTTTAGTTGTATCTTTTGAAAAATCTTTCAAGGTTTAAAATGAGTATAATTCTTTTATAATGATAAGATTCAAAGTTTTGAAACGAAGTATAAAAATGAAATTTCTTTTATTCATGCTCTACCCAAAGGTCAAGTCATATCCTTACAAGTCCGAATCCTAAATCCTCAACTCAAGTCTAAGATAGTTTCAATCTGGTCTTTTGTCCAAAAACCATTTAGTTGGGCTGAGCACGTTGAATCGATTTAGAAAACGTGTCAAACTTGGTCCAAAATCAGTCTATTAATCCGTTTATGCCATGTTTAGTTTAAACAAGGCTCAATTGTCTTTCAAAGTCCAAAAATTCCAAGATTTAGCCTTGGTCCAAATTTGAAAATTGTTTCATCATTTTTCAGATTTTTACAATATACGTAACCATAATAGGGGTTACAAAAATAATACAAAGTATTTTTATACAAGTAATTACATATATATACAGATATGAATTGAAAAGGAGCAAAGTTTAGGCTGGTGGGCCTACCTAAGCCCACCATTTAGCTATGTTTACCCATAGTTAGGCCTTCAATGCGCGGTTACAAGTATTCAGACTCAATTAATAACTATTTTTTAGTTGGGCCTTAGCCCATCTCGGCTGAATATGCAACGTCTGGAAATGTCTATTTTGGCTGAATGAGATGATGAGCCCAGTAGGGGACCATCTTGTCGTGATGCAGCAGAGGAAACGAGGGGAAAAGGAAAAGCCCAGTTAGAATCACCCAAAAACCCATCATATATAAATGAATTTAAGCAATGTATAAGTAGACTATATCAACTAAAGTTTAGCACAAGATATATTTGATCGGCCTAAGCCAACAACAATGAGTGATGAAAAGAAGCAGCAAACTGTGGGCTAGGCCAAATTTGAACATATAAATGAAGACACAAGTAGAAGATAAGACGCATGGGTCAAGCCCAGAAGCTTATAGTCATGCGAAGGAAGCAATGACAGTAGCAGACATACATGTTGTGGCAAGATATGAATGATATACGAGATATACCAATTATACACCAAAACTACCTAAACATACCATGTCAACAACAAACAATATATATAAGATGTATGTCAGTCACTCATAAATTAGCCATGGCAAAGATAATATTCAAAGTGTCCTAATGATCCTATTGTCAATTTTCTAAACTAATCACAATTCAGATTTCACATGGTTCACTTAAGCAACATGAAGAAGATGAAAATCTATTTTAATTCTATTAAAATCAACTTTAACAGCCTTCAATCACAACCAACAGGTAAAACCCAGAAATCAAATAAATAGAAACACGAGGTTGGGTTTTCAGGATTAATTTGAAACAGGTTCTTATTACCATTTTGTGATTTGATTTCACACTAGCGATGACACATATATATGTGTTCAAGATCTAGGATGTACAGGATTCAGATCAAACTCATACTAGGCATAGCAAACACACATATACATCATGCTAGTTCACCTAGCAACTTAACTTAACATACAGAAAACTAGAGGAAAGAAATAGGAAAATTAACTGGAGAACTACACAGACATCCATTTCTTCAATCAATGACTTGGACACATACTATATAAAATAAGAACCCAACTGATCCTATATGGTCTACCAGATTCACACAAGAAAGGAGAGTGGGCATGTTGCAGTAAAAGACATAGGGAGACATGGAAATGCATAGTATTTGGAACTAGCATAGTCAAAGTAAACTTGATGTAAAGAGACCATAAACAAGGCAAGAATAACATGTGGTTATACACAAACTTTGTGCTAACATAATACTTGATTCAAATTGACAAAAAATGGATTCTCTTTCATAAGGTTCCTTAAAGCTATTCACATTTAAAACAATACTCACAAATAAGGTATAATAAGGAGCCATGATTTGATATATGATGGGCTTAATCATATTTGAATAGCATGCTTTCAAATACCAAATATGTATCCCTTGACAAGCCCACAGAAAGCAGAAAATAATACATATTGGGTAGGTACATTGTGAATCAAACAACATTTGCATTTTTTCTTACCTACAACATGTTTTAACTATGAACCTAATAGGAATGTTTTAATCAAAAGGAAGTTGAACACAACCCCCATAGTCCAAGATATGCAAATTTGGGTATCACACCATCATTTTCCCGCTAAGAGCTATCAAACACGTAGGACTAGTCACGATTAGAGCATTAAACTTGGCCCAGGATTTATGCCCGAAATTTGGTTCTAAAGGCCGCTCAGCCAAAGAAAGATGATGGAGAGTTGACCGAAATGTGCTCTTCTTTCCTTTCTCGACGGTGAAGTAAGTTCTTCTATTTTTAAACTATTAAAGGGTTCAAGTAACCATGACATGAGTACTAACACACTGGACATCAATTTTTAATGATAGAGATAGGCCAACTAGTCCAAATACCAACAAGTTTAGTTCATTTTACGTATTAAAATAATGCTAAGTGACATAACCAGCATAATAAGGCATGAATTATCCAACCACAGTCCCTAAGAGATTAGTCATGCTCCTAAAATCACTACAATAGATTCTTAAATTAGTTTACTTAGCTAAATAAGTTCCAAACCAACATATTGGATGTCATACTAACTAAGCAGTTTTAACATATGGCTAAAGCTAAAACTAACAAATCAAGTTTTCGCACACTATTTCCAAACCTACTACAAGCATTATCAATGATCCAGAATATGCATAATCTCATTATGTGAACCATACCAGACCCAACAGGCTAAAATAAGTACCAAAAATGTGAAATGCCAACTAAAAACATGTTGAACTAATCATATAAACACATATGTATAGTATTTAGACCAAGTAACTATGCTTCTTGGATTGACAAGCCATTAAACTATTCCTAGCCATGGTTATGTTATTTCCCTTTTCTGGATCTAAATCATATTTTAAGTTAAACTGAGAAGCATATAATAAATATGAAACTACTAAATGACTAATCAAATACACCAATAGTCATATTACGACTCACATTTGCCCAAATGAACCCCACCAATACGGAAAAATAACAAACATGCTAATCTGAACACATAACCACATATTACAGGTTTTTCAACATATTAAAAGCAAAAAAATGTAATATTAGCCATTACCTTGTGTGGAGGCAGCCTAAAGGTCGAGTTTGATCTTGAATCTTCAACTTTGGACCTCCAAAGCTCATAAATCACAAAAAGGAAAGTGTTTAGTAGTGAAAGACTAATTATACTAGGTATGGGTTCCACCAAAGGGTTTGGATACCAAATTAAGTACAATTAGTGAAATTTAAAATCAATTTAGCCTCTTAAATAATGTGAATGCCTATATCAAGTTTTAGACCTCTAAATTGAAGGAATAAGGAACGTATTTATAGGGTAAGATGAAACCCTAGCCGAGCTCATCGATTCGATGTGGGAGAACCAAATTGGGGGGGAATTTCCCTCCAATTCCTTATTTAACTAATAGGAATCGACCATTTGAAATCAAATCGGACAAGAAACCATAAAAACCATATTAGAAAATGCGAAATGCATAGAGGGGTAGCTTCACCTCATGAGGGAGGGGTTACGGTGGTGTACTGGTGAGAATTGGCGAGCATTTAATGCTCTTGCTTATTTGAGCCATACCAAATCCGTTGTAGACGCAGTACTTCTGCGTTTTTGCCATTTTTGGTGTTGAAGCCTGAGGAGAGAGAGAGCCTCTAGGGATTCTCTTCGTTAACTACGAAATTAGGGGAAATGGACGGGGATCTGGGATCGTAACATATGAGATCTGGGCTGTACGTAATGCCATTTTGGCTTGGACTCACCCAAATTGAAAGAGAAAAGCCCATTGCGCCTTTGTTTTATAACTATTTTAATCAATTGTGGCCACATTTTAAATTGGAATCAAGCTTAATAATTTCGTAAATAACCTAATGGAATTAAAAAAAAACTTTATTTTAAGCCCAAATTTGATACTAATTAGGAATTAATCATGCAAAAAGTCTTTTAAATTTAAAACATGACTTGAAATTGAGATGTAATTTTCTTATCATATTTAATTTAGACAATTTTCCGACTTTGATAGAGTGGAACATTAATTCTTTAATATTGAGAATTCTTTTAGTACAATTACACTTATAATTGTTGGTTAAGGTTCCAGAATTATGATTAATGATCAATTCCTGCCATACACGAATTCCTATTATTTAGAGCTAGAAGCTTCGCCAGAAGCAAGCAAGATGAGGAAGTTATTGTAAAATTAGGAAATGATATAAACTATATTTTTCAAATTAAATGACAAAATACTCTCGGGATAATTTTATAAAAATCATATTCATCTTATAAAGAGTATATTTCGCTCCATCTTCGACTCGAGATTCTTGAATAATTAAATAAAATTATTAGAGGGTAAAAATTAGGTATCAACACTCAATATTTTAGGATTAAAATTTATGTATTTGCAAACTACATGATAAGTAGTAATAGTTGTAGCTTTTCTCCTATAAATTTGGTGAAAATATGCATCTTAAAATGTTGGTCAAAATACATGCATTTCGAATCTCGAAAAGCGGAAAGTATCTATAATGACCCGAAAAGTCATTTTGCTTGTTTTGTATAGAAACCCCTAGATTACCCTTCCCGAGTATTTATTTTCTTTATTGTGACTAGATTGGATGGGTGGCACAATTCTCAAGGAGATCAGGTAGGTTTCAGGTTCTTTTTGGTGAGTTTGGAAAATGCTAAGTTAAGAGAATAGATGAGTTTGACTCATAGATGATTTTTGGGTAAAAACTCTCTTTTTGTAGTTTCGAGTCAGTTCCATTAGCTCCGGAATGACGTTTATCACTTAGTCAAGCATTTGGTTCGGTTTTCGAGGCAGCCAGTTGTGTTTTGGGGGTTTGGTTGTGAAAATAGTGAAACTAGAACTTAAGGGTTGACTTTGGTCAAACCCAAGACTTAGAGACCTTTTTCGGGAATTTCGAGTGCGTGAGAAGGTGTAGAATGTATTTTATGATAGGAATACATATTTGGTTTGTGTTTGGGAGGTCCCAGGAGTGTTTCAAATGTTTGATGGGGATTTGGGCATGATTTGATTATTGTTGGTTTATTGTGTTCGCTCCAGCGACCCTTGGTCCACTTTTGTGTGTCAGCCTCTATGGAGGTTTGGCTCGCAGATACGAGACTTACACTTGAGTGGAGTTTTTGCTTCTGTGGAATACTTCATCGCAGAGGCGTGTGCATCTTTGCGAATATTATTTCTGCCCTTAAAGATGTCTAGTGTAGTAAGTGACCTCGTCTCATTGGATGGGTTGTCTGCTGAAGCAAGTCCGAACCTGCAAAGTCAATTCTACGAGAGCAGAATCATTGTCAATCTAAATAGGTTTAATGCCCTGAAATATTCCCATTCCCCAAAATATTCTTCCTTGTGATTGGAGCTCGAGCAGTACATGTCGTTCTTGAGGTTTTCAAGATAGTTCGTCAATAAAGGTATATTTCCACTCTTTAATTATTATTAATCCTTTAAGTTTCTTATCACTGTGTAATCTTCTAATTGGGGAAGTAATGGTTTAGTTTTATATTAAAGATAAGAGGGTGAGAACTGAGATTTGAGGATTGGATATTGATTTGTTGATGTTAATAATGTGAACCAGTGTTAGTCCATGTTAGAGGATGATGTTTAATTGATCAATTTCATGATAGGAACCCTTTTGGGAATTAGGAGAAATTCAAGGGTTAGAATGAGGGGTTTTTTCCTAAACTTGAAATCGGGGATCCTATATGGCTTAGTTATCAAATTAACTTAAGGATATGATTATCTAGCATGTTATGGTACTAATTGGGTAATAAAGTTCGTATTTTATTAATGTAGGCCCGGGGTTTCTTTGTAGTTTAACTTGGGGATTCTAGTTTTGCTTATAGATATGGGTACCATTAGACATGTAGTCTCATATAGTTAATATAATTGATCAGAGTGGGATCGTGAGGAGGCTCTAAGGAAGGGGAAAACTATCGCGTGATTCCTCGGCTTTGTATCAGGTAAATTAAGACTTACTAGACTCTAGTATAGCGTTATGTGTTAGTATGATGTTTGTTGATTAATGGTAGAAATAAGGTATTAAGGGTCCCATACTAGTGAGGTGACGAGCACTTGTACGGGTACCGGTGAATTTAACCAGGGTAATTAATGAACTTAGAATGATATGCATGACATATATTATGTGTTTAGCGTTTGGGCCATGAGTGCGATGCAGAAATCCGCTTAGGTTTTGTATGATTGCTGATTATTTGGGCTCGTAGCAATGTTTGTTATGCTATCATTGATTTGATTTTCATGCATTCATCGCTCTACATCTCGTCTAAATACTTAAAAAAAACTGATAATACTGAATGTATTGATTATGCTGTTGCATGGTCTATTCATAACCATATCATTCACACATATTATATTGGCATTTAAACATTTGAGATACTGTTGAAAGGGGCTTGAAAGCTAGGTTATTAGATATGATACATGATACGAGAGTGATGATTGAGAATGACATTATAGCCATAGAGTTGGGGTCAGATGGGATTTGATGGGTATATGGACCTCATGAGTCCTCCATGGGTCACGTGGTAGCTATTGCAGCAGTGTGTGTACACTGAGTACATATGACCACTGCATATATTTTATATCATCTACATTGCATTAATTTATATTCTGACATGTACTTGATGTTGTGTGTAATCGGTGTTGATTTCTGGTAGACTTATGATCTTATGGCTATGATAGGAGGAATACTGATACTTGAGACTTATAAATGTTGTGTGGTCGAGTAGTGAAACTTGATAGGGCTAGACGCCCTAGATGGGGTTTAGGCTAATTTGGTACTATTGTTGAAGATTGTGTTAAGACTTGTGAACCTTGATAAAACACTTGAATTTTGTTGAACTATAGAAACTACTGATAGGTTTGGATAACTGAACTCTTTTATAGTTAACTAACTAATTAGTAGAGAAGTATCGGAGGTACCAACCCTCGCCACCATTATAGTTAGGGTCGGTCGACGATCCTAACTTTAATACTTCTGTTGGAGAATTTCTTGCAAGTTTATGTATCAAGTTCCAGACTTCATAATACTTATGTTGTTCATTTATGTAATGACCCGTTTGATCGTTTTTATCTAAAGACCTCTATTTGACTATTTTACCCTTCTCATAGACTTTATGTGAGGGTTGTGATGCGCAGAGATGGATGGCATAAATCCCGAGGTCTATTATGTGAGTTTCGGATGAAAAACCCAAAATATGAACCGTAGAGTTGAATAGTTTGACTCAAGGTTAATGTTTGAGTAGATAGTTTCAGAGGGTCATTTGTGATTTAGTTAAGTCATTGGTTTGCTTCCCGAGATAATCAGATGTATTTTTTGTGACCTTATTTGTGAAATTTGGATATTTGTCTATTTTGGGCTATTCTTTGGAAAAGTATGTCTAAGCTTGGTCAAATAGGATATCCGAAGGCATGAGTGAGTTCATAGCACTTTTATCTTGGGAGAACATGTCTGATTTGTGTCCGGAGGGTCTCAGGAGTGTTTCAGATGTTTGAATGAAATCCAAGTTGCTAGTGTCTGGTTTCCACCTCAACAGATGAGTTGTTCGCTCCTGCGTGTCTGCCTCCACAGAAGTTGGCTCGCTGAAGCGGGGGTTGAGAGTTTGGTCAGGTTCTGCCTCGGCGGAGGTTCTCTCATGGAGGCGAATGAGCCTCTGTGGAATTCTGTTCACTTTTGCGCGGGGGCGAGTTGTCAAGTAACTGTGCCCTAGTGAAGTATTTTTACGCGGGAATGAGACCTCGCTAGAGGAGTCAGGTCCATTGGGGGAGGAATCACTGTAACTGGTAACCCAATAAAATTCTCTAAATCTAATCACTTTCCGAAAATATATTCACCTCAGTTATAAAGATGTCTAAGGAGAATTCTTGAAGATTTTGGATATATTCTTCATTTGAGGTAAGATTCTTCACTCTTGTGGTTATGTTTCATGAATTAAGTCTTGAATGGTGTATGTAAATTTGGGAGAATGAGGTCTAGTGTTCATATGAGAATAAAAGAGGTGAAATCTTAATTTTAGGGGGGTAATTGGGTTTAGTTTGTCTTGATATTGTAGATTGGTATTGGATTATGATAGAAGATCATGTTGTACCATTTAATTTGATTATAAAACCCCTTTTTGAATTGGGGGAAATTCTAGGGTTTATGAATTGGGAATTTTCTTGAATTGTGCAATTGAGGGTTCAATTGAGTTTAGTTTTTCAATTAACTTAAGGATATGATTAGTTAGTATGTGTTTATGTTTTTTGGATAATAAAGTTTGGATTTTGGCACCGTGGGCCTGGGGTTGGGGTTGGATGTCTTGGTATGTTTGAGGACTACGTCCTTGTATTATGTGATAACTTGATTTTAATGTTTAATATATGTGTTTTAGGCTTCGTTTACCACGAAGTGCTTCGAAAGGGCAAGGCTTGCATGGAGGGTTGACCGTTCGAGGCTTCTGCTCGGCCTAGAGGTAGGCTACAGTTTACTTTCACTAGACTCGAATAGAAGTACATTATTAGTTATAAATGTTGAGGGGTATTGGGCATATTTGGGAGTCCCATTGAAACGGTTGTGATGAACGTTTGAATGGGTACCAATGTTGAACTTTGATGATGTGTTTGGGGAATTAGCCTCGAGCCGATTCCTACTGGTGATTCATTAAGTTTGTCGCCATTATGTGGGCTTGTCGCCATTATGTAGGCTTGTCGCCATATTTGCTATTGTTGTGCTTATTCATCACACATGCTTTGATATGATATCCTGATTATACTTGGATTATATGTTACTGAATTCTTGAATGTATATGATATTCACCTCTATACTTGGTTGCATCTCATTACATTATGATTTCTTACCTTGTGTTGACATTTGCATTCATACACTCATGATTATGACGATATTGATATGATAGTGGTATTAAAATATTGTGGGTCTAAGAAACAAGAAAAGTAAGAGCTTTATGAGATTATGGCAATATTGAGATGATGATGATGATGATACGTGAGAGAATAAGTTGATGCCTACAATGATTATTATTATTCAGCCATGAGCTGGGCTCCAATGGGATATTCCGGAAAAGTATATGGACTTTGCAGGTCCCCCATGGGTGTGCTATTCATAGAATTTGAACGCATGTATACTGGAAGATGAAAGGTACCTGGCATATACATTGCATTCATATCATACATACTTCATAGCATTGAGTTTCTGTTGATAAATCAAATATTGAATCGGTAATTGATGACTTGGCTGATTTCTGAAGAATAAACGGGGATAAGACCTGATTATTAAGTACTTTCACATTGCCATTGAAACTGTCTGGAGTTGAATAACTCTTATGATAATGAGGTTTATGTGAAATAAGTGACTTGTTGTTTCATTGAACTGTGACATGAATCGTGTGACTTAATTGGATTATTGAACTGTTTAGTATATGACTTATTTGGTGTCAACTCAATATTTATCTATTTTTGCGTATCTTCGGTCGTTATCGGTCTATGATGCCTACGAGGGTATGTTGTGTGGTCATGCTACACTTATTGTATTATTTTTGGATGTAGATACAATGCCTTTCTCCAATTCAAGACCACGTGGGTGAGTCTGAGCCGGTTGAGTTTGAGACTTCAAGGTGAGGATCCTACCTTCCGGCATACCCTTGGAGGCTCCTATATTATTCAGTATTTTTATTATATTCGAGAGTCATGTAAGACATTTAGACTATACTATTTTCCTTTTATTAAACTCTGTATTTGATTTATAGCTCTTGTATCATTGGGGGATTATATTTGCTTTTCAGAATTGACATTTTATATTATAATCGACAATTGTTTAAGTATTTTGTTACATTTCTGCATTTTTTCTTACATCTTGTTAATTTAGGTTGGGTGTGGTTCGCCTACCGATGAAAAATGTAGGTGCCACCATGATTCATAAAAAGGGTCGTGACAAAGTTGGTATCAGAGCTTTAGGTTAAATAGTCTTAAATACAAGAGCAATGTCTAGTAAAGTGTTACAGATCAGTACGGAGACATCAGTACTTATCTTCGAGAGGCCATGAGACATTTAAGAAACTTCACTTTCTTCAACCCTTTTGTGCTAAGATTAATCAAATTGGTATCTGACCTTTGTTTCCTATTCTCTCACAGATGGTGAGGACTCGTGCCCATGTAGTGAGAGAGAAGGAACCGACACCTGCACCTGTAGTGTGCGGTTGTGGTAGAGGTTACAATAGAGGCTGAGGTATAGCTCGAGGAGCTATTCCAACGAGGGGTGGAGCACTGGTAGCCGGTTAGGCCCATTCCAGATCTGTGTCCTCTTAGTCATACATTGAGCCTTAGGATGAGTAGTTTGATGAGAAGATGGGGCTAGCCCATGATCAGTCCAAATTTATAGCTACTCTAGTTCTACAAGAGACTTTAGTCAGGTCATTGAGTGTGCTTGATGGTTTTGCCCAGGTGAGCATACATCTGACTACTCTGAGTGGGTCACACACCTGAGTGGAAGGGGGACAAACTCTCGAGTTTCGTACTCTAGGGGTTTAGCCAACTGCTATGTCGGCTCCCGTATTGATGAGATTCCAACACACATGTTTGGTCCCCAGCCGATTGCAGGGACTGCATAACCTACGATGAGTGAAAGATATGAGAGAACTTTTCCAACATGAAGCCTCATGTATTCTATGGACAACCTGAAGAGGATGGGTATGAATTTAGTATTAGCTTCTATGAGAGGTTGCACACCTTGGGTATCGTCGAGTCACACGTGGTTTATTTTGTTAATATTCAGCTTATAAGGGATGCGAAGCAATGATGGAGGGCTTATGTTGATTGTCGACCAATGGGGTAGCCTACACAATCTTAACTTGCGTCTGAGCAAATGTGATAAGTTCAAGCAGATTGAGAAGAGGGGTACAGTTGCTAATTACGAGACTCACTTCCACGCCTTATTGCACTATACATCGCCGTTACTACCTATAGAGGCAGAGAGAGTCAGATGCTTTATGAGAGGGTTGAGTGTTCCTCTTCAGTTGACTACATTACATTTGGTAGCTATTGGGGATTCATTCGAGATAGTGGCTGAGCATGTTAGGATGGTTGAGTGTGTTAGGAGAAAGTTGCCCAGACATGAGTCCGATAAGAGGATGCACCGATATGGACATTATAATGGGTTTACTTCTGGTGGTTATGGACAATATGGTAGATTTTAGCATTCGTAGTCTAGTCGCCAAGTTCAGGAAGCCCTCCAAATTACAGATGGTACTTCTGTGAGGCAGAGCGGTTATAATGAGGGCCAGTCATCCAGGGGCACTCAATCTCAATATTCTTATGGTGGTGGTCACTCAGGTTCTTCTATCTTTATTCAGTAGCCCTCAGCAGTCATAACTTGTTACAGTTGTGGAGAGGTTGGACATTTCAAGAAGGATTGTCCCAGGCTTAGATCGGGTGGATCTCATACACCCAGGACACCAGCACAACCATTTACTAGTAGCGGACAATCTAGCAGAGGGGGTTCCTAATTAGGCCGTGGTGGCCATTAGACTATCTGTAGTAGATCTTAAACGGGTAAAGATGGAGCTTATTCAAGTCGAGGTGATCAGTAGGTTACTTAGTTTGATGGAAGACACACTCATTATTATGCTTTCCACTGTAGGTCAGAGGTTGAGGCATCAAATGCGGTTATTACAAGTATCATCTCAGTCTGCCATCCATCTGCTACAGTGTTATTTGATCCAGCATCTACATTTTCATATATGTCTACCTACTTTTCTGGTGATTTGGGTATGTGGTGTGATATGCTTGACATCCCTATTCGTGTGTCTACACAGGTTGGTGATTCTATGGTTGTAGATCGAGTCTATCAGCATTGTGTGGTTACTTTTATGGGTTATGATTTTTGGGTAGACTTGGTCATATTAGACATTATTGATTTTGATATTATTCTGGGGATAGATTGGTTGTCACCGTACCATACAATTCTGGACTGTTATGCTAAGACAGTCACTTTAGCGATGCCTGGTCTTCCGATGTTAGAGTGGAGAAGCGCTCTGAGCCCTGCTCCTAAGAAGAACATTTCTTTATTTTGGGATAGAAAGTTGGTAGATAAGGAATTTCTAGCATACCTAGCTCATATTTGGGATACGAGTACGAATACTCCTTCCTACGAGTGAGTCCGGTAGTTAGTGAGTTTGTCGAGGTCTTTTCATCAGATTTGTCAGGTATGCCACTGGATAGAGATATCAATTTCTGCATTTATCAAGAGCCTGGTACTCGATCCATTACTATTCCTCCATACCGTATGACTCTAGTAGAGCTGAGAGAGTTGAAGAAGAAGCTTTAGGATTTATTGAGTAAGGGTTTCATTCGACCGAATGTGTCTCCTTGGGGTGCTTCTCTGTTATTCGTGAAGAATACGGATGACACCATGTGTATGTGCATTAATTATAGACAGTTGAATAAGGTCACTATGAGAAACAAGTATCTGATTCCTCGTATTGATGATCTATTCGACTAACTTCAGGGTGCTTATGTGTTTTCAAAGATTGATTTGAGGTCCGTGTATCATCAGTTGAAGATTCCGGCTGAGGATGTGCCTAAGACGACTTTCTAGACTTATTATGGTCATTATGAGTTTTTGGTGATGTTATTTGGGCTTACCAATGCCCCCGCAACGTTCATGGATTTGATAAATGGGATATTCAAGCTGTATTTGGATTCTTTTGTGATTGTCTTCATTGATGACATTTTGATCTATTCAAAGAGTCAGGAGGACCACAAGAAGCATTTGAGAGTGATTCTTGGGATATTGAAGGAGAAGAAGTTGTATGCTAAGTTCTCAAAGTGTGAGTTTTGATTGAGTTCCGTGGAATTTTTGGGACACGTGGTGTCCAAGGACGGGATTATAGTTAATCCTAAGAAGATAGAGACAATTAGGGACTGGCCTAAACCAACTTTAGTGACAGAGAATTGGATTTTTGTGGGTCTCGCTAGCTACTATCGTTGGTTCGTCAAGAGGTGCCTTTCTAGTGGTCTAATGAGTGTGAGGATTTCAAAAGCTCATGTTGCTTTTTACCACATCCCCCATTTTATCTTTTTCGGTGGACGGGAAGGACTTTACCATATATTGTGATGCTTCAAGTATTGGGTTGGGCTATGTGTTGATCTAGGAGAGTACGGTTATAACTTATGCATCAAGGCAGTTGAAGGTGCATGAGAAGAATTACCATGTTAATGAATTAGAGTTGAATGTTGTTGTGTTTGCTTTAAATATTTGAAGGCATTAACTTTATGGAGTTCATTGTGAGGTGTATATCGATCACTGCAGTCTTCAACACATGTTCAATTAGAGAGATTTCAATTCTAGACAACGTCGGTAGATGGAGTTGCTAAAAGATTATGACATGACTATTTTGTACCATCCAGGCAAGGCCAATGTGGTGACAAATGCTTTGAGCCAAAAGTCAGTGAGTATGGGGAGTTGAGCTCAGGTGATTGTTTTCGAGCGTTCTTTGGCATTAGAGGTTCAGTCACTAGCCAAAAGTTTCATGAGGCTTCATATTTCGAATTCGGGTAGGATTTTGGCTTGTGTTGAGGCGAGGTCATCTCTTTTGGAGCAGATCAAGACCCACCAGTATGATGATGTGAAGTTCAAAATTAGAGATAAGGTGATGAATGGTGAAGCTAAGGAGGATGTGAATTGATTGTGAGGGGGTGTTGAGGATCAAGGGTAGAGTGTGTGTTCCTGGAGTTGGTGATTTGACTAAATTAATTATGGAGAAGGCTCACAACTCTAAATATTCGATTTATCCGGGCGCTACAAATATGTACCGTGACTTAAAGTAGCACTATTAATGGGAGATGATGAAGAGAGATATTGTGGAGTTTGTGTCTCAGTGTCCGAATTGTCAGCAGGTCAAGTATGAGCACAATGACCCGGTGGTGTGTTTCAGAGGATGCCCATTCCTGAGTGGAAGTGGTAGATAATTGCCATGGATTTTGTTGTTAGGTTGCCCAAGACTTTGGGCAAGTTTGATCCTATTTGGGTCATTATTACCAAGTATGTGCATTTCATTCTGGTCTAGATGACTTATAATTATGAGAAGCTGGCTAAGATTTATATTTGTGAGATTGTTCATCTTCATAGTGTCCCTATTTCTATAATATCAGACCGGGTACTCAATTTACTTCTCATTTCTGGAGGACTTTGCAAAAGGAGTTTGTTATTCATTTGGATCTCATCACAACATTTCACCCTCAGACATATAATCAGTCTGAGTGGACCATTAAGGTTTTGGAGGATATGTTACGAGCATGCGTGATTGATTTTGGTGGTCAATAGGACTAGTTCTTACCTTTGACAGAGTTTTCATACAACAATAGTTATCACTCCAACATTCATATGGTGCCATTTGAGTCTTTATATAGTAGGAGGTGTCATTTTCTGATTGGGTGATTTGATGTGTTTGAGGTTTGACCTTGGGGTTCCGATTTGTTGAAGGATTCCTTAGAGAAGGTGAAGGTGATCCATGACAAGCTCCTGACAGCTCAGAGTAGGAAAAAGAGTATGCCGATGAGAAGGTCTGAGATATTGAGTTTATGGTTAGTGACGGGGTTCTTTTGAAGACACCCATGAAGGGTGTGATGAGGTTCGACAAGAGAGGAAAATTGAGTCTGAGGTATATCAGACCTTTTGAGATTCTTCAGAGGGTTGGGGAGGTAGCATATGAGTTGACTCTACCGCTAGGTCTTTCAGGTGTTCATCCGATTTTCCATGTGTCTATGCTGAAGAAGTACCATGCCGACGGTTATTACATCATCCAATGGGACTCAATATTGCTTGATCAGAATTTAGAGTTCGAGGAGGAGCCGATGGTTATTTTGGACAGGCATGTAAGAAAATTGAGGTATAAGAAGATAACTTATGTGAAGGTACAATTGAAGCATCGTCCTATTGAGGAAGCGACTTAGGAGATAGAGTTTGAAATGCGAAACAAATATCTTGACTTGTTCACTACTTTCGGTATGTTTCCCCTGTTCATTTCTCTTCGTTCGAGGATGAACGTTTTTTTAATTAGTATCTGATGTCATGACCCGTCCGGTCATTTTTAGCTAAAGACCTCTATTTGACTATTTTATCCTTCCCGTAGACTCTATGTGGGGTTTGTGAAGCATGGGGATGTGTGGCATGGATCCCAATGTCTATATATGTGAGTTTTGAATGAAAAATCCAAAATAAGAACCTTAGATTTGGATAGTTTGACTCAAGGTTGACTTTTGAGTATATGGGTTCATTTCTGTGTTCCGTCACTTCCGATAGTTTTGGAGAGTCATTTGTGATTTAGTCGAGTCATTGGTTCACTTCCCGAGATAACCGAATGTATTTTCTGGCCTTATTTGTGAAATTTGGATATTTTGGGAGATTATTTAGAAATGTATGTCTTAGCACAATCAAATGGGAAATTCCAGGGCGCGAGTGAGTTTGTAGCACTATTTATATTGGGAAAGCATGTATGGTTTTTGTCCGGGGATCTCAAGAGTGTTTCGGGTGTTTGAATAAAATCTAAGTTGCTGGTGTCCGGTGTCCTCCCCAGCGGATGGGTTGTCCACTCCTGCATGTCCGCCTCCGCGGAGGTTGGGTCACTGAAACGGTGGTTGAGAGTTTGGTCAGGTTCCGCCTCGGCGGAGGTTCTCTCGCAGAGGAGAATATGCCTCTACAAAATTTTATTTGCTTCTGCACTGGGGCTAGCTGTTAAGAGACTAGGCCCCAATGAGGTATTTTTACGCAGGAGCGAGACCGCACCAGCGGAGTCAGATCCGTGAGGGCTAGATCACTGTATCTGGTAACCCAATAAAATTCCCTTGGGCCAAATTACTTTCCCAAAATATATTCACTTCGGTTTTGGAGTTGTCTAAGGAGGATTCTTGAAGGTTTTGGTTAGATTCTTCATTTGAGGTAAGATTTTTCACTCTTTTGGTTATGTTTCATGAATTAAGTCTTGAACAATGTATGTAAATTGGGGAGATTGAGGTCTAGTGTTCATATGAGAATAAGAGAGGTGAAATCTTGATTTAAGGGGGTAATTGGTTTTAGTTTGTCTTGATATTGTAGATTGGTATTAGATCAAGATAGAAGATCATGTTGTAGCTTTTAATTTGATTATAGAAACCCTGTTTGAATTTGGGAAAATTCTAGGGTTTATGAATTGGGCTTTTCGTGAATTGTGCAATTGAGGGTTCAATTGGGTTTAGTTCTTCAATTAATTTAAGGATATGATTAATTAGTATGTATGTATGCTTTTTGGATAATAAAGTTTGGATATTGACACCGTTGGCCCGGGGTTGGGTTTGGAAGTCTTGGTATGTTTGAGGACTACGTCCTTGTATTATGTGATAACTTGATTTTAACGTATACTACATACGTGTTAGACTTCGATTACCATAAGGCATTCCATAAGGGCAAGAATTGCGTGGATGGTTGACAGTTTGAGACTCCTGCTCCGCCCATAGGTAGGCTACGGTTTACTTTCACTAGAATTCGATAGAAGTACATAATTAATTATAAATGTTGAGGGGTATAGAGCATGTTTTGGGATCCCATTCAAACAGTTGTGATAAACGTTTAAATGAGTACCAGTGTTGAACTATGATGATGGGTTTGGAGAATCAGCCTCGAGCTGATTCTGACTGCTGATTGATTAGGCTTGTCACCATTATATGGGTTTGTTGCCATATTTGCTATTATTGTGCTTATTCATCACACATGTTTTGATATGATATCCTAATTGTACTTGGATTATATGTTATTAAATTCTTGAAAGCATGTGATATTCACCTCTATAGTTAGTTGCATCTCATTACATCATGATTTCTCACCTTGTGTTGTTATTTGCATTCATACACTCATCGCTTTGATGATATTTACATGAGAGTGGTACTAAAATGTTGTGGGTCTAGGAAACCAGAAAAGTAAGAGCTTTATGAGATTATGGCAACATTGAGATGATGATGATGATACGTGGGGGGATGGGTTGCACGCCTGCAACAATTATTATTATTCAGCCAAAGAGCGGGCTCCGATGGGAAATTCTGGAGGAGTATATGGACTTCGCGGGCCCTCCACATATGTTCTATTCATAGAATTTGAATGCATGTATACTGGAAAATGAAAGGTACATGGCATATGCATTGCATTCATATCATACATACTTCATTGCATTGAGTATCTGTTGATGAATCTAGTGTTGAATTGGTAATTGATGACTTGATTGATTTCTGCAATAACATGGATAAGAGCTGATTATTAAGTACTTGAACACTCCATTGAAACTGTCTGGAATCGGATAACTCTTATGGTAATGAGGTTTTATGTGAACTAAGTGAATTTTTGTTTCATTGAACTGTGACATGAACCACGTGACTTAATTGGATTATTAAACTGTTTAGTATAGGATTTATTTGGTGTCAACTCAATAATTATATCTTTTTGCGTATCTTCCATCGTTGTCGCCCTATAATGCCTACAAGGGTACGTTGTGTACTCATGCTACACTTGCTGCATTCTCTTTGGATGCAGACATATCGCCTTCCTCCAATTCAGGACCACGTGGCTCAGTTTGAGCCGGTGGATTTCGAGACCTTAGGGTGAGGATGCTACCTTTCAACATACCCTTGGATGCTCCTATCTTATTATGTCTTTTTATTGTATTTGAGAGACATGTCAGACATTTAGATTATGCTGCTTTCCTTTTATTAGACTCTATATTTTATTTAGAGCTATTGTATCGTTGACCAGATCATTGGGGGATTATATTTGCTTTTCAGAATTAAATTCCGAATTATTTATTATAATCGACAATTGTTTAAGTATTTTGTTATATTTCCGCATTTCTTCTTACATCTTGTTAATTGAGATTGAGTGTGGTTCGCCTACCGGTGGGAAGTATAGGTGCCACCACGATTCTTAAAAAGGGTTGTGAGGCTTTATCTTTCCGCATATACTTGTATTTTATTCTGTTGAATGATTGGGGTTCATCTACAGGTTAGGGTAGATGCCCTCACATCACAATAAATTTTTTGATCGTGATAGTATCAGATAAATTGAGACATAGAGAATATTAAGTATAAAAGATAATTTTTTATGCCAAAAGACAATTTCATGGTTATTATATTACCAAAAAATGACTCATGTTATAGAGGACAATTTTATAAGAGTGTACTCCTTTAAAGATGGTTGTCACTCTTATAGGTATTATTATAGAAAGTTAAAATATAAAACAAAAAATTAATTCGAGAAAAAAATATCTTTTATAGTGAAGTGTTGTCATATAAAATGATGTCTAGAGTGTCTGACTATATATAATTTGTAACTACAACTTGGAATCTGTTTAAGTTACATGTAGAAACCAAGATAACAATGTGTTACTTGGTAACTTTACACTGAAATCTATGAATAGATTATGAAATCGATAATTAAAAATTTTTATGTCTTTAATATCTCTAAATCTTACTTCTTTCGTCTTAAAATAAGCGTCATCTTAGAAAGAATCACGCCCATTAACAAATCAATAAATTTAATGTGGAGTTTACTAAACTACCCTATATATTACATATTTTTTTAAAACTGAGTAATATTAAAGATGAATACTTCTTTAACGCTAAGGGTAAAGTTGGAAACACTTGTCAAGTTTTGTCTTGAATTCCTAAGATGAAACTTATTTTGAGGCATATTTTTTTGCTACGGTGACATTTATTTTTGGATAGAAGGAGGATTACTTAACACGTGATCTTACGATAGTTTAAGATGGAGGAAATGATTTTCCTACTCTGATGCGCTTCTAATCAATGATCATAGATCAAATCATATAAATTTCATAATTAATCAAATAATAAAAATTAACGTAATCAAGCAAATAAGATAACATTTTTGTACAATTGTTTTTCTCAAATATTTTCTGCGTATCGCACGGGTATTATACTAGTAGTAATTAAAATAAGAAAAGTCTGTAGAATAAGATAAACCAATCTCTATAGGTTTGACGTCTTTCTATACTATAATTTGGTAGAGTACAAGTTAAATTTATATACCGTGGACACTCATCAAATGTTTGACACAGTTGTCGGAGATTGACAAAATCTACTACATATTAATTATTTTATTACTAATTTGAGATTTTCTTTTTCCTTTAGTTATTTATCTGAAGAAAAAAATTCAAGAAGTGTATGACCCGTTCCTCTTCAAGAGAGCTAGTCAAACACAATTATGAGATTGAAAAATCCTTAAGATTGTTGTGAAAAGAACAACTCTCGCAATCTCTAATTTGTCCGCTGAAAGAAATGGAACACGACGAGCTTAACACTAATAACAACTTACCTCCACCATATTAAGTGGAGGAACAATTTGATGAGGTGGATGTACCACTCCAAACTATGGTCTGGCGAAACACGACACTTAGTGCATGACTGCATGTGACCGAGCGAAGCACATGGATTTCTGATTATCATGGGCATCAAAACATACCCTATTGATGATTTAAAACATGTGAAATAATCATAATGAAAATATAGTCTGAAATATAATAGCGAAATCATCTGAGTAAAACATGATAAGTCTGAAAATAATATTGACATGACTAACATGACATGCTAACTAGTTTAGTCTATGATACCTCTGACACATGTGTCCAACTGCAAAACTATTTACCAGGATAAGGCCCTGGCATACCTTTACTAATAACCATGACATTTAAATAAATAAAACTGACACCCCGAATGAGATGGGGCTCACCAAAAGCTGATACTGAGGTGAATCCTAGTGAGCAGATCTGTCGTTCTGAAAATCAGCATCTACACCGTGAAGTGCAAGCCCCGAGCAAAGGGACTTTAGTACATTTCAATTGTATTGTATGTAAAGAAACTAAAGAATAAGCAGACACATGATATAATAAGAACATGAAATTGAAGTTGAAACTGAACATGAATATTATATGACATGAATATAATAACATGTATAAAATCTATAAAATTGTATATCTGAATATATGTGGAGAGAGCATTAGTATAACCGATATGTGACCACCACGTGTGAACGTGGAGTTTGATCTCTGCCAGATCATATAAGACATCTCGTACCTTGCCGGAGTACGTGACATGAACATGAACATGAACATAATGGATACAATAATCCCACTAAGGGTAACATGAATATATCGTCATTTTGGCGGAGTAATCCTTATCCTACACTTACAAACGTATTTTCAGGCTATCTGAGCCTTCTCGGTAATCTATGCAACTCCCAAAATATGTACTTGAATACCGTTAGCTTGTAAGCCCATGAATTTCATAAACATAGCTTGAAAACATGATTCATGATTGTAATCTAGCATGTAATTAATTATATAGTATAACTTGTGTAAGATATGAAAACATGTATAATTTCATAGAAATTGAAAATATTACATCATGACTTTTATTTATAAACCCATGGAATTCAAAGTTATGGGTATTCACAGATTACAGACGGGTTACTAATAACCATAATGGAATATCGAAAATATAACAACGAATTAATAATACAAACATGGGGAAACATGATACATGTAGTTTAGGATTATCATGAACTTGAAATAAAATAATAAGTCTAGAAATTCATAGTTTCATGGATAAACGTGGCATAGGAAAGAACATGGATATTTCCAGACATGGATAGAAACTCTAAATACCTTAATCGCTACAATACTTGTATTAAAATCTGAATCTTTGAAAAAGAAATTCAAAATATTGAACCTTGAACCTTGATTTCGGTTTTCTTAAAAACCCTAGGTTAGAAATAATGAATTTCTACTTAGAATTCATGTATATATGTTAGAATCACTAGGAATTGCATGAAATATGCTTACCTTGATGTTGGAGAATGTGGGGAAGAGAGGAACTTCGTGCTAGGGTTTGGAAGAAATGAAAACTAATTTTTAGAACTAAGTCTGCATATTTATACTTTTCCAGTCGTCGGGGGTTTTACGGCCGAAATTGATGGCCCGTCAAACTTTTTACGGTCTGAGTATGGACCGTCAAATTCTCTACAGTTCGTATAATCAAACCATCTCATAATTATAACTTTCCATGGACTTTTAAAACTTAAGAGGCTGGGATGGTCAAAAAGGACATGCCGTATAAACTTATACGGTCCATATAATCTACTGCTCATCGTCAAATCCAAAACCAACTTTTATAGTTCATCTTGACGGTCTGCAAAACTTTTTACAGTTGGTCTATCTCTGCCGCAATTTTATGAGAATGCAGAACCAAAACTGATTCTTAACTTTAACTTCCTCGCCTTGGTTTTCTAAACTCTTGAATCATAAACATGGCTTAGTTTGGAGGTACGAGGTGTTATTATGGCACTATGGCGTGAAAGGATTCTTAGAGTTATGTAGGATTAGATAACTTTGAAGGAGAATCAAGTGTAAGGAGACTACCGATAGTGGTTAACAACTTTGAAATCCGCACAGACTTGATTCAGACCATCCAAATTCATGTCAGTTTACCAGTGATGTAAGTGAAGATCCTCACACCCACCTAATTGATTTTATTGAACGAGTTGAAACTTGCATATATAATGCAGTCACAACACAAACTCTATCAGGTTGTAGTTCTTTTCCTTTTCACTAAAAGGAGAAGCTAAGACTTGGTTGCGAGGCTCACCAAGAGGTTCCATTACTACATGGGACCAAATGACCCAAAAGTTCCTTAATAAATATTTTTCACTTGCAAAAATGAAATAAGAAATCAATAATTTTATGCTGATAGATATTGAATCTATATATCAGGTAAGGGAAAGATTAAAATCAATGTTAAGAAAATGGCCACACTCTGGTATCCAAGATCCTGATTTTTTTTTCATGTTCTTAAACCCTCTTCTAGAAATGTAATTAATGTATCATTAGGAGGATCCATAATGGGAAAGACCACTTCAGAAGCCATATAATTACTGAATGAAATTTCAAAAAATATTATTTGGTGGCCTTCGGACAGAATAATTATTAAGAAAGCAGTAGGAGTAAATCAAGTGGAAGCCTAAACTTCATTGACACAATTAAGTAAAGCGCTCACACAAAAAGTCAAGGCCATTTAGGCAAGTACTCAATCATTACCTCAACTTGAGAGTTGCGATGTTTGTGGAGGTAATCACCCCAATTATGAATGCCAAGCTTCAGAGCAAAATAAAGAACATGTGAGTGTTATTGGTTATAGAAATAATTACTCATTTGGTAGCCCTATGACACATAACTTCTAGGATTCCAATGGAGTAACCCTAACAGTGCTGAAAGTCCTCTAATTTTTTTAATCAAAAGCAACAGGTACATGGACTACATGGTTTTCAGAATCAAAATAGAAGGTATCAAAATTTTCAACAATATTCACAAAAACTACAGAGCCCTCATCAACCAGGTCTTGAAGACATGATATACAAATACATTAAAGCTACCGATGAGAAAATAGTCCCTAGAGCCAGAGGTGGAGCATCATGATGAGCCTTTTAAGAAGGAGGAACTAGGACCAGCCCAGGCTCTGCCAAAGTTTATTGACATGCCAGTGCTTCAGGATTCCATGATTCGTATCTTGAGTCTTCTTGAGCGTTTGACCTAGGCATGCGTTCTTCTAGCTACTCTAGATGGGTCTTAGACCAGAGTTGGTGTCAGACACTGGATTAGTATCGTACTCTAGGGGAACAACCTGCAGCCGATATGGCACCCCACATTTATGAGATTCTAGTACCAAATTTTGGTCCTCAGCCAGTTGATGGGACACTTATGACCCGCAGAAAATAGAAGATGTTTGAGCAGTTTTCCAACATGAAACCTCCATGTTTCTATGATACACCCAATGAGGACGTCTATGAGTTTATTGTGAGTTGTCATGAGTGGCTTCAAACACTAGGTATTGTGGAGTCGCACGAGATTAATTATATTGATTTTTAAATGATCAAGGATGCCAAGCAGTGGTGGAGTCCTATATTGAGTGTCAGGAATCTAGGTCGCCTCCGTTGACATAGACTCAATTTTGTCAAGTATTTTCGGAGAAGTATGTTCCTCGCAGTCTGAGGTAGAGTAAGAGGGATGACTTCTCGAGTTTGGGACAGGGAGGTACGTCAGTCATAGAGTATGAGTCCTAATTTCTTGTCTTATTCTATTAAACAACACTGTTGCTCCCGACTGAGGAGGAGAGAGAGGCATTTTGTGAAGGGATTGACCGTTCCACTTCAGTTGGCGATATTGCAGCTAGTAGATTTTGTAGCATCATTCCAGATACTATTGGATCATGCCAAAATGGTTGAGTTAGTCAGAAGTGGGTCTTAGGGGGGTGGTAGCAATAAGAGGGCTCACAAGTTTAGTAGTTTGAGTGGAGCTTTTAGTAGAGGGTAGGGACAGTATGGCAGACCCTAAAATCGCCAGCTCAATGTCCAGTCAGCACTCTAGACGTCAGCAGATGGCCCTTCATGGCATAGTGGGTACAGTTTGTGACAGACTTCTCGGAGTTCTTATTCCCGATTATAAGATCATGAGGGATATTCTAGTTCATCCATGACAGTTTAGTAGCTCACATCGGGCAAGGCATGCTATGAGATGTCCCAGATTTTGACTGGGGGAGCCCAATAAGGTTCTCGAGTTCAAACACCTAGGTCTCCAACATTGTTACCTAGGGGAGGTAGACAATATAGTTTGTGAGGCTTGCAACCTAGAAGAGATGGTCATAAGTCTAGTAGTAGTAGTACTCAGTCAACGAGAGATGGAGCTCAAGCAGCCCGTGGTTGTCATGGCGATACACACTCCGAGGGCGGATGTGCCTATTTCTATGCTTTTCTAGGTATATCGGAGGCTGAGGCTTCTGATGCAGTTATCATCTCAGTTTGTCATCGATCCGCCTTCATGTTATTTGATCCGTGTTCTACTTTATCCTATGTGTTCACTTACTTATCTATGTTTCTAAATATGTTATATGATATTCTTGATGTACCTATTCATTTTCTACTCATGTTGGTAATTTTTTGGTAGTGGATCGTGTCTATCGGTCTTGTATAGTTATGTTTATGAGGTACGACACTTGGTAGATCTAATTATTCTAGATATGGTAGACTTTGACATTATTTTGGATATGGATTGGTTGTTACCTTATCATGCGATCCTGGACTGTCATACTAAGATAATCATATTAGCTAAGCCGGGTATTCCAAGGTTAGAGTGGAAGGGTACTCCTAACCCTACACCAAAGAAAATCATATCATTCCTTCTGGAAAGGATGTTAGTGGACAAGGAGTGTTTGGCATATTTGGCTCATTTACGGGATACTAGTGTGAATACTCATCCACTTGAGTTTGTACCAGTGGTGAGTGAGTTTTTAGAGGTTTTCCCGATGGATTTGCCTGGTATGCCATCGGATCGGGATATTGATTTTTATATTGATTTGTACCGGGCACCCATCCTATTTCTATTTCTCCGTATCGAATGTCCCTGATTGAGTTGATGGAGTTAAATGAATAGTTGCAAGACTTTTTGAGTTGTAATGCCTCGAACCATGGCATAGGCGTAACGCGATACTCGGTGCCTAACTTTATGTGACCGAGTGAACCACATGGCTTGTTGAATCAATATGTACATCAAAAGCATGCAATGATTTAAAACATGTAAAACATAATTACTAAAAATATAGTCTGAAATATAATAGCGGATATATGTGAGTAAAATATACTAAGTCTAAAAATATTACTAACATGGCTGACAATGACATGATAACTAGTCTAGTGTATGAAACCTATAAAACATGAGTCTGCAAAACTATTTACTAGGACAAGGCCCTGACATACCTCTACTATAAACCACAATTATGAAAATAAATAAATAAATAGATTGACACATCGAATGGAATGTGGCTCACCAAGTAGCTGATACCGAAGCAATCTTAACGAGCAGATCTGTCGTCCTGAAACTCAGTACCTGCACCGTGAAGTGTAGGCCCTGGGCAAAAGGAAGTTAGTACATTTAAATTATACCGTATGTAAAACAACTGAAAGAATAAGCAGACACACGATATAATATAATCATGAAATTGAAACTGAACATGAACATGAATGTAATAACATGTGTAAAATCTGTAAAGTGTATATCTGTATATCTGTGGGAAGATCAGTAGTATAACCGACAACATGAAATCCCCATGTGGGTACGTAGAGTCTGGTACCTGTCTCAACCAGCAGAGCACTCCCATACCTTTCCAGGGTATGATACATGAACATGATATGAAATGATACAATCAATAATCTGAAGGTATCGTCCTCTAGGCGGAGCAACCCTTATCTTATGCTGTCATATGTAGTTTCAGGCTGTAAGAGTCTTATCGGTAATCTATAGAACTCCCAAAATATGTACTTAAAAATAGTTGGTTGTAAACCCATGAATTTCATGAAAATAACTTGTAAAACGTGGTTTGCCATTATAGTTTAACATTAGAAAGGATGTATCATGTAACTTACATAAATCATGAAAACCATATATAATTTCATGGAATTGAGTAATAATGATTATAATTTGTGTTTAAGAACTCATGGAATACAAAGCATGAGTTCATGGATTATAGACAGGTTCATAACAATCATAATGACCTATCATGAATACAATTGATAACTTATAATACACATATGACGTATAATATTATTACATGTATTAGGGTTATCATGATAATGGAACAAAACCCTAACTTATGAAGAATTAGTGTTTCATGTAAAAGCGTAGCGTGGGGAAGAATATGGATATTCCCACACATGGATAAAAGCTCTACATACCTTGTTCGCTCCTAGTCTTGTCTTAAAAATATGAGGTTTGGAGTAGAAACCCAAAGCTTGAACCTTGGAACCTTGAGATGGGTTTATCTTGAAAACCATAGGTTAATGGTTAAGAACAATTTATTTTATTTAGAATTCATGAGGATTACATTACAATCTCTTAGAATCACATGAAAAAAGCTTACCTCGATGTAGGAAATGGTTGGAAAGAGAGGAACTTCATTTTAGGGCTTGGGGATTGTGAAAACTGATTTTTGGAGTTAAGTCTCGTATTTATACTGTTCAGTCCATCGGGACCTTTACGGTCAAATTCGACGGACCTTTAATTTTAACGGTCTGGGTTTGGACCGTATAATGTTGTATGGTCCGTATAATCGGACCGTCACTCGGATGCAACTTTCCAGTGATTTATAATAGCTGAGGGGAAGGTTACAGTAAAAAATAACAGACCATATTATCTTGTATAGTCTGCACAATTCACAGGGTTCCGTCAATTTCAAAAAGAAATTGGACGGTCCAATTCGACAGGCTATAAAATATTTTACGGACCGTATAATCTGGGAGTAAAATCTGATCTGCAGTACTGAAACTGATTTTTAACTTTAAACTCCCCGCCTTGATTTCCTAAACTCCACAATCACTAACAAGGCTTAGTTTGAAGGTACGAGGTGTTCTAATATCTCCTCATTGGGATCATTCGTCCTCGAATGATGGGTCATGGTTAAGAATAAGGCAGAGCATGACATTAATGTGAAGAAACATGACATAGAACATGGAAACTTAATAACATGATTACATGAAAAAATAAACATGGGGACATGGAATATGGGTACTGGATACATGAATGTGAAACATGAGACATGGATATGCAAAGGACATGACATGGATGCTGAAAGTATTTACCTTGTTCGCTTTTTGCTTGCTCTTCAAATAAATGCGGATATTTGGAATTCATGTCCTCTTCGGCTTCCCATGTAGCCTCCTCAACTTTTTGACTTCTCCATAATACTTTCACTAAGGCAACTTTCTTAGTTCTCAACTCTCGAATATGACGATCTAGAATAGCCACAAGGATTTCCTCATAGGTTAGGCCATCCTTAACTGTGATGGATTCAGTAGGGACAACCAACGACGGGTCTCCCACACACTTTCTCAACATGGATACATGAAACACTAGGTGAACAACAACTAAGTCTTGTGGTAATTCAAGCTCATAAGCCACTTGTCCAATTCTTCTCAAAATCTGTGGGGTCCGATATATTTGGGGTTGAGCTTCCCTTTCTTTCGAAACCTCATGACACCCTTCATAGGTGAGACTTTCATAAATACTCAATCATCAACTTGAAAATCCATAACTCTACACCTCACATCATAATAGGACTTCTGACGACTCTGAGCCGTTTTCAAATACTCATGAATCAACTTGATTTTCTCCATAGCCTTATGGTGACCTAATAATTCTTCCTCACTAACATCGAACCAACCAATTGGTGACCTACACCTTTGCCCATATAGATCTTTGAACGGTGGTAACTGGATACTAGCATGGTAACTGTTATTATAAGAAAATTCAATGAGAGGTAAATAATCATCCCAATTACCTTTAAAACCAAGAACACATGCCCTCAATATAGCCTCAAGAGTTTGAATAGTATATTTTGCCTGGCCATCTAACTGAGAATGGAAAGCTGTGCTGAGGTTTACCTTAGTACCAAATCCCTTTTTAAATGACTTCCAAAAGTGCGCTGTGAACTGAGCACCATGATCCAAAATAATGTACACTGGGTCCCATGAATCTTTAAAATTTCTCAGATATACAACTTAGCGTAATGCTCCGCTGAGTCTGTGGTTTTGACTGGCGAAAAGTAGGCTGAGTTAGTCAGTCGGTCCACAATCACCCATATCGAATCATGCCTTCGGGATGAGCAAGGTAGACCTGATACAAAGTCCATGTTTTTCATATCCCATTTCCAAACAGGAATATCAATATTCTGAGCTAACCCACCAGGCCTCTGGTGCTCGGCTTTCACCTGCTGACAATTCAGGAACTTGGCTACAAAATTTGTCACATTCTTCTTCATATAGTTCCACCAATAAATATTTTTAAGATCATGATACATCTTTGTAGAACCAGGGTGAATAGAATACCTAAAATTATGTGATTCTACCATGATTCGCTCTCTGAGTCTATCCACATCTAGAACATTTAACTTGCCTCGGTACCTCAAAGTACCATCATCTCCCCTTTATTTAAAAGTCATTGTCTTATGCTTGTGGATACCCTCTTTCAGCTGCAACAAATAGGGATCACCAAACTGTTTCTCCTTCACCTCGGATACTAAGGAGGATTCGAACTTGTTCTGAACAACAACACCACCATTTTCGGAGCCCATGAGTCGAACTCCTAGACTGGCTAGTCGGTGAAGTTCCTTCGTCATAGTCCTCTTTTATTCTTCAACATGAGCTAAACTCCCCATGGATCGCCGACTAAGAGTATCAGCTACCACATTTTATTTCCTCGGATGATAGAGAACGTCCATAATATAATCTTTTATCAATTCGTGTCATCTCATCTGTCTAAGATTCAACTCCCGCTGCTTGAAAAAATATTGAAGGCTCTTGTGATCTGTGAATATGTCAATGTGAACTCCATACAAATAATGACATCATATCTTGAGTGAAAAAACCACGGCTGCCAATTCTAAGTCATGAGTCGGATAATTCTTTTCATGAAGCTTAAGTTGTCTGGATACATAAGCAATAACCTTACCATGTTGCATTAAAACACACCCAAGACCAACTCTTGAAGCATCACAATATACAAAGAACCCCTCGATTCCCTATGGAAATGTTAACACTACAATAGAAGTCAATCTCATTTTCAATTTTTTGAAACTATGTTCATAGGCATCTAACCACTAGAATTTGACTTTCTTATATGTTAATATAGTCAATGGAGTTGAGATGGAGGAAAAACCCTATATGAAGTGTCTGTAATATCCTGCCAGACCCAAGAAACTTCTTATCTTAGAGACTGAGGTAGGTCTGGGCCAATTCTTTACTGCCTTGATTTTCTAAAAGTCAACTTGGATGCCTTCGCCTGATATCACATGGCATACGAATGCTACTGATTTTAGCCAAAATTCACACATGGAAAACTTTGCATAAAGCTCACAGTCCTGAAGTGTCATCCGCACTACTATTCTGAGATGTTCTACATGATCAGCCTCACTACGGGAATAGACTAGAATATCATCAATGAAGACAATGACGAAAAGATCAAGATAAGGCTTGAAGACCATGTTCATAAAATCCATGAAAGCAGCTGGTGCATTTGTCAATCCAAATGACATGACAAAAAATTCGAAATGACGATAATGAGTTTTGAAGGTGGTTTTCGGAATGTCAACTTCCTTAACCTTAAGTTGATGGTACCCAGATCTGAGGTTAATCTTGGAATAATACTGGGCACCCTAAAGTTGATCAAACAAGTCATTGATTCTGGGAAAAGGATATTTGTTCTTAATGGTGACCTTATTCAATCGTCGGTAGTCAATGCACATACGCAAAGACCCATCCTTCTTTCAAACTAACAAGACTGGTGCGCCCCATGGTGAGACACGTGGTCTAATAAATCTTTCAACTTGGCTTTTAGTTCCCTTAACTCTGCTGGAGCCGTTTGGTATAGCGAAATAGATATCGGCTTAGTACCGGGAGGTAGATCATTTCCAAAGTCAATCTCCCTATCGGGAGGGACTCTGGGAATATCTTCTAGAAAGAATTTTGGAAACTCATTGACAACGGGTATGGACTGAAGAGTTGGGGTTTGGGTATTTTCATCCCTAACCCAAACTAGATGGTAAATGTACCCCTTGGATATCATCTTTTTGGCTTTAAGATAGGAAATAATCATACCTATGGGTGCTATTGCATCACCCTTCCATTCAATGACTGGTTCACGGGGAAATTCAAAATTGACAATATTGGTTCTACAACCTATTGTATCATAACATGAAGACAACCAATCCATACCCATGATTTTATCAAAGTCTACCATTTCTAACTCTATCAAATCGGATGGTAATGAGGTAATAGACTTTAACTGGACAACCCCTAAATACCCACCTGGCTATGACTGACTCACCAACTGGAGTGGATACTTCAAAGAGTTCATGCAATTTTTCTAGTTTTATCCCAAATTTCTCAACAATGAATGGGGTTACATAAGATAGAGTGGATCTAGGATCCATAAGGGAATAACGTTAAAACTGAAAATGGTTAGTATACTTGTGACAATATCTACACGAGCCTATGTATCCTGATGACCTTATAGTGTGTACAAGCGATTTGAACCTCTACCTGCGTTACCAGACTTAGCTGAACCACACCCTGACTAGGCCTAAGAATTACGAGAAACTGTTGAATTTGTGGACTGAGCCATATTACCTCCTGCACCCTGTCTTGCTGATAGACAGTCCCTCTGAAAGTGACCCTACTGACCACAACCATAACAAATATTCATGATAAAGCAGCACTCCCATGGGTGCCCTTACCACACTTAGCACAAACTAGATTGCTGAAGGTGCTTGGACCCACACTGGCCTATGATTGAGAGCCTGATGCTCTGAAATTCTTCTTATCATCATTCTTGAACTTTGGGGATGGAGCACTGGCTGAAAATGGAGTAGGTCCTAGTGACCTATTTTTAAAAAATTGTCTACCTCTACCTCCCACATGACTAAATTGACCTTAAGACATAGCCCTCTTATTGAATTCCTTGCCTTTCTCTTTCTGTAACACTTCTGCTTCCTTTATTCTGCTCTCATTACCTTGAACAAAAGCAACCATCTTGGTAATAGTCATTTCATTATTCTGAGTAGAAATATTAGCAATATTAAACAACTGGTGATCCAGATCATACACAAAATGCCTAACTCTGGCCCTCATGTTTGGAACCATATGTGGAGCATACTTTTCCAGTGAAACAAAGTGAAGGTACTACTCATTAACACTCCTACCATTCTGCTTCAGTTTCTCAAATTCTATGGCCTTTGCCTCCCTAACTTCTACTGGCATGAAGAGTTCAAGGAAAGCATCACCAAACTCATCCTAAGTTGTCGGAGATGCATCTTCCCCTCGGGACTATTCTCGTGATTCATACCAGATATTAGCAACATCCTACAATTGATAGCCTCACAACTCTGCTGCCTCTAAATCAGTAGCATGCATAACATGAAAGATTTTCTGAAGCCCATCAATGAAATTCTATGGGTCTTTCTTTTTACAAGACCTTGTTAATACCTGAGGCTCCATGAGTAAAAAATCTCGAGTCCTGAAACTGGATGACCTCCCACTAGCTCCTGTACTCGGAGTTGTTCCTTGTCGTTGGGCTTGAGCACCCACAATATGGGTGAGGAACTAAATAGCTCCCCTAATATCCGTGTTAGTAAAACTAGGCAGCGGAACTAGAATATGAACCTCCATAGGCCCTGTGGTATTGGGTGGGGGTGTTGTACCCGAATTGGCTCTCTAAGCCTGAGTATCTTCTTCACGAGCAACATTAGCAGCAACCCTCTTGCTTGTAACTGATTTCTGTTTAGCAGGCATTTACTGAATTACATTATTCACACGCGTTAGAAAGATATCTTAAAGGTGTATCTATAACTGCATGATCTATAGTATGAAAGAAGTGTGACAATCCTAGATGTCTTGATGGTCAACTGTTTACATGTGTGGCGCCTCACACATATAAAAGAGACCCTACTAGACACGTTTTCATAGACTCCCTAAGAAACTTGAACCTAGGCTCTGATACCAAGTATTATAACGCTCCGAACCATAGCCTAGGCAAAACACGACACTCAGTGCCTAAATACATATGACCGAGCGAACCACATGTCTTGTTGAATTAAATGGTCATCAAAAGCATACAATGATTTAAATCATGTAAAACATAATTACTAAAAATATAGTCTGAACTATAATAGAGGAAATATCTGAATAAAATATACTAAGTCTAAAAATAATACTGACATGGCTGACATGACATGATAACTAATCTTGTCTTTGAAACCTCTGAAACACGAGTCTGCAAAATTGTTTACTAGGAAAAGACCCTGGTATACCTCTACTATAAACCACAATTATGAAAATAAATAGACTGACACCCTGAATAGAATGGGGCTCACCAAGTAGATGATACCCATGCAATCCTAATGAGCAGATCCGTTGTCCTGAAACTTAGTACATGCACTGTGAAGTGAAGGCTTCGGGCAAAGAGACGTTAGTACATTTGAATTGTACCGTATGTAAAGGAACTAAAAGAATAAGAAGGCACATCGTATAATAGGATCATGAAACTGAAACTGAACGTGAACATGAATGTAATAACATATGTAAAAATCTATAAACTGTATATTTGTATATATTTGGGGAGAGCAGTAGTATAACCGATAATCTGAAATCACCATGTGGGTACGTGGAGTCTGGTACATGGACCGACTAACAGAGCGCTCCCATACCTTGCTGGGGTATGTGATATGAACATGACATAAAAGGATCCAATCAATAATTTGAAGGTATCATCCTCTGGGTGGACCGACCCTTATCCTATGTTGGCTTACATAGTTTCAACTTGTAAAAGCCTTCTCGGTAATCTATGTAACTCCCAAAATATGTACTTGATAACAGTTGACTTGTAAGCCCGTGAATTTCATGAAAATAACTTATAAAACATGGTTTGCAATTATAGTTTAACATGTGAAATAATATATCATGTAACTTACATAAATTATGAAAAACATATATAATTTCATAGAATTGAGTAATAATGATTATAACTTGTCTTTAAGAACTCATGGAATTAAAAGCATGAGTTCATGGATTACATACATGTTCTTCAGTCCTAGGTTAAGAATAATGTATTCAATTTAGAATTCATGAGGATTATGTTAGAATCACTTAGAATCACATGAAAAGGGCTTACCTCGATGTAGGAGAAGGTTGGGTAGAGAAGAACTTAGTTCTAGGGCTTGGGGATTGTGAAAACTGATTTTTTGGAACTAAGTCTCGTATTTATACTTTTCAGTCCGTCTGGACCTTTAGACTCATATTTGATGGACCGTCGAATCTTCTACGGTATGGGTCTGGACAGTATAATATTGTATGGTCCTTATAATCCTACCACACTCGGATGTAACTTTCCAGTGATTTATAAAGTTTTAGGGGAAGGTTACGGTAAAAAAAGATGAACCGTATAATCTTGTACAGTCCGTACAATTCACAGGGTTTTGTCAATTTCAAAAAGAAATCATACGGTCTAATTTGACGGGCCGTAAAATAATTTACGGTACGTATAATATAGGCATAAAATCTAATCTGCAGAACTGAAACTAATTTTTAACTTTAAACCCTTCTTGATTTTCGAAACTCCAATATCATAAACAAGGCTTAGGTTGAAGGTACGAGGTGTTACATGAGCAAATGATTTATTCGACCAATGTGTCTCTATTGGGTGCTCCTATTTCGTTTGTAAAGAAAACAAATGGTACCGTGCAGATGTGTATTTATTATTAGCAGTTGAACAAGGTTACAATTAGGAATAAGTATCCAATACCATGCATTAGTGATTTATTTGACTAGCTTCAGGGTGCGTCAGTGTTCTCCAAGATTGACTTGAGGTCAGGGTACCATCAGTTAAAGATTAGGGCGGAGGATATTCTAAAAATGGTCTTCAGGATCTATTATGGCCACTATGAGTTCTTGGTTATGTCATTTGGGCTTATAAATTCCCCCGCAACCTTTACAGATTTAGTGAATGGGGTTTTTAAGCCCTATTTGGATTCTTTCATCATCATCTTTATCAATGACATCTTGGTGTATTCGCGGAGTAAGGAGTATTATGAGAAGCATTTGAGGTTTGTACTTAGATTGTTGAAGGAGATGAAACTTTATGCCAAATTTTTGAAGTATGAGTTTTGGCTCAGTTTTGTGGCATTTCTGGGGCATGTAGTGTCGAAGAAGGGTATTATGGTTGATTCTAAGTAGATTGAGGTAGTTAGAGATTTGTCTAGGCCTACTTTAGTGATTGATATTAGGAGTTTCGTGGGTCTCGCAAGTTACTACCGGCGATTCGTGAAGGGTTTTTTTATCTATTGCTTCCCATCTGGTGACTCAAATATGCCTTTTCAGTGGTTATATGAGTGTGAGAAAAACTTCCAAAACTCAAGTTGTTATTGACCTCAGCCTCAATTTTGGCCTTATCGGTGGAAGGGAAGGATTTTACCATGTATTGTGATGCTTCACATATCGGATTGGATTGTGTGTTGATGCAAAGAAGGCAAGGTTATAGTGCATGCTTCGAGGTAGTTGAAGGTGCATGAGAAGAACTACCGCAGTTATGATTTGGAGGTGGTGGCGGTAGTCTTTGCTTTAAATATTTAGATGCATTACTTTTATGGGGATCATTGTGAGGTATTCATGGATCATCGTAGTCTTCTGCATTTGTTCAATCAGAGGGATCTGAATTTGAGACAATGTAGATGAATGGAGTTTCTCAAGGACTATGATATTACCATTCTTTATCATCCGAGCAAGGATAATGTAGTAGCGGATGTGTTGAGCCAAAAAGGAAGCGAGTATTCGTAGCTTTGCGCGGTTGACTATGGAAGAGCATTTTTTGGCATTAGATGTTCAATCCTTGGCTAATAGCATTGTGAGACTTGATATTTCAGAATTGGATAGGATTTTGACTTGTGTTAAGACTGGGTCATCTCTTTTGTAGCAAATAAGGCTCAACAGTTTGATGATGCGAAGTTGTGTAAGATTAGAGATAGGGTGTTGCGAGGGGAAGCCAAGAAGGTGATTCTTGATACTGATGGAGTTTTGAGAATTAAGGGTTGTGTTTGTGTTGCTTGTGTTGGAGGGTTGACTAGATTGATTATGGAGGAGGCTCATAGTTCTAGATATTCCATTCACCCGGGTGCAACAAAGATGTATCGTGATTCGAAGCGACATTATTGGTGGCAGGATGACGAGGGATATTGTGGAGTTTGTATCTCAGTGTTTGAATTGCTAGCAAGTTATGTATGAGCACCAGAGGTCGGGTGGTGTGACTTAAAGGATGCCCATACTCGTGTGGAAATGAGAAAGGATAGATATGGACTTCGTAGTTGGACTACCGAAGACTTTAGGCAAGTTTGATGCTATTTGGGTCATTGTGAATAAGTTTACCAAGTCTGTGCACTTCATTCCAATTCAGACTACCGATAATTCAGATAAGTTGCAAAGATCTACATTAGGGAGATTGTTCGATTGCCTGGAGTGCCCATTTCTATCATTTTAGACTGGGGCACTCAGTTCACTTCTCATTTCTGGAGGACTTTGCATACAGAGTTGAGGGCTCGATTGGATATCAATATGATATTTTACCAGACGATAGATGGTGAGTCCGAGCAGACTATTCAGGTTCTAGAGGATATGTTGTGGGCATGTCTGATTTACGTTGGTGGTCATTGGGACCATTTTTTTCCATTGGTTGAGTTTTCCTACAATAATAGTTACCCCTCGAGTATTGAGATAGCCCATTTGAGGCTTTGTATGGTAGGAGATGTCGCGCTTCAATTTGTTGGTTTGATGCATTTGAAGAAAGGCCATGGAGTACAGATTTGTTGAGAGACTCCCTAAATAAAGTGAAGTTGATTTAGGAAAAGCTCCTAGTGGCTCAGAGTAGATAGAAGGAGTATGCAAACTAGAAGGTTCGTGATATGGTGTTCATAGTGGGTGATCAGGTTTCGTTGAAAGTCTCGCCTATGAAAGGTGTGATGAGATACGAAAAGAAAGGTAAGTTGAGTCCTAGGTTTATCAGGCCATTCGAGATCCTTCAGCGAGTTGGTGAGGTGGCTTATGAGTTGGCTTTGCCACTAGGTCTCTCAGGTGTTCATCAGGTGTTTCATGTTTCCATGTTGAAGAAATACCATATTGATGGATCCTACATCATTCAATGGGACTCGATGTTATTTGATCAAAATATGGCTTTTGAGGAAGAGCATGTAATTATTATCTATATGCTCTTGTGCAAGTTTTGACCAGATTTTGGGGTTTGTAATATTTTGATCATTTCCGAACTTATGAATTATATTATCTGTGGTAAGACAGTTTTAAGTATTAATAGGTTGTTCAATTCCGCTCTTTATTACAAATTGAATAAATGATTTTGGGGATGATCCGCCTACCTGGGGATAGTATAGGTGTTATCAATCCGTGAGATGAGTCGTGACACTGATATAAAAGGAATTAGTCCTGCTATATGCATGAATAGAATACTCATCGAGGATAACTACAAGCCAATAGTCCAACCCCAAAGGAGACTGGACCTAGTAATGTAGGAACTTGTCCAGAAAGAAGTGGTGAAACTTCTAGCAGCTGGTATCTTCTATCCAATATCTGATAGTCCGTTGGTAAGTCCAGTACAGGTAGTTCCAAAGAAAAGAGGTATGATCGTAACAAAAAAATGAAAATAGCAAACTCATACCTACTAGAATAGTCACATGACTGAGAGTATGTATTGATTATGGATGACTTAACGAAGCCCCAAGAAAAGACCATTACCCATTACCTTTTATTGATCAAATGCTTGAAAGAGTGGCATGTCATGGTTTTACTGTCATCTAGATGGATATTCTAGATACAATCAGATATTAATTGCTTCAGAAGATCATTATAAGACCATATTCACATTCCCCCAAGTTACGTATGCTTATTAAATAATATCATTTGAACTATGTAACGCTCTTGTTGCATTTCAGCATTGCATGTCGGTAATTTTTTCAGACATGACTGAAAAGTTTCTTGAATTTTTCATGGATGATTTTACACTTTTTGGTAAGACATTTGAAGATTATCTTTATAATTTAACTTTGGTGCTTAAAACGTGTGAAGGGACAAATCTTGTTCTTAACCGAGTAAAATGTCATTTTATGATAACATATGGAATGGTTTTATGTCATAAAATCACTGCTAAAGGAATAGAAGTAGACCACTGTTAAAGGCATTAGAAGTTTCTTAGGGCATGCAGGTTTTTACAGAAAATTTATAAAAAAAATACAAAAATCTCAAAACCTCTAACTAACCTACTGATGAAAGATGTGAAGTTTGAATTTTTAGATGATTATAGGAAAGCAATTGAAATCCTCAAAGAAAAATTAACTAACACTTCCACTGTTGTTTCTCCTGATTGAAGTCATCCATTTTAGATAATGTGTGATGCAAGTTATACAGCAGTTGGAGTTGTATTGAGACAAAAGATGAATAATATTTTTTGGCCTACGTACTATGTCAGTAGAACGCTTAATGAAGCTCAAAAGAATTATGGCACAACTGAGAAAGAACTACTAGCAGTAGTATTTGAATTTGACAAATTTATTCCAATTTGATAGGGACAAAAGTCAGTATTCACTGATCAAGCAGTTTTAAAGTACTTCTTAACAAAGAAAGAAGCGAGACCAAGATTGTAAAGATGGATACTGCTTTTACAAAAATTTAATCTTGAAATAAAAGAGAGAAAAAGATCAAAAAATCATGTAGTTGATCATTTGTCAGTTTGGAGAATCCCCCTACTGAGACGTCAGGTATCAATAAGGAATTTTCCAATGAGCATATATATGCACTTATAGTAGTTCAACAACCTTGGTATGCTGATATTGCCAATTATTTTGCTGGAGGACGGGTCCAAAAGATTTTCCTTATGAACAAAGAAAAAAACTTAAGAAAGAGGCAGGGCATTATTACTGGGAAGATCCTTACTTGTTTAAATTTTGTGCATATGAAATAATCAAGACATGCGTACCAGAAACAGAAATGAACAACATCCTAAGTCACTGCCATGATCGTGTTGCAGGGGAAATTATGGAGGGAGAAGGACACTTGCTAAAGTTCTTGAAGTTGGTTTTTTCTGGCCTACTGTTCAAAGATGCTAGAAATTATGTCGCTGCTTGCAACAAATGTCTGAGAAATAGTAACATTTCAAAAAGTGATGAGATGTTTCTTAACTCTATCTTTGTGTGTGGAATCTTTGATGTTTGCGAAATTGAATTTATGGGCCTTTTCCACCTTCCAATGGTTATGAATATAGCAATTGATTATGTCTCAAAATGGGTAGAAGCAATAGTCACATAAAAATGATGCTCGTGTTGTCTGTGATTTTATCAAGAAAAAATCTTTTCTAGGTTTGGAGCCCCATGAGTTATCATAAGCGATCAAGAAACTTACTTTATGAATAGACAATTTACTAGTATGTTGTCAACACACGGAGTTACTCATAAAATGGAAACTCCATATGATGCTCAAATCAGAGAACAAGTAGAAGTATCCAACAGAGAATTGAAAATATTTTAGAAAATATTATTGGTTCTTCTAAAAAAGATTGGTCTTTAAAATTAGATAATGCTTTGTCAGCACATAGAACTGCTTTTAAGACACCTATAGGCACATCCGCTTATAAACTAGTCTTTGGAAAATCTTGTCATTTACCTGTAGAATTAGAGTACAAGGCATATTGGGATATAAAATCATTGAATCTGAATTTGCCATATGCAGATAACAACCGTTTATTGCAGCTTGATGAATTGGAAGAGTTTACACTTGAACTATATGAAATTACAAAATTGTATAAAGAAAAGACAAAAAAAAGACATGACAAGCTCATTCGCCATAAGAATTCGAGGTTGGCGATCAAGTTTTGTTGTACAATAGTCGGTCAAGATTATTTCCGGAAAAATTCAAGTCTCGTTGGACATGACAATATATTGTAAGAGAAGTTACCCCATATGGTGCCCTTGAGATACAACATATAAATGAGGGAGAAAAATTTAAAATAAATGACGACATTAAACTCATAAGTATTAATCTCTCTCTTTCTTCTTACATCTTTTTAATTATTAGTAGTTTTTTTTAAAAAAAAAGAACAACTTCCCAATAAATGAATGTTAAGTCTACAGTTATATTAGTATTATAAATCTCATTAATTATAGATGAAGTTATTAAAAAAAAGTAGACAGTAACATTTTTTGTATTAGAATACATAAGCTCGTCTATTCTTGTTGTTTACATATATTATGTACCTCTGTCTCTATGTGTATATCAGTATTATATATAATGCATAGGTGAAACTTTTCTTGCTTCTCTTAAAATTAAAAGAAAGAAGATAAAATCAGAGAAACAATAAATCTAGACACAGTATAAAACATTAACTTGTGTCTGTCAGTCATATTAATTGGTAGGAATGAATTTTATTAGCAAATCTTGATTTAAAAGAAGCTAGAAAGTTGTATCCATCTGCATCAAAAAGGTACTTTAAAAGTACTGCAAAGAATTAATGTCAAACTCAGCTTTCCCACAACAATTGATACAACAATCAAAAATCCAAAATTTCCACCGCAATTTTGCTAAACACACTCTGTAATGATTTCAATAAATTCACTACCCAAACTCTTTCTCTTGCTCAATAATTCTCCATCTTCCCTTTTTCTGAATCACTACTAGAAGAACACCAGAAAGGGGGGGGGGGGGGAATTCACACCAGAAGACATAAATGTCATCCATAACAAGAACTTTCACAATAAAAGATTTTTCTAATACTTCATTATGAGACTCTCTGAGAGCAAAAGATCGATAACATATGAGTGTAAGTTGAATTTCTTGCCATCTGATGGAGCTTTTGCAATGAAATTTTTAGACAATATCCGATCTCTAGGTTGGGAAGGTTTCTTGCATAATCCAGGAAGCTATGTTCCGGGAATCGTTCTAAAATTTTATGAAAATATCAATCAATCTGATAGAACTTCGAAAGTAGGCGGTAAGCTTCATCCTTTTTCACTCTCAAATTTTGAATGATATTTACAAATTAAAGGATGTTGATGATAGTGATACAAAAATGAAAATTAAAGGGAGAGATGAAATGTTTATGAAAGAAGTTTTCAAAGTTCTATTTCCGGATGGAAGTAGGAGTTATTACAGGACTTCTTTGAACATAACTGGTTGGAGTACGTCGGAAACTGCTACGGCATGGGGTAAATTTGTGAGTTCCAGATTAATGACATACCAAAATACTTCAAACTACAATCTAGAGAGAGTAATGTTAATATATTCCATTTAAAAAAAAATTACCAATTAATGTTGGAAGATTGATAAGCGACGAAATTATTTCTCGCTCTCTATTTTTTTCATTGACCATTACTCGCTTAGTAAAAAAGTATGGTGTCGAAATGGATAGGTATGATAACTCATTTGAAAAGACACATTTTCATGAAAATCCCAATTAACCATAACCAACATGCATAATAATTAATGATTTATACATAAAATAGTTGTTCCTTACCTTATATTCTGTACAATGTAAATGTAAACAAGAAAGTTCCCATCTAGATTACTCATTTCATCCAAACCCATTTTTGAGATTTTAGTGAAATCCTAGGATAAAAGCTTGAAAGAGATATTATTAATCATCTAGCAACATATAAGAAAGGTCTAGAAATTACCCCAAGGTACTTGGTTAAAGACCCATTGAAATGCCCTCAAACCAGCTACTATGTCTCAAAATGAGCTTGCCAAATGTGAGTTTCGGAATGGGAAATATTAGTTTTAAAAAGAATCTGCCTATAGTTGTTTTCGCTCATGCGGACTATCCTACGCAGAAGCAGCCACGCATTTGCGAAAGGATGTCCGTAGGGGCGTTCATAAATCCCAACTAAATACGTAGAGGCAAAAATATAGCTGCAGGTGTGACCTCTCACCCATGAAATGGTTCTACTGAAGCGGTGAGACCCATTCTCACATACCCTCGTATCTACAGACTGTCCTCCGCAGAAATGGCTCTGCAGGTGCGGTGATATACTCGCAAGGGAGATTTTGCCTAGTTCTAAAATACCAATCCTCAATGATCCCAATATAAACTATAAATATTCCCATGGATAATTGACTGACCGAATTCCCTCCCATCCCTGAATTTCTGACATGACATTATTAAGATGCACACTAACCATTGATCGGACCCCAATTAGCACATAAAATAAAGCTAACGACTCAACCCTACCCGATAGCCTCGGAATGCGAAATGAGACCCGATTGCACTGTACTTTGCATCCCATACTTGACAATTTCCAACAGAACCTCGAACCATAAATTTTGATCGAAATTTAATTCCCTCAGTTTTGAACTTAGAAAGCGTCTATCATTATGATCATTTCTCCAAATCTTCAGTAAATTCATCATGAGCTGTGTGTCATTCACCGATGAAAGTAACAATGTTGGGGTTGGACTTAATAAAATGAGGCATTTTGGTTGAAACACGGTAAGAACCAAAAACGACCAAGTGGGTCATTACATCAGATATCAATTAAATAAATGTTCATCCTCGAATGGATTAGAAGGAGAAAGAGGGAATGTTTGTCTGGATCATATACCGAGCCTTTGCAAAATTATGGGATGTGCCGGAAAGGTCCCTTAACTAAAATGAAGTAACGACTTTAGTTAGACATTAAACAAATTAGGTGGTAATGTCAACTTGAAAAATCATCCTATTACCTCGTAAAAGAAAGCCCATCAAATGGTCCGGTGTGAATTCAAATTGATCTCACTAAGGAATTTCGCTGGAGTGACAAGGTGATCCAAAAATATCTTGAAATAGATTTTCATAAAATGGCAGTGTTGAGTTTACTTCAATTATAGCTACAAAGACATTGAATATTCCTTAAGGTATAATGAACATCTACAGACCAACTCTGCAGGTTCAGGATCGCAAAGGCGATCAAACGGACGCATATGCGGATTTAGGAATAAGGCCACAATGTCACAAAAGCGAGATGAAGACCGCAAGAGCGGCTAGCGGATGTGGACAACAATCCCCCAAAGCGGGCAATGGTTGCTAGGTCTGATATCATAAAAGTCATCATTGAAGTGGGAGCGCAGAGGAGGAAAAAGTGTTGTAGGGGCAGAAATGGCACATCAGGCGTAAATGTAAAAAGAGGTAGAATTTCAAAATCCAAAAAAACTTCCACAACTTCTCCCCCTCCCTTACGAATCCAATACCCCCCCAACTCCCCAATTGCACAAAATCCCACCCTCTTACAAAACTCCAAGCTTTCTCGCCCCCATGCACCACTACTTGAATTCAAATAAGGAATCTTAGGCTGTTGTTGGGCATTCAATCGCTAATAATCACATCTAATACACATGCATGATAGTTTCTAGGGAAAATTAGAGGTGTTTAGACATGATTTTGACCAAAATTTGGATAAAAATGGCAGAATTTTGACTAGGTTAGGACTCGGGGATGAAGGTGAGATTTCCACACCTGTGAGAAAAGGGTCGCAGGTGCGATCCTATATCTGTGCAAAACAGTGCGCATGTGTGTAAAATCCCATTGCTCTAACTTTCTCAAATGCAAAAGAAATTTCCGTAGAAGCGACCTCACAACTGCGGGGTCACTTTTGTAGGTGCGACACCTACATATTTTCAGTGAACCAGTAGCTTCACAACCGATCCCTGCTACACCCGTTCTTCTGATTTTTCTTCTCCGATAGATGTGTAATGAAATGTTTGAGATGGGTAAAATGTCAGACTAATTTCTACTTCTAACTTTCAAGTGTTTGAACTATCAAAATAGGACACCAATGAAACAAAAATGTCGCACAAGGTCAAAGAGCTGGAAGAAATGAGGCCAATGGTGATTACGACACACACCAGTCTATGTCTTTGGATTGTGAGCGCTGGTACTACAAAAATTTGGTGGAACATGAACTATTCCTCGAGAGGGGTATTGACATAGATAGAGTGTCGGAGCTACTACCTGAGTTTTATGCCCGGCTAGAGGCCTCTGGTTGGACTTGTTTTATTGACGCCCTGTGAAAGGCTAATGAACAATGGGTGTGTGAGTTATATGCTAACATAAAGGGACTAATTTTGCAAATTTGGAACTTGTTATTAGAGGTAGAAGGGTGAGGTTTGGGGCTTAGTAGATTAATGAGCTCTATGGTCTGGAGAATCACTCCCAAGAGTTGAAGCATGTGAAGGACACTATCTCTAGGGACTGGATAGTCTCTAAAGTGTTCCCTCCAGGCAAGGTAGTTTCCTGGGCAGCAAGAAAAAGGGGGAAAGTCTGCCGATTTAACAGCTGAGGCAAAGATTTGGCAATACATTATCAACAATCGGATGTCTCCTTCCAGCAACTTTACTGACTGCATGTGCAATCATGCACTTATGATTCCTTGCTTGCTAGATGGCATTTTCATGAACATTAATTACTACATGGTGCAAGAGTTTCAGGAGTATGTCGTCTATGACATCCAGAGCTTGATATTTCCTTCTATGATTACAGAGTTGTGCATATGGGTTGGAGTAGTGGAGAGCCCTACCGACTAATGGATAGAAGCTGACAAGCCAATCTACCATCTGAAGGCAACCGAACTAGGTAGTGCAGTGAAACATAAGAAGAAGAATGTCGAGATGAGCATAGGTGAGTCATCTTCTCAACTGGAGGGACCTTTGGGTGTTATAGGTTCACAACTATAGTCCATTCGAGACTTGGTGTGTCAGCTTAGATGTTGGTTTAGTTAAGATTACTCAGGAATAGATATCTAGGTACTTGGAGGCTCAGACGGAGCAATCCCAGACTAACAAGAAATTTATCGAGTCTGTCACTACATTAGAGACCACCTAACGCTCTATGGATACAATGCATGCTGACCTCCGTCGGGATTTTGATACGTAGAGGAAGAAGAACAAGTCGAGTCATAAGCTCCTGGTGAAAGTTTGGCGAGGTGTCAAGGCCATATTCAAATGGGGAAATCCAAAGAAAAAGATTTTGGTCAAGGATTCGGACGACAAGGATAAGTATTTTTTCCTATTAGCAGGCGATGATGTGGATTATGATGAATCCAGTGATGAGGATGAGGTGCAAAGTTTGTCCTTTTGTGCTTGATCTTCTTCAGGAGATCTCGTTTCATCTTTCTTGATTCCCTTAGAAAATTTATTTTCTTTGCTTTTGTGTTGTAATAGTTGGATAATGCGTACTCTTTCCCTTCCTTGCTTTTGATTTGGATTTGGATTTATGTCCTTGCTGGGGCTTTGATATGCTAGACTTGTGCCCTTGTCAGGCTCTTATATTTGCACGAATGGTGGATTTGAGCATGTTTTTGAGAATTGCATATAGTGCCAAAAATAGGGGATAGAGGCTACTAGTTCTGCCCAGTTGCCCACAGAGCCGTACCCCATCGCAAGTGTGAAATTACTTCTGCGCGATTTAGCTCGAGCTTGTGAGCTTTACTCAATCGACATTATTCCACGCTTTTAGAACAATTACGCAGACGTGGCCTTGTATCTGCAGATCCTATATACCCCATTCTATGGGACTGATGCAATATAAATCAAAAGAAAAGAAGGGGGTGTCCTAGTCTTTTTTATTTTTACAAAATATGAGTTGTCTAGACACAAAGTCAAACAAGTCCATATTAAGTCAAGTTTTTGCCCTTTTTTTATTTTATCCTAACTCATTGATTAAGAATTAAGAGACTCAGTGAATTAAATTAGTACCAAAAACCCTTCTTGGCGAAAAGTCAAGAAATCCACAAAAAATAAAATTGAATCTAATTAGGCTAATTTAGGAGGTAGAGAATACGAGATAGGGAATATGGATTCTTTCGCATCTCAATTCAGATTTTGAAAAAAAAAAGATTCATCGAAGAAAAAAATAAGAAACAACAATCACATTCCATCTAACATTTCGATTTTAAACAGAACATTGTTAAAAAATAATCTATATTCTCATAGAATATATATATGTTATGGGATGGAAGGTATTACGCAGATATGGCTTCTGGACCATTCAACTAACAACGCACCTACGTCCTACCCTTCACAGGTCCGGCTCTACTGATGCGGGGAAACCCTCGTAGGTGCGACACACCTGAAACCAAAAGGGTTCATCCAAGTCAAAAACTTCATGCAATACCCAAAATTCACTTGAGGCCCTCTGGGCATGTTTGTAATACCCGTCCCGCTCTCATAATATGCCAAGAATAGATACAAATTGGAATCGACTAGATACCAATTTGAATGAAGTATCACGAAAGAACAAAAAAATGGAAGATTTCCTAGATGTCTTATAGCCTCTCGAGGATGGGTACGGACGTTTACGTACCTATCCGTGAGACTCTACTAAATATTTCCTTGTACTGGTGAGATCGGTTAACCTAGAGCTCTGATACCAACTTGTCACGACCCAAATCATGGGTCACGATGGCACCTACACGATCCCTCGGTAGGAAAATCATCCCCAAAATCCTTTTAACATAATATGAAAATTTTGGAATAATTAAAAGAATCATAGAGATATATTAATACTTCATTTAAAAGCTTATAATTATCAAAATCTCTTACAACATAACCATTCCCAAAATTTGTCCTGACTCGTAGAAAGAATACTAAGAGTACAATGAAATAGAAAAGTAAAAAATCATTGCCTCGAAGTAATAAGGACATCACAACTAAGATGAAGATTAGGGCCTCAGATAGGATGAGTGGTCCTCCCTAAACCTTCACGCACTTTGAAGCTACAACCTGAATTAATCACTATATTTGCATCCATGTAAAAGATGCAGTAAGTATAGTATGAGTACACAATGTACCCCCATAGATATCATAGGCCAACAACAACATACAACATGTAACAGTCATAAATATCAAGTGGACACACATGTATCCCTAACCTACTCATTCGGTTAAGAAAATAAGTTGCATTCACCAACAGAAATGGTTTCACACTTAAGTTATGTTTAACGCAAAGATATACATAATTTTCATAGGAATAAGTCCAATAACCATTAATCAATGATCTAAGTCGTACATATCCTAACCACATATACATTATTAGTCTCCTAATATGGTTAGTTAATCACCTAAGGAATACAACCACGTCGCAACCTTACACATAAGCATATACTTGACATACATTAGCACTATTGATCTTACATTACCTCTAACCCGTACACCTTGTTACTACACGTACATTAAGGACATTGGTACATACGAGCTTATTACACAACCCTATTATGTTTGAATAAGTTATTACTGTCATAAGTCTCCTATTTTAGAATGGATCTTGACATATCTGAATCACACGAGGTGATAATTCCAACCACAGAACATAATTCATTTACATTCTAGACTCTCTACGAGTAAGACAATTATTCTTGTTTTGAATTTAATCTTCACCCTCTTAGATAAAAAACTAACTCATGTGCTAACACTCAAATAGTATACACAGAAGTCATTAACTATGTGAAATATACCATCTAATCACACTATTAATAGAAATATCCAACAAAACATGAATAAGATGCTTCCACAAACACCCATCAAAACAATTCAACACCGGTAATAGCAGTCATAATCAACCCTAAGGATGATTCCCCAAACACCCATCAAAACAGTTCAACGCCGGTACCCACCCAAGGCTCATTACAGTCGCTAAGGTGGGACCCTAAATACGCCAAACACCCCTCAATATATATATACACTACATGCTTCTATTGAAGTCTAGAAAAGTAAATTGTAGCCTACCTCTTTGCCAAATGGGTACCATGAAATCCTACGCCAATAGTGTTCTTTCGAAGTACTATCGGATGGTCGTAGTCTAGATGTATGGATATATATAAGTCCTAAGATATCACACACATTAATATCACATAAGATACCAAACCTAAGGAAGGAAAATACTACTCGGCCCCAAGCGATCCCGGATCCATAAAACCATAATAGAAATTTTAATCTATAAAATCATTACTCGTGGTCTAGATAGTAGGAATTCCAAAAATATTTGAAATCCATCTACAAATTGAGACCTAATTTGATAACTCATTTGAAAAGACCCATTTTCATGAGAACCCTAATTTACCATAACTAACATGCATAATAATTAGTCATTTATACATAAAATAGTTCTTCCATAGCTTAGACTCTATACCATGTAAAAGTAAACAAGAAAGTACCCATCTTGGTCTCTCATTTCATCAAACCCCATTTTTAAAATTTTGGTGAAATCCTAGGTATGATTCTACCATTAATAAGATAAAAGGTTGAAAGAGATATCATCTAGCAACATAAAAGAAAGGTCTAGCAATTATCCCAAGATAGGTGGTTGGAATACCCATTGAAATACCCCCAAACTAGCTTCTAGATCTCAAAGTGAGCTTGTCAAATGTGGGTTTCGGAATGGGGAGTTTAGTTTTAAAAATAATCTGTCTACATTCATTTTTGCTCCTATGGACCATCCTCCACAGAAGTGGTCACACATCTGTGGAAGGATGTCCGCATGGGAGGTTCCATTAATCCTAACTAAATGCGCAGAGGTCAAAATATATCCCCAAGTGCGACCTCGCAACTGCAAAATGATTCCGTCGAAGCGGTAATGTTACACCCTATACATTTTACGTCGTTGTCACTGTAAGTTAATAAACATAATATTAGAGAGGGTGAGATCCCTCTACAAGGTTAAGAAAGGGTCAATGGAATATGAAGTAAGTTTCATGAAAGTTTGAGACTAATCGAATCGAAAACAATAAGTTTTGACGAAGTTTGCCAAATAAAGTCGATTATAAAAGTCTGTACTTTTGGGGTAGGTCTAGGAGTTCTTAATAAACTAATAAGGTATTATTATGAGGTATTTGTATCATAAAATAGTCGTATGTTAAGCCTTGAGGTCAAGAAAGTTGTAAATCAAAAGTTAGCAAAGGTCATCGCAAGTTACGTTCATAAAGGTACTATAGTTTGGGTTAGATGTCATAGAGCTTTTCTCTCAATCTACCAAGAGTTACTGGGTGATCCACCCGTGAATTTAAAGGTCTACAAGTCTAGTTTTCATAGCATTTAGTCATTTATCGATACGACATTAGACTAGAAAGTTATGAGCATTCTACAATATACTTTTTGGGCTAGAAGAGACCTCGTGATGTGAGCTCCATATGTCCATGTAATATTTTGTGTTTACCACAAGAGGCTATGGACTAGTGATATATCACATGATCATAATAATGAGTATATTAAGTGTGTTAAAAGTGATTAAATTTAAGTGAATTATTTAATAATTAAAGAGGGAGACAATTTGACTTAATTAAAGAACAAAGTGACAAATGTCATCATTGACATAGGCCACATGGAACCATGGAAAGGAAAGCATATATATAACTTATATTGTAAGGATGTGTGGTATGAGAGAAAATTGACATGTGGTGTGGAGCCCATAGACCTATATGACTAATATTCAAGATCATTGTTTTGTCTTTTTATATATATATATATATATATATATATATATATATATATATATATATATATATATATATAGTACAGCCACAACGTGATTATATACAACACCATATATATACATATATCACTAGATATACAACAACATGATTTGGTATGGTTAGGGGTAGCAACATTTTATTTTTAGAGCATCAATGTTACTTACAATTTTGAGGGAGCAACACACGAGTTTTCTTTTATGCTTCAATCCCATTGTTCTGTTTATGGTGTTGTCGAATCCGAGGTTTCTTTGAAGTGAAGTAAAGTGAAGTAGAAGAAGAGTAGTTCTTGGCATATAAGGTAATAATTATACTCTTCTAGGTGTATTTGAGTTTATCGAAGTGATGTAAGTAATTAGATGTAACGATCCATTCAGTACTTTTTAGCCTAAGACCTCTATTTTAACTATTTACCCTTTCTATATACTCTATGTGTGGTTTGTGATGCGCGATGATGGGTGGTAAGGATCTCGAGGTCCATTTATATGAGTTTAGATGAGAAACCCAAAACTAGAACCTTAGAGTTGGATGGTTTGATTCAAGATTGACATTTGAAGTAGATGGGTTTGTTTCTAGTTTCCATCGCTTTTGGTAGTTTTGGAGAATCATTTGACTTAGTCAAGTCATTATTTCACTTCCCTAGACAAGAAGATGTATTTTGTGGTCTTATTTGTGAAATTTGGATATTTGGCTATTTTGGGCGATTTTTTAGTAAAGTATGTCTTACCTCGATCATATAAGAAATCCGAGGGCGTGAAAGAGATTGTAGCACTATTTACCTTGGGTAGCATATTTGATCAGATTGGGAATGAGTAAGGTGCTTCTTCGAAATAGAATATGATTTGATGTGTTTAGAGTTCATAAGGTTTTATCAAAATTGCATATCAAGTGTAAGTTGAGAAACATGAAGATTACAATCATAAGGTATAGTTATTCAGTACTACGTGAATGACTCAGATAGAATCCAGCTTTTTGAGTCGTGGGTGATGGTACATGTTGGAATATTCATGAGAAAAAGAATTTGAGAGGTCACCTCATGTTATGGAAAGCCTATTAATTATGTTTGGAATGAGTTGGATGACTATCGACGATTTATAAATTTGAGCACTTATTTTTTGGCTAGCATTGTTCAAATAGGGTCTGTAGGCCCATGTTTATGTTTCTAGGAAGACTTATGGTATTCTAGTAAATCACCGATAAGGCTTTGATAGATTTCGATTCGAAATGGAGGTATGACAGTGTTACTGGTTCATATTGAATTTTGCAAGTGGGATTGATGATATTTCCTGGGTAACGACAATTCAGAAAATTCTAGTAGTTTACATGGGTACTTGGTAAGTATTCAGGAGGTACAAATGGTTATACGAAGTCTTAGGGTGATCAGTTGATTTTTGACGATTTTGGCATGACAAGGTAATCAGTAGGTATGTTTATTAGTATGGTGATTCGGGGATTCAAGCGAAATTGGGCAATGGATTTTGACTAAGTGATTTCAACTTTGGGGTACAAAACTAACGGGACTGGGATTAGCATAATTGGAATTGGATCATATCAGTTTTGAACGGAATTACTTAGAAATTTCTCATATAAGCAAGGATCTTTTCTGGCTAAAGGAAGCCATGGTTTGGGCATGTGGCGTGTGTTTATGTGTTTCTAAGGAATCTTGGTGCAAAGAACGACACTGATAGTTGGAAAGGAAGACTAGTATAATTAGACTATGTTATCAGTACATGTTGAGCAATGGTTGTGGCTACAACTAAAGGATGGTGGTGATTATTGTGATAATTATGGATTCAATTGAATGCATATATATGTATAATTATGAATATATCAGGAAATTCGAACGGAGTTAGTGCTTATATTCGAGGATCAGTTGTGAAAGAATTTCAAGTATAAAGGAATGAAGAGTTAGGTTTTCAGCATAGTTAAAGGTAGTCTTGATGGATATAGTAAATAAGTGGTACTCCATGTATATTTCTTTATTGTTGAGACTTCACGAGGTTATAATGGGAATTCCCTGGTTACTTGTCAGCTTCGTACTTCCTTTCTCTTCATTCGAGGATAAACGTTTGTTTAATTGGTATATGATGTAACAACTCGTCTGGTTGTTTTTAGCCTAAGACCTCTACTTTGACTATTTTTCCAACTCGTAGACTCTATGTAGGGTCTGTCATGTATGGGGATGGGCGGAACGGTTCTCAAGGTCCATTAATATGAGTTTCGGATGAGAAATCTAAAACTAGAACCTTAGAGTTGGATAGTTTGACTCAAGATTGACTTTTGAAGTAGATGGGTTCATTTCTAGGTTCCATCACTTTCAGTAGTTATGAGGATCATTTATGACTTAGTTAAGTCATTGATTCGCTTCCCGAGACAATCAAATATATTTTGTGGTCCTATTTGTGAAATTTGGATATTTGACTGTTTTGGGCGATTCTTTAGAAAAGTATGTCTTAGCTTGGTCATATGAAAAAATTAATGGCGCGAGTGAGTTTGTAGCATTGTTTACCTTGGGGTAGCATGTTTAGTTTGTGTTCGGGGGGTCCCTGGAGCATTTCGGGTGTTTGGTAGAGGTTTGAGTGAGTTTCCATATTGCTAATGTCTAGTGTCCACATCAGCAACCTACTGTCCACTTCTCCATGTTTGTCTTTGCGGAGTTTGGCTCGCAGATGCGGGCCTTATGCTCTGTAATGTTTTTCTCTTCTGCAAGTGTCTTTCTTGTAGAGGCGATGCACCTCTACAGAGTCAGTTCTGCCCAGTGAATACCGAGATCTTTTAATGAGTTTGCCTTAGCGACCCTTTTTCCACTGAAGAGAGACTGCCATAGCGACGTAGATTCTGCTGAAGCGAAATCTCTATTCCATTTTAGATATTAAATTTCCTAAACGAAATTCATTCCTCCAAAAACATCCTCTTGGGACAAGAGCTCGGCTAAGAGGGAAATTCTGGTGGTTTTCACTATTGTTCTTCCTTGGAGGTATAATTTCATCCCCTTTAATTATTTGTTCTCTTTTGAATCTTCTAATCCTAGTATGACTTCTACTTTGGGGAAGATGATAGCATAGGCTTCTATACTAGAATAAGAGAGCCTAAACATGATTTGGGGATTGTCTATTGATTAGATGATTGTGATATTGTAGTATAGTATTGATTAATGATAGATGATGATATTGTAAGGTTTAATTTGATCATGAAAACCCTTATCAATTTGAGGGAAAACCTAGGGTTTGTAAATTAGGACTTTTCCTAAATCATGCAATTGAAGGTCCAATTGACCTTAAGTTTCCAATTAACTTAAGGATATGATTACCTAGTATGTGTTTATACTTGTTGGATAATAAAGTTTGGATTTTGATACAGTGGGCCCAGGGTTGGTTTTGGAAGTCTTGTTATGTTTAAGGACTACGTCCTTGTATTATGTATTAGCTTTATTTTAACATATAGTAAGTATATGTTAGACTACGACTACTACGAGGAGCTCTAGAAGGGCAAGACTTGCATAGAGGGTCGACCATTCGTGGCTCCTGCTCGGCCTAGAGGTAGGCTATGATTTACTTTCACTAGACTTCGATAGAAGTACGTAATTAGTTATAAATGTTTAGCGGTATTGTGTGTTTGGGGGTCCCATTCAAATGGGTGTGCTGAATGTTTGAATGGGTACTTGTATTGAACTGTGATGATAGATTTAGGGAATCAGCCTTGAGTTAATTTTTACTGATGATTGATTAGGCTTGTCGCCATTATGTGGGCTTGTCACCATATTTGCTATTATTGTGCTTATTTATCACACATGCTTTGATATGATATCCTGATTATACTTTGATTGTATGTCATTGAATTCTTGAAAGCATGTGATAATCATCTCTATGCTTGGTTGCCTCTCATTATATCACAATTTCTTATCTTGTGTTGTCAACTGTATTCATACACTCATGGTTTTGATGATATTGGCATGAGAATGGTATGATACTACATCCACAGAGCTGGAATCTAATGGGAAATTCTGGATAATGATAATACGCGGGAAATGGAGTTGCACACCTGCAATAGTGATTACAACCAAAAGTTGGGCTCTGATAAGAAAATCCGATGGAGTATATGGATTTCGCGGGTCCCCCATGGGTGTGCATTTCATAATAAAAACTTGAAGGTCTGTATACTGGAGATGAAAGGTATCTGTCATATGCATTGCATTTACATCATTCATACATTCATTTATACTATGAATACTTGTTGTTTGGTAACGTGATACAGATTGGTATTGGAACTTGGGTGACTTCCTGATTTATATGGATTTGACTATTTTGGACCAGATTAGTTGTGAAGATTGGCTTGTTCTCTGTGCAACGAGTTGAGTTGTTACACCTTTAAGAGTCTGAGTACTCTCTATGGAACTATAATGTGGTCAGTAAATTTTACTGACGGGACTGTCTTATTGATCATAAAAAATCATGCCTGTTTGTATTGCTTGATGATTAATAAAGTTAGTTGATAAAAATGATAGTGAAGAATTAGTCGAGGTGTTATAGTTAAATGATTGTATGTTATGCCTGCGTAGATCTCCTTCTTAATCAAGTATAAATGATGTAGATCTCCAGTTAGAGTATAATGAGGACGTTAAAAGAACAAATATATGTCCTGCCCTCACTTAGGTAACTTGTAAACAAGCCCAGAGGTTAGAGAGAATAAAAAGCTAGCATTATTATGATTAGGCTAATTCTGAGACCTTTAAGAAGGATTGTGATATGATGTGTGTACTAGGGTCAACCTATTTTATTTGATTACTTGATGAGTCGGGTAGGTGGTGACAACATGAACAAGACTTAGACAGAGTACACTGATCAGTGGGTAGTAAGTGTAGGATCCTTGTATGCATTATGAACTGAATGGTACTTGACTATGGTTGAACTCTTACGTGAATTGTCGATTATGTGAACTACTATGTTGACAATATGACTTAGAAGAGCTGGATTGGCAAGTTGATGACTTGATTGATTTCTGGATAAATGAGGATTTAGAACTAATCTCTAAGTACTTCAACATAGCTATTGAACATTTTCTAAGTTGATAACTTTTATGAATATGAGGTCATATGTGAAATATGTGAATTGTTGATTTTAGTGGACTTGTACATAAACTACGTGACTTATCTGGATTTTTGAACTGTCTAGTATAGGATTTACTTGGTGTCAACTCGATATTTATATCTTTTTATCTTCCATCAGTTAGCATATGATGCATATGGGGATACATTGTTTACTCATACTACACTTGCTACATCCTTTTTGGATACATATACAACTCTTTCTACTAGTTCGGGACCTCGAGTTTGAGTCCGAGCCGGTTGATTATCAATATTCATGTGAGGATGCTACCTTCCTACATATCATTGGATGCTCTTATCTTTTTCCTTTCTTTTATTTATCCAAGAGATATGTACAGACATTTAGACTTTGTTGTTTAGGAATTTGGCCTATGTTGTCCTATTTCCAGACTTCGTATTTGATTTAGATCTCTTGTATTGTTGACCAGATCATTTGAGGAGTTGTATTAGATTTTCAAACTCATGTTCCGCATTTTATATTATGATCGACAGTTTATTTAAGTATTTTGTAATCGTTCTGCATTTCTTTCTTATATTATGTTAATGGATTGGGAATGGTTCTCCTACCGGGGGGAAAAAGTGTAGGTGCCACCATGATTCCTAAAAGGGGTCATGAAATTATATGAGGAAGTACGAAATTTATACTGAAATTTGTAGTTGATGTTGTTATAGTCATGTGGTGGTTGTTTTGAGTTGTTTTGTGGGCTAGAAATTGATGGAATAACTTGAGTATTTTGTTGTTGTTATTGAAATGTTCATGAAGAAATAAAAGAGGTTTAAGATATACTTTTGTTAATCGTAAATCGAGTATGTTGCTCGTTGAATCATTGGGTTGTTTGAAGAACCTATTAAGAAGTTATTATTTGTTTCGGCTACTATTATGATTGTCTTGAACTTGTGGGAGGTTAAAGAAACAGGGAAGATGATGCCCATTTTGTTATGAAATAAAGTGTATCATTCAAAATACGGTCGTTATATCACTTGTAATATGACGTTAGAATCATTTCATTGTTATAGACCAATGAGCGACGAGATAAGCTTGGTTGTTGTTGGGCAGAAGGTTACAAAGGTATGTTAAGGTTCATCCTTTTCATACTTGGCATGTCTGAAACTAACACAAGTCTATGTCCCCACATGAGTTACAATTTCATTTCCTTTAAAGTTCTATTGTTCTCTTATCCTATTTGTCCATTATCGAGAATACATTCAGTATTTAGAGCTTATTGTGTGCAGAAGAACTGTTGATAGTTTTATATGTGTATATATATTGTTGATAGTTGTTGGATTGTTATTGTGAGCAGCACCGAGCCTATAGGGTCGGGTAGATAACACCAAGCATATATGGTCGGGTACATAACACCGAGCCTCCTATAGCCGGGTAAATACACACTGAGCCCTATATATGGCCGGCTAGACGCGAAAGTATATTATGTATATAAGTGGAGTAGATACAGACAAGTACATTTCTAGTTAACTCTGACCTTATCTTTGCTCAATATATGTATGTTACAGTTTCAATTATTTTGCCGTCTTACATACTCAATACATTATTACGTACTAACATATTTTTGTTTGTGGATGCTGTATTACGCCTACAGGTTTCGAGATACAGGTAGAGAGGCCTCCCAAGTAGTAAGTCAGAGTTCAGTCGATCGGTAAGCTCCATCTCAGTCGAAGTTACCGTGTCCATGTTTTGAGAGTCTTCTTGTATATATAGACATTATGTGCAGGTCGAGGCCCTATCCCAACCGTAGCACAATTATACTTCTCTAGAGGCTTGTAGACCTAATCATTTTGTTGTATATGCCCGCATGATGGCCTTGCTGACTTGTATATACATATATTTATCTTTTGAGTTGACTTTGTTTCAGAAGAAATACATGTTATTACAGATTGTGTAGAGTGTGGACTTGTCGGCCTAAATTGGTATTATCTTCAGCATCCACGCGTTATAGATGGTTTGCTCGGGGCCAAGTAAGGTGACAGGTGCAGGCCACGCCTCCTCAGGTTTGGGGCATGACAAACATGGTATCAGAACAAGTTGTGTCCTAATAAGTCTACAAAGTCGTATCTAGTAGAGTCTTGTTTACGGATATATTGTGCACCACATTTATAAACAGGAGGCTACAGTACATTTAAGATGGTTACCTTTTCTTCTTCTTCTAGATCGTGCGATAGAGATGAAGTGTAAGGAATTGGACTCTTAAACTTTGTATTGTTTTAGATACATCGATGCCTATGAATAGAAGAGCTTCAGCTAGCTAAAAGGGGAAGGCGGTAATGACGGGAGTACGAGTAGAGTACCACCTATTAGTGAGGGACAGAGTAAGGCCTAGAGTGTGGATGAGATACCCCCACATGACCCATTGAACCCATCAGTCCCAAAAGAACAAATGAGGGAAACATCACCTCCAGTCCCTCCGTTTAAAACTCATGATAAGGACATGGATATACGAAGCGCAATACGATTGCTGACTCGATTAGTGGCCGCTAAGACCCAACAACAATGTGTGGGTATTGGATCTTATAATAGGGAAGTTAGTGCAAGGGTTTGAAATTTTATTAATCTGGTTCCTCCGGTGTTTATGGGGTCTGACCCGAATGAAGATCCGCAAAACTTCTTAGATCAGATATACCGGACATTGCAGGTGATACATGCTATTGATACTGAGGCAGTAGAGTTGGCTTCATATAGATTGCAGGTTATTATCGTTGGGTGGTATGCGATGTGGGGGCAGTCTAAAGGATCGTGTGCGCCATCAGCGGTATGAAAGGAATTTTCTGAAGTCTTTCGGCAACATTACTTACCGATAGAGCTTCGACGGGCCAGGCAAGATAAGTTTCTACTTCTGCAGAAGGTAATATGAGCGTATTGGAGTATAGCCTTTTGTTTAATTTGTTGGCAAGGTATGCCCCTACGATTGTGGTCGAAATGAGTGATCGAGTGCACTAATTTGTGAATGGTTTGGGACCACATCTGGTTAATTAATTTACTACGGCCTCCTTGAATGCGGATATGGATAGCTCTAGCATCTAGGCATATGCTCAGAACCTAGAAGATCAAATGCGGCAATAACACGAGGACCGTGATGAGGGTCAGCATAAGAGGGAAAGGTCTGCAAGATACCAGGGAGAATTTCAGGAAGGTTCCAGTCTATAGTTTTCAGAAAGACCACATATGCCGCCCCCTCGATCTCAGAGTTATAGATCAGATTGACAAGTTCAGTCAGGAGCAAGAGAGGGTTCTCGAGCTTCAAGATCGCGACAACAGAGAGATTCAAGTCAAATGGGGTCCTGTCCGCTGCATTATGATAATTTCCATTGGGAGCATTTAAGCAGATGTCAGTGGAGATTAAATGCTTGCTATTTATGTGGTCGTCAGTGTCACCTCATGAGGGGTTCACCGAGTAAAGCACAAAGAAGTATGGCACAGCTCATAGGGTCGGCAGTAAGATCGTCTGCTTCAGTGCATCTTTTAGGATGTGGCGGTCGAGGTCGAGATCTAGGCGGAGCTTCCAGTTCAGGCAGCCAACAGAACCGCATCTACGCTTTAACCACACAACATAACCTAGAGTCTTCTCCCAAAGATGTGACAGGTACATTGACCATTGTCCCCAAAATGAGTATGTGTAAAATAGATCTAAGGTACGTCAGTATGTAATGGACCCGGTCGAGTAACTAGCCTCTTATAGGGTGATAAAGTATAATATATGATTGGTTGAGATCCAAGAGAATAAAAAGACAGTTAGAGGCCCAGCAAAGCAGTTAGGGTGTACCCTTAAGATGATCATAGCGGGGAAGTGTCGTAGGATATAAATTTGTACATATGAGTTAGGTATAAGAAGTACCTTCAATAATCAGATTTCGGTGATAGCAACAAATAGAATATGGTAGGAGTTGTTGTAAGGTATGACACGCTTAGACATAGTAGAAGTCGTAAAAATCTAATCATGCGCGTCCATTATTAGGAAAGGAAGGTAGAAAGTTATAAGTGAAATGGATCCTAATAGAGATTATTCTGAAGTAGCAAGCGAAAGAGTAAGCTAAGTAACCCTTAAGTTGAAATTATCCTCGACCTTAGAAAAAGTACGACCAGCCTCTCACTTTGCAACCATGTAGGAATACGATAAAGGCATACCTTATATAGAGGCCTCAATAACTATCTTAGGTTGTCAGGTTCATGAGTTCGATGAGAATTAAAAGAGAGAGAGAGAGAGAGAGTTATTGCCATTCACACCCTGTAGGAAGACGTGGAACGAGAATGTGAGATAAGGTAGAACCAACAAGATAACCACTATAAAGGCATTACGAGAGGGCATAAACCGAGCATAGATGATTAAGCTATCTGATAAGTAAAGAGAAAGGTGCGGTCATTCAGAATGGAACGCCATACTTCTTCAGAAGTTGGATTAAGGAAGCCCCTTGTCTATATATGAGGCATGTTATTATTATATATTCTTTGGTGGGGCCCTTTATGGTGCATCGTGTGTTTTCTTAAATGTGTACATATTTGGGGTAGTCAGTATTACGGATGAGACTCCATCTAAATTTTTTTAGAAAGGTTCTATAAAATTTAATTCCTCATGCAAGCCCTACATTCAAGGATGAATGTTCCTAAGGGGGAAGGATGTTACATCTCATACATTTTACATCATTGTCATCATAAATTTACCAACATAATCTTAGATATGGTGATATCCCTCTACAAGGTTAAGAAAGGGTCATTGAAATATTAAGTAAGTTTCAGGAAAGTTTGAGATAATCGGATCAAAAGCAATAAGTTTTGACGAAGTTCACTGAAAGAAGTGGATTATAAAAGCTCATACTTTTGGGGTAGGGCTAGGAGTGCTTAATATATTAAGAATGTCTTGTTATGAGATATTTGGATCATACAATAGTCGTAAGTTAAGCCTTGAGTTCAAGAAAGTTGTAAATCAAAAGTAGGTAAAGGTCATAGCAAGTTACGTTCATAAAGGTACTAAAGTTTGGTTTAGATGTCATAGATATTTTCTCTTAATCTACTTAGAGTTATGGGGTGACCCAACTTTGAAATTAAAGGTCTACGAGTCTAGTTTCTAGAGCATTAATCAGTTTATCGATACGACATCATACCAGAACGTTACGAGCATTCTACGATAGACTGTCTGGGCTAGAAGGGACCTCAAGACGTGAGCTCCATATGTCCATATAATATTTTGTGTATACCACAAGAGGCTATGGACTAATGCTATATCATATTATCATGATAATGAGTATATGAAGTGTGTTAAAAGTGACTAAATTTAAGTGAATTGGGCACAATGAATTATTTTATAATTAAAGAGGGAGACAATTTGACTTAGTTAAGGGACAAAGCGACAAATGTCATCATTGACATGGCCATGTGGAACCATGGCAAGGAAAGAATATGTATGACTCATATTGTAAGAATGTGTGGCATGAGATCAAATTGACATGTGATGTGGAGCCCATAGACCTATATGACTAATGTTTAAGATCATTGTTTTGTCTTATTTTCATAACAAGAGATAATATGACCAAATAAGTAGCAGCATATATATATATATATATATATATATATATATATATATATATATATATATATATATATATATATATATTTTCAATAATATTTCGATAAATAAAGGGGGGTATTCAAATAGTTGTAAGTCCTACTCAGTACTCCCTTCCTGTATTCATCTGTCAAAGTAAGTTACTTTATCAAAGTCTATCTCCTTGGTAAAATAAAAATAATTTTATTTTATTTTATTTTTTTTTTTTTATCTCTGGACTCTGTCCAGTCACTAGTCTCTATTTACTATTCATCATCTCTGTTATCCATCTTTAGTTACTATTACATTTTAAACTAAGTTATGCCTTTTACTTCTTTATCTGAACTGTTCATCTCTTCTGCCAGACTTTACCCCTATCAGGACGGTCGTCTTGAGCTACACCCAATTTTCAGGCCAAAACAGTCCTTCAACGGACAACAACAGGCCAATCATCAACCACCATTGATATAGGAATTTACAAGCTCATCCATGGATGTCGTGACGGAGTCTACAGATAACCATATACTAGGTCCAGATAATAACCATATCCAGCATTTCATAGTTCAAAATTATAACAGTAAGTTTCAGATTTTTAACATAGATTATAATAGTAAGTAAAGATTCATGATAAAAATAAGAACATCAAACATATATTAAACAACTGGCTCCTGTATTTCTACAGGATTTCATAACATAAACACTCATAATTTACATTGTAGGAGATAAACTACTGAAAAGAAAAACTTACATATCTAGATGAGCAGGGAGGTTTCCCTTTCGGGAGTCCCGGAAAGCCTTTGCACACTAAGGTTTATTCCTATGCACACACACTGAAAATATATTTACAAGGTAGGTTTAAGAAGATGGGGAGAGGGAGTCTTTCATTTCTTGAAGGAGGTTTCTCTCGATTTTTCTCTCTCTATTATTGTGTGTCCTTCGGGTCTGAGAGGGGTTTGGTATTTATAGTTGTCTTCGGACTTCATCTTCAAAAAAGAATCTTTCAAAGTTAACAGCTGGGTGCGCTGTGGGCCCCATAGTTGCTTTAACTTTTGACTTTTCTTCTTTTTTTGATTTTTCAAAAGCTGATGTCCTTTCTGTCTGCTGAGTGCTGTCTTTTCCGTCTGCTGAGTGCTCCGTCTCTTTACTTTAGCATCTTTTTTAATTATTGCCGTCTCCTGTTTATGTCTTCTTGCTTTGGACTAAGTGTCCAAATTATGCATGGTTACTGAGTCGAAACTCATTCCAGAATCATCATCTGCATTTGGATCTTGACTGTCCTGGAAATTTGATTCTAAGAATTCGTCTCCCGAACTAGTTTCTGAAACATGGTCTATGTCATCTGAATTAATACGTTGAGATTTTAGTCCTGTAGTAGGGTCTGGGTTTTCAAATTTGTCTTCCTGTTTTGTCGTGGTCTGTTCTTTGAAAATGTTTTCTAATGTTTCTTTGATAATTTGTTCTATATTTTTTGTATGTTTTATCTTCTGCGTTTAGTAATTCTGACGCTATTTCTGGTTCTATCTCATTATCTTCTTCTAATATGCAATTTTCTTCTGTTATCAACTGTTTATTTTTTTCTAGTTTGGTTAATCTAGTTTCTAGATTATTTAGTCTTGTTTGAAGATGAAGTCCGAAGACAACTATAAATACCAAACCTGTCTTCCTGAAGGACAACTATAAATACCGAAGACAACTATGGGGCCCACAGCGCACCCAGCTGTTAACTTTGAAAGATTCTTTTTTGAAGATGAAGTCCGAAGTTTGAAGTCCGAAGACAACTATAAATACCAAACCCCTCTCAGACTCGAAGGACACACAGCAATAGAGAGAGAAAAATCGAGAGAAACCTCCTTCAAGAAATGAAAGACTCCCTCTCCCCATCTTCTTAAACCTACCTTGTAAATATTTTTTCAGTGTGTGTGCATAGGAATAAACCTTAGTGTGCAAAGGCTTTCCGGGACTCCCGAAAGGGAAACCCCCCTGCTCATCTAGATATGTAAGTTTTTCTTTTCAGTAGTTTATCTCCTACAATGTAAATTATGAGTGTTTATGTTATGAAATCCTGTAGAAATACAGGAGCCAGTTGTTTAATATCTGTTTGATGTTCTTATTTTTATCATGAATCTTTACTTACTATTATAATCTATGTTAAAAATCTGGAACTTACTGTTATAATTTTGAACTATGAAATGCTGGATATGGTTATTATCTGGACCTAGTATATGGTTATTTGTAGACTCCGTCACGACATCCATGGATGAGCTTGTAAATTCCTATATCAACGGTGGTTGATGATTGGCCTGTTGTTGTCCGTTGAAGGACTGTTTTGGCCTGAAAATTGGGTGTAGCTCAAGACGACCGTCCTGATAGGGGTAAAGTCTGGCAGAAGAGATGAACAGTTCAGATAAAGAAGTAAAAGGCATAACTTAGTTTAAAACGTAATAGTAACTAAAGATGGATAACAGAGATGATGAATAGTAAATAGAGACTAGTGACTGGACAGAGTCCAGAGATAAAAAATAAAAAATAAAATTATTTTTATTTTACCAAGGAGATAGACTTTGATAAAGTAACTTACTTTGACAGATGAATACAGGAAGGGAGTACTGAGTAGGACTTACAACTATTTGAATACCCCCCTTTATTTATCGAAATATTATTGAAATATACACCCCCTACTATACTAAAGTGTAATTTTAGTACAGGAGAACATAGTTTACATAGCGAAGATAAACAGTTAAACTCAATAATAGATTTGATAATAAACTTAAGCGAAAAGGTCAAAGACAATAACGAAATATACGTTACAAACCTAGTTAGACTAGAAGATATTTTAAGAAGACAAGAAAAAATATTTAACCAGTCTAATAAGAACTTAGAATATATTAACGGTATAGTACAAGCTTACGACTTTAAAAAGTTAGGAACAAAAAGAGAATTAGAAAAATACTTTAAAGATAATTTAATAGATTTAGAATTAAAAATTAGCCAAGAAAATCAAAAAATTAAACAAGAATTAGTATCTAAAGTTTTAGAACTAGAAAAAATAATTATAGAATTAAAACAAGTAATAATTTCATGATAAGAACAAACTTAGTATTTGAAGAAGCAACAAAAATAATAGAAAAAACTTTGCCTCTACCCGTAGATTACAAAGATTATATTCCAACAGCAAAATCAGACCAGATACTAGTACAACAGAATATAACATTAACAGCCTTAGTGTTAGAACTTTCAAAAAAGGTAGACCATTTAACAAGAAAAATAGAATTCTTAAACGAGAGAATAACTCATATAGATCGCAATTCAGAAAATTCTAAAGATAAAGCTATAGATAAACAAGTAGACGAGCTTATAAATCAATTAAAGAAGGAAGAAATAACCCCTCAAAAAGAAAAAAGAATAAGAAAAACCCAGAAATGGACTTTCTTACAACTAGATCAAGAAACGAAGGAGAAAGCTCCAGACCAAGTTTCTCAGACGATAGAATAGGAAATAATTTAATATCTAGAATATTAAACCGCAAGAATCAAGAAGATAATAGACAACTTAGTGAAGTAATAAATGTAGACAAAGACATTAGCATTTTTCAGCAAAACCAGTTAAATTTGCTAGATCCTAAAACATTATACAACGCAGGAAGATTTGCGTCAACAGCTAAACTATACAGACATTACCGAGAAGAACAGTTGTCAGTACTAGGAAGTTCAGCTAAAATAATAAGACTAATTAGTGAAGACTCTTTTAGACAAATTAAAAATGCTAAACATCTCATGCATATGGGATTGATAGTAATAGGTATAAAAGGTTTAACTAGAAAGAATCTAGATAGTAAAGTTCTGTTAGTCATCTATGATGACAGATGGACAGACATGAAAAAATCCATAATAGGTATGACAGAAATAGACATGACAGATAATGGAGGTATATTCTACATTAGCCCAGACTTTCTAATGAATTTAAAAGAAGTTGGTAAGAACATAAAAATAGGGATACAGACTAAAGGCTATGAAGAAATGCATAGTGGTAATAACTTACTACTTTGTTTAGGATTTCTAGGAAAAATGACAAACAGTAGTAATACAAGATTTAAAGTAAAAATAAACGACGTAGTAGAGTTAATGAGTAATAAAGGTATCAACCTGATTAAACCTACTAAGATTCAACCTGAAGAATATGCAGGTTTAGAATGGAAGCTAGAATACTTTAACAAAGAAAAAATGATGTTTCAGCCCAAATCTCATTTAGAATATACCAACCAAAAAGGGCAAACGTCTATCCGATTCACAGACTATAATTACTTACCGCAGAAAGAATGCGAAGAAGAAAGTACTATAGAAGAATCAGACTTAAACCTCATGAATATAGAAATTTTGGAAGACGATTATGAAGTAGACATCGCTATAGAAAAGGCTAAAGAATTAAAAAGACAAAAACCAAAAATGTTATTTAGATGTAAAGGATGCAAGAAAAATAATATGGAGTTAGACTTGACCATCACACATTTTAAACTGTGTGATAAAAGAACAGATAATCTAGGATATAGAGAAGAAGATCTTGCAAAACAAAAAACAGAAATGTTAGAAGAAATATGGAGAGATTTCGCACTAGATAATGATTTAGAAACAGACACCGTCTCAGAAATTAGTAATAAAGAACTAATGGAAACTAGCGCATCTAGCTCTAGTCCATTCCAGAGAACAACTGGAGAAAATATTACTGTAGACACAAGCACAGGTAATGTACCAAGACGAAGAGTGTTCAGAACAGCAGGAGAACCTGTTGATAATGTTAAACCTTCAGGCAGAAGAATGCTGTTAGAAGAACCCATAACCCTCCAAGAAGGAGGAAATAAAGGAAAAATCCTGAATATAGCTGCACATGATCCCCAAAGATGAAACTCTGTAATAGATTTATGGAAAGGGATAGTGGTGGCAGACTATATACAGAATTATCAAGAATCAGACGCAGAATCAATGTATAAATACTTAGAGACATTTTTAGGAGAATCCACCAAAGCTTTATGGGAAGCTTACAAGATAAATTTCCCAGAAGAATTTCACCAATTGGTTTCTATGGGATCAAACCTATACAATTTTACCAATAAAATACATACTTTAATAACAGGTGAAGACCCAAATAGTGGATTAATAGTCTTACAGAGAAATGCGTTAATTAAACTAGAACAATTAAGTATTAGTAATTGGATTTATATAAAGAAATTCCTAAATGATTTCTTCTATTACTGTACGATCAGCGGTAATTCGTTTGATCAAGAACTGGGCAAAAAACTTTTTAATAAGCTACCAGGAGCCTTAGGAAGAGAAATAGAAGAAAGATGGAATAAGCGTGATGGAATTCTACAAAATCCTAACGCCAGATGGTCTATAGGACACAGAATACAACATGTCATGGAAATACTCCAAGAGAAGTGTACACACCTACAAATACAGAAATAGCTTAAACAAAATGAGCTGAGTTTTTGTAAAAGCGTAATATACACTACTCAGAGCTATGACAAAGAACCTCAGAAAAGAAAGAGTTATAAAAAGAAGAAGAAATACGGTTATCAGAACTACGATGTATACGATAAGAAAAGGTACTATCTCAGAAAATCTACAGCTAAAAAACCATACTTAGACAAGAATAAACATATAAGAAAATATAGAAACGATAGGACCTATAAAAATAGATTAGAATGCTTTACTTGCGGAAGCATAGAACATCTGGCCAATACGTGCCCAAAAAGAATAAATAATAACTCAAAGAATGCGCAACTAATAGAAGATTTCCAAGAGACTCTGATAAACGTAGACGAATATATGTCAGACACTGAAAGTATATACTCCATAGTAAGTATAGATATACAGAACGATAAAAGAATAGAATCTTCCGGCTCAGAGGCGGACGAATTTATTAACGAAATAGGAATAGAAAAACTAGACATAGCAGAAGACTTTAATAATCTAGTTAATACTTCTACAGAATGCGACCATTTGTTTGAAAATAACAAAGGTCTAGATAGCACTCCCTGTTGCATCTGCAGATGATTTCCAAGCAGAAGTAAAAGGGCTAAGTGCAAAAAATGCTATATTGAAGGATGCATCAACTGCCTCCAGAAAGAATTAAATATTGTAATAAATACAAAAACCGAGACTGGAAAGGTAAAGAAAGACGTATTAATAGACGAAACTTTACCTGTAAGAGTAATCACTTTAGAAACAAGACTAAATAATCTAGAAATTAGATTAACCAAACTAGAAAAAAATAAACAGTTGATAACAGAAGAAAATTGCATATTAGAAGAAGATAATGAGATAGAACCAGAAATAGCGTCAGAATTACTAAACGCAGAAGATAAAATTTTAATGTGTAATGAAGACAAAAAATTTAGTGCCCTAAGATTAATGACTAAGGTAAGAATTAAAGATTATGAAATTACAACGCTCGCGTTAGTAGATACAGGATGCACTAGAATCATTCTAAACAAAAAGATAATTCCGCAGCATCTGATAAAAACTCTGGATAAACCATCCTCAGCAGTGCAGATGGACGGAACGCACAATTTCTACAGATTTTACCTGCAAGAAGCTAATATTAGTTTTATCAATACTTGCTCAAAGAATCCTAGTTATAAATTAGATAAAGTATTGGTTAGAGAGTTAAATATAAATACAGACTTTGTGATAGGTTTAGATTTCCTTTTAAACAATAACGGAAGTTGTACTATCACTAGAGATGGCATAATACTGCAGAAAAATAGTACTTATGCCCCAGTATATACACAAAAAATAGATACAAAAATTACCCAAATAACACCTGTAAATCTAAGTAACAAAAAAGCTAGTTGTTGCTCAGACTGTAATAATAACGAAAGTTGCTGCAGTCCAGAGTCAAGTTTTTTATTACAGGATTTACTTTTAGAAGACTATGCCTTAGAAAAGAATTATACTTTAATAGATTTGGCAACAGATTTCTACAATTTCAAATCAGGAATAGACAAAATAGGAATAATAAAAGATAAAAAAGACTTAGAAAACGTAGTAAAGATATTAGATGAATTAGAAATAATAGGAGAAAAACCTCTTAGGCATTGGAACAATAATAAGATTTTATGTAAATTAGACATCATAAATCCAGAATACATAATAAGAACAACGTCCATAGAATCTACTAATCAAGATTTAGAAGACTTTAAAAGTCAGATAAAAGAATTACTAAGCTTAGAGATTATACGAAGATCAACTTCTAAACACAGGTCAGCTGCTTTCATAGTTAGAAACCATTCAGAAATAGTCAGAGGAAAGGCAAGAATGGTAATTAATTATAAAAGATTAAACGATAATACTAGAAGTGATGGATATAAATTGCCAGACAAAACAGAACTAATAAATAGGATACAAGGAAAGAACATGTTTAGTAAGTTTGACTGTAAGTCAGGGTATTGGCAAGTCAAAATGCATCCAGATAGCATCGAATGGACTGCATTTACCTGCCCTGAAGGACATTTCGAATGGTTGGTAATGCCGTTCGGACTAAAGACTGCTCCACCCATTTTTCAAAGAAAAATGGATGAAATATTTGAAGACTACAAAAGATTTACTATAGTCTATGTAGACGATATTTTAGTATTTAGCTCTAACATGGCAGAACATTTAGGGCATCTACAGACAGTGTTTAGACTTTTTGTAGACAATGGCATAATCATTAGCAAAAAAAGGATGGAACTTTGTAAAGCATATATTAACTTCTTAGGAGTCACCATCGGCGAAGGAAAGATTAAACTTCAGCCTCACATAGCTAAGAAGGCATTAGATATGCCAGATAAATTAGACAACACTAAAGACCTACAAAAATTCTTAGGAATTCTTAACTATGCCAGAACGTTCATAAAAGACTTAGGCAAGATAGCTGGACCTCTCTATTCAAAGACAGGTTCCACTGGACAAAAGAAGTTTAATGCAGAAGATATAAAAATAATAAAACTGCTTAAACAAAGAATCCAAAACATTCCAGACTTAAACATGCCTTTAGAATCAGACTATTTAATTATAGAAACAGATGGAAGCTTCGAAGGATGGGGTGCTGTCCTAAAAGCTAGAACAAACAAATACAGTAGCAAGACTACAGAAAAGATTTGTGCTTACCAGAGTGGAAAGTACAAAGAAAAAGGTAATATGAGTAGCATAGACGCAGAAATATTAGCAGTAATATACGGATTAAATGCTTTTAGACTATATATTTTAAATAAACCAGAAACTTTAGTAAGAACAGACTGTGAAGCAATTGTAAAGTTTCACCAAAAGATTAATGATAAGAATAGTAGCAGACGAAGATTGTTAAATTTCCTTGATACAATTTCAATATATAACCTTGTGTTTGAACATATCAAAGGAAAAGACAATAATTTAGCAGATCAGCTAAGTAGACTAAAAATCACGTCTAACTAACAGTTTTTATGATTTATCTGTTTAACAGAATGAGTTCTTCAAGACAAACAGACAAAGGGAAAGGCCCGGCCAAACCCATAGACACTTATAGACAAGCAATGTTGGGTAATCTGAATTTCAGACCCACGGCTACTATAGACACTCCTGCTTTAGAAAGACTTCAGTTTGGTAAGAATAATTTAGTTTGTTTTCCTCCTTCTAACCTTACTTTTAAAGTATTACCAGATTTCGTGATAGACAAAGAACAGAGATGCCTTATAGACAACTTATGGATGGCACATAACAAGAAAGACAACAACCACTTTATAGCAACTCTAAATAGTGTTTGTTTTTACCTCAACGAAAAGAATTTAAACAAAAAATTTAAATTTTATGTTGTGGTACACGGGAAAACAAATGGTATTTTTCAGACTTGGCTGGAAGTGTTAGATTCTATAAAAGATTTCAAGACTCCTTTATTCAAAGGATTTAATGTATTTACTGAAGCTTTAGACTATGCCCGAGGAACCCTCGGACCAAATTTCTTCATTTCCCCAGCTCTCAGACATACTCAAAACCAAACTCCCCAATACAACATACAAAAAGACACAGACAAAATTATCTTTTGTGATCATTGCAGCTCCATGACAAAAGCATTTAAAAGACTAAATTTAGCCAAAGAAGAAAGTCAGACACAGAACATCTACCTCTTAAAGAAAGTCACAGAACTAGAAATACTCCTCAGACAAAAAGACAATAGCCAACAAACTCAGAGTTCTCCATCTCCTAAAATGGATGAGACAGGTGTGCATTCCCTTCTGAATGCTAAGAAACCTATTGTATCGGGTAAAGATACAGCTAGTCCGGTGCAAACGGTTGCCGGTAAAGACTTAACAAATCCGTTAATGGCTGTCACTTTGCCAAAAAGTGAAGAAGAACCCAGTTCTTCAAAAAACAGAAGAAGACTCCCTAGAACATTAACCGGATCCCAAGCAAGGAATATACAGACAAAGAAAAAACAGACAAAAAATATAGAACAAATCATCAAAGAAATATTAGAAAACATTTTCAAAGAACAGACCACGACGAAACAGGAAGACAAATTTGAAAACCCAGACCCTACTACAGGACTAAAATCTCAACGTATTAATTCAGATGACATAGACCATGTTTCAGAAACTAGTTCGGGAGACGAATTCTTAGAATCAAATTTCCAGGACAGTCAAGATCCAAATGCAGATGATGATTCTGGAATGAGTTTCGACTCAGTAACTATGCATAATTTGGACACTTAGTCCAAAGCAAGAAGACATAAATAGGAGACGACAATAATTAAAAAAGATGCTAAAGTAAAGAGACGGAGCACTCAGCAGACGGAAAAGACAGCACTCAGCAGACAGAAAGGACAGCAGCTTTTGAAAAATCAGAAAAAGAAGAAAAGTCAAAAGTTAAAGCAACTATGGGGCCCACAGCGCACCCAGCTGTTAACTTTGAAAGATTCTTTTTTGAAGATGAAGTCCGAAGTTTGAAGTCCGAAGACAACTATAAATACCAAACCCCTCTCAGACCCGAAGGACACACAGCAATAGAGAGAGAAAAATCGAGAGAAACCTCCTTCAAGAAATGAAAGACTCCCTCTCCCCATCTTCTTAAACCTACCTTGTAAATATTTTTTCAGTGTGTGTGCATAGGAATAAACCTTAGTGTGCAAAGGCTTTCCGGGACTCCCAAAAGGGAAACCTCCCTGCTCATCTAGATATGTAAGTTTTTCTTTTCAGTAGTTTATCTCCTACAATGTAAATTATGAGTGTTTATGTTATGAAATCCTGTAGAAATACAGGAGCCAATTGTTTAATATCTGTTTGATGTTCTTATTTTTATCATGAATCTTTACTTACTATTATAATCTATGTTAAAAATCTGGAACTTACTGTTATAATTTTGAACTATGAAATGTTGGATATGGTTATTATTTGGACCTAGTATATGGTTATCTGTAGACTCCGTCACGACATCCATGGATGAGCTTGTAAATTCCTATATCAACGGTGGTTGATGATTGGCCTGTTGTTGTCCGTTGAAGGACTGTTTTGGCCTGAAAATTGGGTGTAGCTCAAGACGACCGTCCTGATAGGGGTAAAGTCTGGCAGAAGAGATGAACAGTTCAGATAAAGAAGTAAAAGGCATAACTTAGTTTAAAACGTAATAGTAACTAAAGATGGATAACAGAGATGATGAATAGTAAATAGAGACTAGTGACTGCACAGAGTCCAGAGATAGAAAATAAAAATAAAAAATTATTTTTATTTTACCAAGGAGATAGACTTTGATAAAGTAACTTACTTTGACAGATGAATACAGGAAGGGAGTACTGAGTAGGACTTACAACTATTTGAATACCCCCCTTTATTTATCGAAATATTATTGAAATATACACCCCCCTACTATATTATATATATATATATATATATATATATATATATATACTATAGCCACAACGTGATTATATACATCAACATATATATACATATAGAACTATATATACAACAATGTGATTTGGTGTGGTTAGGGCAGCACCATTTTATTTTTAGAGCAGCAACGTTACTTACAAATTCGAGAGAGCAACACACGAGTTTTATTCTCCGTTTCGATCCTGTTGTTCCGTTTGTCGTGTTGTCGAATTTGGAGTTTCTTCAAAATGAAGTAAGGTGGAAGAAGAGTAGTTCTTGGCATATAAGTGAAGAATTATCTTCCCCTAGGTGTATTTGAGTTTATCCAAGTGATAGATAAGTAATTAGATGAGAAAGTACAGAATTTATACCAGAATTCGCAGTTGATGTTGTTATTTTCATGTGGACTATGTGGTGGTTGTTTTGAGTTATTTTGTGGGCTGGAAATTAGTGGAATAACATGAGTATATTGTTGTTATTTTTATTGAAATGTTCATGAAGAAATAAAAGGAGTTTAAGATATACTTTTGTTAATGTTAAATCGAGCATGCCACTCGTTGAATCGTTGGGTTGTTTAAAAAACCTATTAAGAAGTTATTGTTTGTTTGGGATTCTATTATGACTGTCTTGAACTTGTGGGAGGTTAAAGAAATAGGGAAGATGCTGCCCATTTTGTTATGAAATAAAGTTTATCGTTCAAAATACGATCGTTATATCACTTGTAATATGACGTTAGAATCATTTCATTGTTATAGACTAAGGAGTGGTGAGATAAGCGTGGTTGTTTTTGGGTAGAAGGTTACAAAGGTATGTTAAGGTTCTTCATTTTCTTACTTGGCATGTCCAATTTTGACACGAGTCTATGTCCCTAAAGGAGTTCCGATTTCATTTTCTTTAAAGTTATATTATTGTTTTATCCTATTTGTCCCTTGTCGGGAATACTTTCAGTAGTTAGAGCTTATTGTGTGCATAAGAACTGTTGATTGTTTTATATGTATATATATTGTTGATAGTTGTTGGATTGTTTTTGTGAGAAAAACCAAGCCTATAGGGCTGGGTAGATAACACTGAGCCTATATGGCCGGGTAGATAACACCGAGCCTCCTATGGCTAGGTAGATACACACCGAGCCCTATATGTGGCCGGGTAGATGCAATAGTATATTATGTATATAAGTTTAGTAGAGACAGACGAGTACATTCCAGGTTATCTATGACCTTATCTTTGCTCAGCAGACATATGTTACAGTTTCAATTATATAGCCGACTTACATACTCAGTACATTATATCATACTGACGTCTTTTTGTTTGTGGATGTTACATTATGCCTGCAGGTTTTGAGAGACATATAGAGAGGCCTCCCGAGTAGTATGTCAAAGTTCAGCTGATCGGTAAGATCCATCTTAGTCGGAGTTACCATGTCCATGTTTTGAGAGTCTTCTTGTATATATAGACATTATGGGCAGGTCGGGCCCTGTCTCGATCGTTGCACAGTTATACTTCTCTAGAGTCTTGTAGACCTAATCATTTTGTTGTGTATGTCAGCATGATGACCTTGCCGGCATGTATATACATATATGTCTTTTGAGTTGACTTCGTTTCAGAAGAAATATATGCTATTACAGATTGCACAGTGTATGGACTTGTCGGCCTAAATTAGTGTTGTCTACAGCATCCGCAAGTTATAGATGGTTCACTCGGGGTCAAGTAAGGCGAGGGGTGCCGGCCACGCTTCCCCTGGTTTGGGGCGTGACATGTAAGATCTGTTCTCACATACCCTCGCATGTGCAGACTGGCCTCTACAAAAGCTGATCCGCAGGTGCGGTGAAATACTCACAAGGAAGATTTCGCCCAGTTCCAAAATATTAATACCCAATGATCCCAATACAAACTCTAAATATTCCCGCGGATAATTGACTGACCGAATTTCCTCGCATCCCCAGATTCTGACATGACATTATTACGATACTCACTAACCATTGATCGTCCCCCAATTAGACATAAAACAAAAATATCCTACCCGATAGCCTCGGAAGGCGAAACGAGACCCGACTGCGCTGTACTTTGATGTATACTTGACAATTTCCAACGGAACCGCGAACCATAAATTTTGACCTAAAATTAATTCCCTCAGTTTCGAACTTTGAGAACTTCTATCCTTATGATCATTTCTCAAAATCTTTGGCAAATTCATCACGAGGTGCGTGTCATCCACCCATGCAAGTCACGATGTTGGATTTAGAGTTAAGAAAATGAGGTACTTTGGCCGGACACGTTAAGAACTCAAAACGACCGAGCGGATCTTTTAACTGTTGGAATGAAAAACATTACATATTATGCAGATGTTTTAGGTGATCTGTTTGGAATGTTTTGGCATTTAATATGTTAAGATCCAAACTGTTTGTTCTTGCTTTCAAAAGCTATATTTTTGTTCTTAAGTTTTAAATATGATAATGCAATGTTTGGTCCATCTGCAGATGATGCATTACACAATGTGTAAATTTAAAAAATGGATGAAAGCTCTATTTTTGTGTTCAGCTTTCCAATGTGACAATGAAAACCTTTAATCCATCTGCACTTTGTAACAAAATTTCCATCTTTAGCATTGCTAATTATACAGATGAAAAAAATGCTCCATTTGTTACTTCATCTTTCAAAAGAGATTATGCAAAAATTTATCCATTTGCACTTGGTAATATTTTTTCCATCTTAATTATTACACATTGTGCAGATAAAAAAATGCTCTAGTTGTTTCTTCATCTTTCAAATGAGATAATGCAAAAATTTATCCATCTGCACTTGGTGGAAAAGAAATTCCATCGTTAAGTATTACACATTATGCAGGTGCAAAAATACTCCATTTGTTTCTTCATCTTTCAAATGAGATAATGCAAAATGCTATCCATCTTCACTTAGTGCAATACACATTGTGCTGATTCACAAAAAAAGAGGTTATATTCCTGCATTGTGTTTTTGTAAAATGATAACTTGCACATGAATAACGATCAGTAAATTTTGGACAAATACAATGTGGGCATTCTAATTTCATTGGAGTTTTGCATACTTCTAACTTTATGCCTATATATTTGCAAATGTAAATACTCTACTGTAATGAATCATCGATATTCAGAGAATTAAGACATGAGAATCAAGACAACAAATAACTAGAACTTTCCTCTATTGTTGGTCAAGGCGAAATCCTAAAGAAAATGTCGATTTTTGGAAAATGAATTAGCCTATCTTTGGATCGATTAAGCCTTTGTTATACCCACCAAATAAATAATATCCCTAGTGTCCAAATTTAGAGTTTTTATGTCGTTTATATTTCATTCAAAACCTCATAACCCAATGAAAAATATGTATATATACCTTTCTCGTCGTTGCAACCTCCATTTTGTATGACACACACAAAAAAAGAGATGTATTTCACCATCCTTTCATTATTTTTTTGGCTTGGTTTAAAATTAAGAAATACGATGATAGACTACGGAAGATGCAGGACGCAAAGTGATTTAGGGTACCTATGAAGCTCCGAAAAAAAGATATATGTCCGTATATTTGAAAAACAATAACAACAAGAAGAGAGTATGTGTATATTCGTGCGTACTTGCAATAAAATGAGGGGTGTAGTAATTGAAACCCTCGTGATCGGCTCTAACACTCATACCAAGTTATAAAAATTTTGTGGTCAAAAGATATATATGTATATATATCTAGCCAGGAAAAATTTAAGATTGTTGACACTTGTTTTTTATCCTCCAATAATTTTATTTAATTATTCAGGATTCTCGAGTCATAGACGGAGTAGAATATATTTTCACAGTGACAAGAATGACTTTACGAAATTATTCCGGAAGTGTTTTGTCATTTCATTGGACAAAAGATCATCTAATATATTTATCGTATATCATATCCTATTGTCACAACATTTGATCATTAATTGCAATTTTAGAATCTTAAATGATAATTGTGAAATTATTTATCTTAAAATTTTTAATTTAAATTAATCAATATTTATTCCGTCAAAATTCGAAAAAAATTGTTTAACTAAATAGGATGGTTAAGTTACCTCTCAATTTCAAATTTTTGTTGGTAACCTAAGTATTTCAATTTCTAATTAGTGTCGAATTTGGGCTTTAATTGAAGCATTTGACCGAAGTGGGTCTATAATTGAAATCACTTGGCTAATAATTGATTTAAATTATGACCATTTGTCCATTTTCCCTCTTTAAAAACAGATTTGGGCCTTTCTATATTACAAATCGGTCGAGCCCAAGTCGAAATGACCCGGACCCAGCCCAACTTCTCTTTGAACGCTTAAAGCGTATACCCGACTCCTATCCCATTTCCCCTTTAAAGATTGTAAAGAGACCCTCGTTTCTCTCCTGTCCTTCGTCTTCAAGCCCAGCTTTGGAAATGTCACAGTATTGTGACCCTTCTGCGAGTTGTGTGTGCCTCAACAAGGCAAGCATTAATGTTTTTCCTTGTCCCATCCCTCACGCCACCGTACGATAGCACCAAGGAGGTGAGGTTACCCCTCTTTCGTTACTTTTTCGCTGCAAGTTTTAATTGCCCTTGTTTCATACGATTTCAAACGATGGCCTTGGATTGGTTAAGAACTTTTGGAGGGAAATCCCCCCCCCCCCCCAACTTGTTCTCCCACATCAGTCTCAACCCTAATTTATCGGGTTTCATAGTATCTATAAATCGAACCTTCACCCTCGCTGCCACGGGTCAATAATTTGAGTTTTGAGCTTGTTTATTTGACGAGCTTAACCTGATTGTCTAATTTTAAGGATTTACTTTGATCAATTTGGGTTCCAAGCCCTTTGGTGGAACACTAAGTGTCGATTTAGGTCCGTCAGTTTTAAAATTTTCTTTTTCATGCGTGTGCGAGTAAAATCGTGTGGATGAGTGAAGGATCCAAGCCCCCAAATCGATTTGGCTGTCACTACAAGAGGTAATTCCTAATCCTTTTGGTTTTTTGTTTAATTTTCATTAATATTAGCTTAATATAGGATAGCCATGCATTATGTGTTATTTTCTAGTGATTATGTATAGTTATAAACTGTTTGAAGGTGTGATAAATGTGTGGAAGCATGTATTAGATCAAAAGAAGCATGATTAGCAAAGTTAGATTAGTAAATAATGTTAATTACATCACCTAATACTAGCCTAAGCCTAGCAATGAACTAAGAGTATTGATATTCGGCCTAACCAATTCGGTTTTGCTAAAAAGAGACCAGGACTTAACATTAAAATGCTATTACAATCATATTGAGACCACCATATGGCTTAAAGAAATAGGAATGCCTTAAAAATGAACATGGTTGTTACTTTGTTTATATGTTGTAGTTAAATATAGATATAGGATCAAACAGAACAAGGGGATGACCTTAACATGATCTAAGAGAAACCTATAGGTTATAGGTTGGTTAAACAGACTTTGAAACTATGTTTTGAACCTGTTGATGCTTTAGAAGACTGTTGTGTCTTGATATAATATTTGGCGAAGATGTTTGAATTTATGGACCTTGTCACTTAGGGTTGAATTCAGGTTCTTTTGTTTAAAAATATGATATTTCTGATTGTTCTCAATTATAACATGTGGTATATATGAAGAATGTGATGTATGTGAATTCATGATACCTTTAGAATGCCTCTTCTTAACCTATTTAAGTATGCATGATCAATTGTGGGTATGTTGGGGTGTTGGGATTGGTATCTGAAAGCATACTAACTAAATAAGTGATTATAGCCATCATGTGTCAATTCTACTCAATGTCTTCCTTATCTTTTGATGTGTTCTAAGTAGGGATGATCCTAAGGGTCTTTAGTTTGTGTTTATATACTATGCTAGGTCTGCTTAGCATTGTCAATATCGCAACCCCTTTTCAGAAATCCTGGTGGCACCTACACATTTCCACCGGTAGGCGAACCACTTCCCATATAAATAAAATGATATGAAATAAATGCGGAAATATAATCAAATTATCAATACACCCCAAAATTTGGTCTGTGATACAAGAGCACTACTACAGAATACAAGTCTGAATGAAGGCAACATAGGCTAAAACTGAATAACACACTCAAAATATCTAACTACGTCTTTCGAATCCAAATGTAAAAACATAGTAAGGGAATAAGCACCCAAGGCATGCCGGAAGAAGAATCATCACCTTGGAATGACGAAATCCACATGCCCAGACTCACACTCGAGCTCGCAAACTAGTAGATGGACCTGTATCTGCATCACAAAATATGTAGCAAGCATATCATGAGTACACAACATACCCTCGTAGACATCATAGACCGACAATGACGAAAGATACGTAACAGAGATTAATATCAAGTTGACACCAGATAAGCCTATACTAGATAGTTCAGTAGCCCATATAAATCACGTTATACACATATCAATACACCGATTCAACAAGTCATAATGTTCACATAAGGTTCTACTCACAGTCAATTACAATCAATCCATACAAGGACCTTACTATCATAGTACCAAACGACTAGTACACTCTTGTTCAAGTCATATTCAAGATTAACCCCATTTGCCCAACCTTAATACATCAATAAACAAGTCAACACTTAGATCACAACGATCCTTTTTGAACGCTTTCCGGGAATATTACACTTAAGCTAACCATGATGACATTAACACCTCTATTATTTTTAGTCTTTGATTTAGCTAAGTCTCTATACAATTATATTCTAACATGCGTAGATCATGCAGTGTTTACCTTCCTAATGGCAACACATATCACATGTTCCTTACTAGACTTGGTAACTAATCACACGGTTAATTAACAGATAACACGCAATGCACATATTTTCCATGGATCTAGACAAAAATCCTGACATATTGACACTCCCGACCACAGTAGCAGTAGACATCAAAGACTTAGACTTACAAATTATAACAACAAAAAACCCATGCATAAGAAGTCAAGCCACACGTGGCAACCAATTCAATATTTATCCAAGTATTCATAGATCCAATTATCCTGGTATCCACAGAGACAAGCCCAATCATGGCAATCAACCGATCCACATTATCCAACAATAGATAATCAATGTATAGTTGTATGTATGATATGAATGCAAATGCAAAGGCCAGGTACCTTTATCAATCTGGTATATAGTACGTCAAGGTTTTATTCTGAACTGTACACCTATGGGGGACCCAAGAAATCCATATACCCCTTCGAAATGTCCCATCGGAGCCTAGCTTTTGGCTATAATAATATTTATTGCAAGCGTGCAACCCTGATCCTTGCGTATCATTATACCCGTTGCAGCGTGCAACCCGAGCCATCCGTATGATCATCATCTCAATGTTTCCATAATCTCATAGTGTTCTTACCTTTTTCGATCCCTTGGACTCGCATCATTTTCATACCTCTCATATAAATATAATAGAACCATAAGTGTATGAATGCAAATGACAATACAAGGCAAGAAATCAAAATGTATGCAATACAACCAAGTATAGGAGATGAGTAACACATGCTTTAAGAATTCAACAACAAGTAATCCAAGTACAATCTAGATATCATATCAAACAGTTCAACCACAATAATTAAAGTACCATCAGGATATCATACCAAGCAGTCCAACTACAATAATCCAAGTACAATTAGGATATCATATCAAAGTAGGTGTGATGAATAAACACGACAATATCAAATATGGAAATGATCCCACATAATGGAGACAAGTCTAACTAACAACAGTCGGAATCAGCTTAAGGCTGATTCCCCAAATTACCCATCAACACATTTCAACACCGATATGCACTCAACCATTCATCACAACCGTTTGAGTCAGACCCTCAAACATGTCCAATACCCCTCAACATTTATAAATACTATGTACTTCTATTGGAGTCTCAAAAACTAAACTGTAGCCTACCTCAAAGACGAGCAGGAGACACAAACTCCTAATCCACAAGTCTTCCCGAGTGAATATCAGACAGTCATAGTTGAAACAAGCGCATGAAGTTCTTATGTTACCACACACATTCAATCAACACATAAGGACCAATTCTACATTACACATGATTATAATGATACTAAACATGTCTTGTAAGGAACTCGAGGTCAAAACTAAATCTAAAACTTTGTCCCGGACCCCAAGGATCAAAATGGTAATTTTATTAAGAAACTGAATTTAATATTATCAAAAAAGTGTTCAATGGGTTCATACGAATCTAACAACACCCATATTGCTATACTTTAATCCAAAACACAAAAAGTGACCTCAAGCCCACAAGGGCAAAATTGGAAATTTAAGTTAGAAACAAGTTACCCATAATTTAAATAGTCATAATCCAAAGTTTCATGAAATTCTAACCCCGATTGAGCCTCTAATTTTATGACTTTGTCAAAACCCTCTTTGTGTCAAAACCAATAAATCGAAGTTTGCAAAATTCGGATTGAAATTAAAATTTATGTTAGAAATAGTTTAACGAAGGTTCAAACAAGCCAATAACCTAGAATTTACTCAAATTCAACCATAATTAATTGAAGAAAACTCAAATTTTAACTTAGGGTTTAAAACCCCCAATTATTCCCAACCAAACACAGATAAAATTGATAACCAACAGAAATCATCTTAACGAAATGTCAAAATAAAGGTTGAATACTTACCCCCTTGTTGAGATGAGAACAACCCCGTGAAAATCACCTTAATCGGAGCTCTAAAGCTCAAGTTATGTGCAAAATACTAAATAGACGCATTCTGATTTTTAATACACAAACATTTCTGCTTCGGTGGACCAATTTCTGCCCCGGCGCACACGAGAAACCAATAATTTTTTCCGAAACTAAAATGAGCATAACTCCCTCATACGGTATCGAAATTCGACGATTCAAGTTGCTACGGATCACAAATTTCGATACATATCTATTCCAACAATCAAAATTCAATTATATCATCAAAATGAATATAATGGTATATTGAAGCGTCGAAGGCGAGCGACTTATGCCAATGATTCAAACACCTAAACTTGACCAAATGAAGTACAAATCCAATTCCAAAAGTTCCTACAAGTTGCAAATGATTATACGAAGCCACTTGAACTCTCAAAACACCAAAACGGATCCTTCTTGACCCGATGTTGACAATGGTCAACTCCAAATCATCTCCACCAACCACCTTAATCACATCCGAACCTCTCGAGAACCTAACCAACGACTCGACTAAGTCATAAATCACGTTTCGGAGATAATGAAATAGACAAAATTTCAAAAAAGATGCATTTTCCGTCGATGTTTACTTTGGTCAAACTTTTTCATTTCTTAACTTAAGGATTTCTAAAATATCTTTTTCATTATCCAAAACTCCTGCGAAAGTCTTGGGAATCGCTCCACCTATCACCACAAGTCAAGTACACTCTAACGATGCTAGGGGAAGGATCAACAGGGGTAAAATGATAAAATTCCTAAATTACCAAACAGGTCGTTACATCAGATACCAATTAAACAAATGTTCGTTCCTGAACAAAAAAAGGCATGTACGAAAGCCGACGAGTAATCAAGGAATATCCATCATAGCAAGAAATATACTGACACTACAACTTGTTCACTATATCATTCAAATTGTCGTTAACTTAACTTAATGACTCAAGTCTCCATTCCTTCATAACCGAAATTTCTTTCATAGTTGATTCTCTAATGTAGGAATTGACTAAGCTCAAATTCCCTTATTTGATCACCACTGTACCTCTTTACGTGACCGATTGAATCCGCAATTATCACTATAATCACCATTATCCTTTAGTTGTAGCCACCACCAAAATCTAATATGTATCTGATAACATGGTTTGATTCTACTAGCCTGCCTTCTCAATAATCAAGGTCATTATTGCACAAAATCCCTTAGAAACATATACACACACGTCACAAGTCCAATTTTCCTCGAATCTCTAAATCACCACACTATAAGCATACATAATGATTACCTTATCGTGTCAGATCCGTAGAAAATCAGCTGATCATTATACAGACTTTCCATAACCATTTGTACCTCCTCAATACATCGCCAAGTACCCGTGTACTATAATACTATAATTCCTTCAGGCGATATAAACATGGGCCACCCGACCCTAAATGAACAATCTAACTCGAAATAAAAAAGTTGAATCTCTAAATCATCGATAGTCATCCGAACTGATTCTATACATAATTGATAGGCTTCCCATAAGCATGCAGTGACATATTCCGTCCTCTTTCTCATGAGTAATCAATCATGTGTCATCACCCATGACTCCCAAGGTTTTATTCCATACAAGTCATCAACTTAGTACAGAAGATCCGTACCTTTCATTGTAACCTTCATGTTTCTCAACCTTCACCCGATACATAAGTTTGATAGGACCCCATGAACTCCAAATACATCAAATCTTTTTTGTACTTTATCTTAACTTGCCAACAACTTCGAACATTTCGACGCAAAGCCTACAGCCTCATTTACTACACCTTTACCCATCAAGTCTCTAATAGTAAGACCTCACTATCCCTTATCAATTCAGAAGGCATCAAATCCTGCAACCCTCGCGCCTTACCAAATCCTAACGCATCTACTATACGATCCATGCACCTTACCTTGTGCAATTACCTCCAAGTCTTTACTATGTGAAATACTCACTTGTGTTATTAGTCAACAATGCTTTAACACAGTCTACCACCAGGTGTCAATCACAAACCCCATGGAACATTCGTCATAACAGTTATTTAATTACCATAGACCTACTCCTCCGAGTATACTAACAATTTCACCCGATCTGAAAGATGCAAAACTAAAGCCACCATAATCCAACCTAACCCAAGAATTTCCATTTCTTTGAATCCAAATTCTCCCCTTTCTCAAAGAGATACCTTACTCGTTCCAAATTATCTTAATTTCTCAATTCACACCTTTCATTCAAATCATAACCACCACTAATGACCGATCACTGATCAAACCTGCTAACATTATCATATCATTTCATCAAAGTACCCTTGCCGAAAATCCCTAACCGAAATAATTCTGCTTCTATATTGGTTCATAAGTTCACTGACATGATCATCGATATTTGAAAAGCTTTTCACCACTAGTATTAGTCAAACCGTCATCAATATGTTACCGTAAATAATCTCATTGATCAACACCTTATTCGATAGTCCTTAAATGATGCTCACCCGTGAAGAACCAACCTTTACCTTATTTTGCCAAACCATACACATCCAACTAACCGTGCAATTTTTTCCTGTCCTTCGGTCAACTCCAAATTCATAATACCAGTAATTAAAAAATTCTCAAGTATTAACCTTTACATACCAATGGCCACAATCTCATCTAAAACTAAGATGCAAACTTGGTAATCCTTCAAAAATACCTCAACACTTGTCCAATGCAAGAGTTATTCTTATTAGTCGATCAGTGGATCTCATTAGCCTATGATGAGTCCAACATACCAATGCATATATGCCTTCTACAGTCACTCAATACTATACAACTGCAAAATAACTCATAAATTAACAATATCTTAGTTTCAACAATCCCCTATCATCACTAACTTCAAAAATGCCAAGTGAACCCACGAACACACATTTTAGGTGAATAAATGTGATTGTCTATTCCACTAAGCTTCACTCATTACAAGTAACACTGTCACCTGATTTCAGTCAGAAAACCATTCCCTAAAAGAACTCACAACCACTAATTCCACTCTGCTATCACAATACTATCAAATCAAAGGCAACTCAACATTTCATAGCCTATACGACATCTGCCCTTGTACACCTTGCAACTAATCCCAACCAACACGTTAGATACCAATTTTTCCTTCATACAATGGAGATTAATCCATCCAAATTCTTTCTCTTGCATCTCTGAATTGCCATTCCCACTTTCGAAAGATACCACTGAACTGAAGAGTCATAAATATAACCCCAATCAATCGTACCCTCAAATCATCGCTAGAGACTAAACTTAGTCACGCGTCAGTATCATAGTGGCACAACTCATACCCTAGCGCGCGACATCATATCAAACCATTCACACATAAATTTAAGAGTGTTACCACCATCGGTGATAGAATAGGAAGAAGAAGTTCAGATACCTATTTCATTACCACGAAAGGAATGAAGAAAGAAAAGTTTTCTAAATGTCACATAGCCTCTCGAAGATAAGTATGTACGTCTCCGCACCTAACCGCAAGACTCTACTAGACATTACTCTTGTATTTAAGATTGTTTAACCTAAAGCTCTTATACCAACTTTGTCATGACCCTTTTTGGGAATTGTGGTGGCAGCTACACATTCCCACCGGTAGGTGAACCACTTCCGATATAAATAAAACAATATGAAAGAAATGAGAAAATATAATCAAATCATCAACACACCCTAAAATTTAGTGTGTGATACAAGAGCACTAATGCAGAATACAAGTCTGAATGAAGGAGACGAAAGGCCAAAAATGAATAGCATAATCAAAATGTCTAACCACGTATTTCAAATCCAAATGTAAAGACATAGTAAGAGAATAAGCATCCAAGGCATGCCGCACGAAGCATCCTCACCCTGAAACTCCGAAATCCACTTGCCCAAACTCACACTCGAGCTCACAAACTAGTAGAGAAACCTGTATTTATATCAAAAAAGACGCACCAAGCGTAGCATGAGTACACAATGTACCTCAATAGACAACATAGGCTGACAATGACGGAAGATATGTAATAGAGATAAATATCAAGTTGACACCAGATAAGCTTATACTATATAGTTTAGTGGCCTATATAAGTCACGTTGTACACATATCAATACACTGATTCAAAAAGTCATAATGTTCACATAGGGTTCCACTCACAATCAATGTATTCACATATGCAGGGACTTTAATATCATATTACCCACCGACTAGTACTCTCTTCTCTAAGTCATATTCAAGCTTAACCCTATTTACCCAACCTTAACACATTAATAAACAAGGAAACACTTACATCACAATAACCCTTTTTGAATGCTTTCCTGGATTATTACACATAAGTTAACCATGATGATATTAACTCCTCTATTATTCTTAGTCTTGGATTTAGCCAAGTCTTTATATTCTTAAAATCTGACACATAGATAATGCAACATTTACTATATGTGTCATAGGTTTCTTACTATACTCGGTACCCAATCACAATGTCAATTAACAAAAAACATGCAATGCATATATTTTCCCTAGATCTAGAAAAAAATCCTGAGATATTGACACTCACAACCACAGTAGCAGTAGACATCAAATACTTAGACTTATAAATTATAACCACAAAACCCATGTATAAGAAATCAAGTCACACGTGGCAACTAATTTAATATTTATCCAACTGTCCACAGTCCAATTATCCAGGTATCCACATAGATAAACCCAAGCATTGAAATCAATCGATCCACATTACAAAACAACAGATAATCAATGTATAGATGTATGTATGATATGAATGCAAATGCAAATTCCAAGTACCTTTATCAATCTGCTATACAGTACGTCAAGATTTTATTATGATCCGTACACCCATAAGGGACCTACAAAGTCTATATACTCATGCGGAATATCCCATCGGAGCCTAGCTCTTGGCTATAATAATATATGTTGCAGGCGTGCAACCCCGATCCCCGTGTATCATCATACCCATTATGGCATGCAACCCGAGCTATCTGTATCATTATTATCTCAATGTTGCCATAATTTCATAGTGTTCTTACCTTTTTCGGTCCCTTGGACCTTCAGCATTTTCATACCACTCTCATGTCAATATTATAGAACCATGAGTGTGTGAATGCAAATGACAATACAAGGCAAGAATGTATGAGGTGCAACCAAGTATAGGAGATGAATAACACATGTTTTTATAATTTAACAAGAAGTAACCTGGGTACAATTAGGGTATTATATCAAAGCAGGTGTGATGAATAAACACGAAAATATCAGATATGATCACGAGCCCCCATAATGGTAATAATCCCAAATAATAACAGTCGGAATCATCTTAAGGCTGATTCCCCAAATTACCTATCAATACATTTCAACACTGGTACCCACTCAACCGTTCATCACATCCATTTGAGTGGGACCTCCAAACACTCCCAATCCCCCTAAATATTTATAACTACTATGTACTTCTATCGGAGTCTCAAAAACTATATCGTAGTCTACCTCAAAGCCGAGCAGGAGCTATGGACTCCCAATCCACAAGTCCTCCCTAGTGAATATCGAATGCTTATATTTCAAACAAGAGCATGAAGTTCCTATATTACCACACACATTCAATCAACACATAAGGACCAATTATACATTATACATGATTCTAATGATACCAAACATATCAGGTAAGGAACTCAGGATCAAAAGTAAATCTAAAACCTCATCTTGGACCCAGGGGTTAAAATGGTAATTTTATTGGGAAAACGATTTCAATATTATCAAAATAGTGTTCTATGAGTTCATACGAATCTAACAATACTCATATTGCTATACTTTAATCCTAAACCCAAAAAGTGACCCCAGAGCCACAAGGGAAAAATCGAAAATTTAAGTTAGAAACACGTTACTCATAATCTAAATAGTCATAATCCAAAGTTTCATGAAATTCTAACCTCAATTGAGCCTCCAATTTTATGACTTTGTCTAAATCCTCTTTATGTCAAAACCCATAAATCAAATGTTTGCGAAATCCGGATTGAAATCGAAATTTATTTTAGAAATAGTTTACCCAAGGTTTAAACAAGCCAAAAACCTAGAATTTACTCAAATCCAACCATAATTAATTGTGAAGAAAACTCAAAATTTTAACTTAGGGTATAAAACTCCCAATTTTCCCAACCAAACATGGATAAAATCGATAACCAACAAAAATAATCTTAAAGAAACATCAAAATAAAGGTTGAATACTTACCCCCTTGTTGAGACGAGAACAACGCCGCGAAAACCACCTCAATCAGAGCTTTAGAACTCAAGTTATGTGCAAACTACTAAATGGACGCTGTCTGATTTTTAATACACAGATATGCCTCTTCGGCAGACCAATTTCCGCCCTGGCTGATCCGCTCCAGCACCGAAAAGTCATCCCCATAGCACACCAGAAACCAACAATTGTTTCCGAAACTAAAATGGGCATATCTCTGTCATACAATATCAAAATTCGATGATTTAAGTTGTTACAGATCACAAATTTTGATATGCATCTATTAGAACAATCAAAACTCAATTCTAACATCAAATGAATATAATGGTATATTGAAAAATCGAAGGTGAGTGACTTATGTCAATGACTGAAACACCTAAACTTGACCAAACGAACTCCAAATCCAATTTCAAAAGTTCCTACAAGTCATAAATGATCATATGAAGCTACTTGAATTCTCAAAACAACTAAATGGATCCGTCTTGACTAGATGTTGACCGTGGTCAATTCCAAATTATCTCAAAAGCTAGTTTTCTCAACCAACCATCTTAATCACATCCTAACCTCACGAGAACCGAACTAATGACTCGGCTAAGTCATAAATCACGTACTGGGGCTAATAAAATTGACAAAACTTCAAAAAAGATGTATTTGCCTATGATGTTGACTTTGGTCAAACTTCTTCATTTTTCAACTTAAGGATTTCCAAAATATTCTTTTTCTTATCCAAAACTCCTCCGAAAGTATCAAAAATTGCTCCACCTATCACCGCAAGTCGAATACACTTTAATGATGCTAGGGGATGGATTAACAAGGGTAAAAGGGTAAAATTCCTAAACAACCAAATGTGTGATTAAAATCAACTTAAACGATGGCCACATGTTGATTAAATGAATGTTTTGTGTGTAGCTATATGAGATCCTTGTTAATATCCCTTCACATGTTATAGTATTATCTTGTTTGATTTGTAAGTCTAGTCTTTAAGTTATGACATCCATATTAAGCACAAACACAATCATATGCATTTAGTCAATCTTCTTATTGAGTTCTAGTTGGCTAAATATTTGTCATGAATATCTAGTAGAAGGTTGTTAGTAGCTGTCCATGTGTTCTAATTCTGATCTGGCTGATCGGCGGATCTTTCCATCATCTATATACCCCTAGAGGGTTAGAACATAGATGGTAATCTGTTTAATTAATCGTTTTTCAGAGTTAATCAAATAATAAATATGTAATAATCTTAGGTTCGATTTCATTTTTAAATAAAGTGTCTATAATCTCCTATCAACATTCAAACATCATAGTATAGTCTCCTATCAATATCCAAACATCATAACAATAGAGCAGTCATACTTATCCAATTTATGATTAGAAACATATAGTTCAAGCACATACCTCTATTCAGATTTTCAGATCACCTGAGTAGCTCAACCCACCTATGGCGCTGCCTCCCTAACGTCTCCTGACTTCACGGGATCAATGGCCTGGGTGCCTGGGAGTCCTCACGGATATCCTCTGATAATCGTCTGAAAGGTGTTGTGTTTAAACTGATATAGTCCTGAATCATAAACTATCAAAGTATTTTTACTCTTGCTTTTATGGTGTTCTTTAATTGATAAACGATTATACTTCTGCTGTTCTTAGTTGATAATCGATTATAGATTAAGGGTTGTTTAGCTGAACATTAAGAGAATTTTTATGAAGTGTAAAATTGTATTTCCGAATTTTTTGAATGCTTCTTCGTCTTTGACAAGAGGCTCCTTATATAGATAACCTCGGTATTCACTATTCTTAACTTTTTTAAAGTAAACAGTATTACTTTTAAAAAGTCGTAAAGTAAACAGTAATCAGACAAAATACTTTTTCAAAAGTCATAAAGGCTATAGTGTCCACAGTGCCTTGTCTGCTCCTTTCCGTAAAGTTGTTTTGTCGTTTTGTCTTTTGCTTTCCAAAAAAGTCGTAAAGGCAATAGTGCATGTCTGCTACTTTTCGTAAAGCTGTTTTGTCAGTATTCGGCTAATCTTCAGCTGTCCATTGTGCCTTTGGCGTTGTTCGGCAATTTGTTCAACTGTCATATTCTGGCATGACTTTCGTGAGAAATGTCATTTTCTTGTTGGGCTGCTGTCCTTTTTTCCAGTTGATAATTTTCTTCTGAAAAATATCTGTTGGAGATATTCCGTGATATTCAACTTTAATCATTTTTTGGGCCGTAAGACCATAATCATGTTGGGCACTAAGGCCTCTTTTATTTGGGCTTTACATAGTTTAAACTATGTTAAACCATATTCTTTTGGGTCGAATGACCTCTTTTCTGGGTTACCAGTAATTAATCGGTTGGATCCATAGGATCTCACATAGTAAAACTATATGTTTCCTGATATAATAATCTTTTGGGTCGTGAGGCTCTTAATCGGTTTTGGGCCATAAGGCCATAATCTTTTTGGGTCCGTAGGACTTCTTTTATGGGTTATGCAGTAAACTACATTCCCTGACCAGTATTCAATAGGGTTATGTAAAGTGAATTACATTCCCTGCATCATAATCTTTTGGTTTCAGGTAGATGAATCTACATGATACCTGTGAGAATAATCAATTCCCTCCTTATTCAAAAGGATCAGGACTTTCTTTTTTTATGTTTACCGTAGATGGTGATGGTATATCTGTTTTAATCATAGGTCGCTTCCTTTGTTCAGTCATGGTTTTATATTGTTGGATAGTCTCCTCAGCATGAGTATGCTTCAGATTGGTAATCTTGTAGAGTAAGAGAGTTAATTATGTAGTCTCCTTTACTTCAATATCATTATCATAGTAAAGGGTCATAATTTCTTCAACATCTCCTCTGGAACATCCAATGACAGATGCTTTTCGATTTCTTAACATATCATCTATTCTGGTTTTTAATGTCATTAGTCCAAATACTCGTTTAGTGCTTATTCATGTTTAGATTTTTGTCATCCCCGCTGATGGTGCTGTTCCTTCCTATTTTAAAGATTTGGCATATGACAATAGGTTTACCTTTTAGGTCTGTTGATGCATCTAAAATCTGTATTCCGTAGATCCCTTTGCCAAATGATTCCATCATCAGCTCCGTTGATCTTGTTATAATCTGTGGTAGTTTGGTGAGGTTAGTCATCTTATCATCTGTGATAATCTTGTCGATGACTCCATAAGTGAATAATCTTTCAACAATGTTCGGGTTTGCTCGTTCGCTGCATATAAACCTGGGATATTTACTCAGTTTTGTACTGCGTACAATATCAGGGTTAGTCTTATAATCGTAAAATTTGTTAATTTTCTCATAAGCATTAATCACTTCAAGTCTATACTTCAAGTTGTCTGCCATGGATACCGGTGATAAGGTTGAAGGTATTGCTGATGGCATGGTTGCAAGTTTAGACGAGAATGGTACAAAAGTTTTTTGTTGTACTGGTGGTATTGTAATCGGTGTTTTTTGTGGAGTTTCTTTTTGTAAAATTTTGAGTTTAGAAAAATCTTGTATTGCTTCCACTAGCTTGTTGATTGTTTGGGTATTCTCTTGTAATTTGGTAATCATCATTTCATTTGTTCGGATAATCTCTTGCATGGCTTTGACTATATATTCTTCGAAATCGCTGCTGCTGTTAGTCGACATTGTTATATCTGCTAAGAAAATCAGCTAAAACATTCTTAGTTCAGATATATTTTTAACAATAAAATTATATCAACAGAAGAACGATTGCCATTTTCTTTTTTTATTTAATTCTGGTAAAGGATCAATTCGGTTTGTTATAAACGCATTTACCTGAGTATTATCAGTTCTAACAATGAATTTTACTGGTAGTAAATGGTAATGAAATTTTTTTATTCCAAATTTTACTGCCAATAATTCTTTTTCGTTGATATGGTAGTTTTTCTCGTTAGGCTTCCACGTTCCACCTCCATATCCACAAATTAATCTTTTTTCTTTATCAATATCTTCTTTATCATATGTTATTAGGGCTGCTCCCCATCCTATGTCACTAGCATCTGTAAAGAGTTCTAATTGGTCTTGATCTGTTGGTACCCTGTGTTTTGGTAATGATTTTACCTTTTCTTTAATCTGGTTTATCGCCTTGGTATGTTCTTCTTTCCATTCAAAGGTTACATTTTTTAATCAAATCTTGTAATGGTTTTTTTAGATATGGTAAATCTTTTATATGATCTGAGGCATAGTTTATGACTCCTAAGAATTGCTGTACTTCTCTTTTATTCTCTAATTTTTCTTTAAAGTTTTTAATCTTTGTTACAACATGTTCTTGTAACTGTATTCCTTCATTATCCACAATGTATCCTAAAAATTCAATACTATTCTTGAATATTTCTGATTTCTTTTCCCGTGTTGGTTTACCGTTTCAATGAATTGTTCTATATGTTTTATATGATCTTTTAAATCATTGCTGTAAATCAATATGTCATCCACATATATTATACAGAAATCTGTCAATTTTTTAAATACCTGATCCATTCTTCTCTGAAATATCTGTGGTGCATTTTTTAATCCCATAGGTAGTACATTCCATTCATAGTGTCCTTGAGGGGCACTGAATGCTGTTAAAGCTCTAGATTCATTAGTCAACTTAATTTGCCAAAATCTGCTTTTACAATCGAATTTACTAAATCATTTTTTGTTTCCTAATCTGTTGATAATGTTTCTTTTATAGGGTAAAAAGTATCTATAAAAAATAGTCTTTTTATTCAATTCTCTGTAATCAATTACCATTCTAGCCTTTCCTCGTTTTAGTTCGTTATGCTTTCTTACTAAAAATGCTGGGCTACTATGTGGGCTTTTACTTTCCCTTATTACCTTCATTTCTAGTAATTCCTTAATCTGGATTTCAAACTCTTTTTGATCCGTTGGGCTATATCTTATTGGTTTTGTTCTGACTAAATCACTTGGGTCTGTCAGTTTTATTTCTCCGTATATTTTCTCTTTTTCCCATAGATGCATAGGATTTTCTCTAAAGTTAGTTTTTAATCTGTTAAGATATTTTTCTTGTAACAGTTTTAAGTTATTACTTCTGTCTGTTTTTATTGTGCATAATCTTAAAGTATTTACTGGTAGTATTCTTTTTAATATTATCCACTTATCACATGGTGATTGTAGGCTGAAAGTATTCTTATTTATAACCTGTGTTTTGAAATAATATAGGAAGTTATTTCCTAATAAAACATGTTGTTTCATATTATCTAGTTGATATACTATAGGTAATCTGAAAATAGTTTTTCCTAGTAAAATTCTCATATTTTCTGCTATTATATCTAACTCTTTTGATTGTTCATTAAATCCTGATACCTTAGCTTTATGTATTCTAGATCTTTTCCATCTATGTGATTCTAATACATCTTTTCTAGCTAAGCATATATCTGCTCCACTATCAATGAATATTTTCTGTTTTATCATTTTATTCGGTTTATATTCTATATGGGCTTCTATATTTATTGCTACCATTTAGTCAGGTTCATCCAATCTTCTATTGAGTTCTACATCTTGTTCGTATTCTTCAATTTCTAATCGATCAGTTTGATTTCTTATAGCTTCTTCTATTAGTCTTGCTATCTCTCTTTGTTTCCAATGTATTTTGTTTATTTCTTCTCTTATCTTTTCAAGTCTCTTGGTAATCTTATTATATCGATCATTGTAATACATACTTTCTGTTTCATTAACTGCTGAAGTCATAATCAGTTTATGTCGAGTATACTCATCGTACTGTATCCAATAATTTCTTTCTTCTATTAGTTTTTTTTCCTCTTTCTAATGTATTCATCTTATTCAGAACTATCTTCACTATCTGATTGTTGGTTAATATAACTCACTTTTTCTGCTTCTGATTCTTCTTCTGTTTCACTAACATAAAAGTCTTCGTAATCATACCACTTATTATTATCTTCTTTAATTTGCTGTAAGTTCATTATAAATTGTTCTGTATTTATATATTTTACTCCTTTTTTCTTTAACTTTGGGCACTTATTTGCATAGTGTCCTTTTTCGTTGCAATTCCAGCATTTACATTCTTTAACTTTTTCTTCTTTAGTCTTATCTGCTTCTATAGGGTTTACATTTCTTCTTTTCCTAAATTTTCTTTTGTATCTAAATTTATTTCTTGTATCTGGATTGTTCCTATATCTCCTAAATATTTTTTTCTTTTACAATTTCTGTATCTTCACAATTTTCTTCTTCTATGAATTCTACTACTTGTAATTCTTGATTAGTTTGTTCTGTATTATCTTCCTCTATATTACTATCTGAGGTAGTTTCATCACTCAAGATAGGACCTAACTCTATATAATGAAGACAACCACCATCTTGGCATGCATTACATCATTCAATTAGAGTGAAGATCGCAACACCATCACTGGAATTACATTACCTAAGTCTATATTATGAAGACCACGACCATCTTGGTTGACATTACATCTTACCACTAGAGTGAAGATCACTGCACCTTCGCTGGAATTATATCATGTGACATGATAGAATGAAGACCACAACGATCATGGCAGGCATTACATCATTCAACTGTAGTGATAACCACAACACCTTCACTAGAATTATATCACCTAATTCTATAGAATGAAGACCACGACAATTTCTTCTGGCATTACATCATTCCACTATAGTAAAGATTGCAACACCTTCGTTGGAATTATATCACATGGCTCTATAGAATGAAGACCAAGACCATCTTGGCTGGCATTACATCAATCAACGGGAGTGAAGACCACACACCTTCGCTGTAATTATATCACCTGACTCTATAGAATGAAGACCACGACCATCCTGGCTCGCATTATATCATTCGCTGGAGTGAAGACCACATAACCTTCGTATGAATTATAGCACCTAACTCTATATAATGAAGACAACCACCATCTTGGAATGCATTACATCATTCAATTAGAGTGAAGATCGCAACACCATCACCGGAATTATATTACCTACGTCTATATTATGAAGACCACGACCATCTTGGCTGACATTACATCTTACCACTAGAGTGAAGATCACTGCACCTTCGCTGGAATTATATCATATGACATTATAGAATGAAGACCACAACGATCATGGATGGCATTACATCATTCAACTGGAGTGATAACCACAACACCTTCACTAGAATTATATCACCTAATTCTATAGAATGAAGACCACGTCAATTTCTTCTGGCATTACATCATTCCACTGTAGTAAAGATTGCAACACCTTCGTTGAATTATATCACATGACTCTATAGAATGAAGACCAAGACCATCTTGGCTTGCATTACATCAATCAACGGGAGTGAAGACCACACACCTTCGCTGTAATTATATCACCTGACTCTATAGAATGAAGACCACGACCATCCTGGCTCGCATTATATCATTCGCTGGAGTGAAGACCACATAACCTTCGGAGGAATTGTAGCACCTAACTCTATATAATGAAGACAACCACCATCTTGGCATGCATTACATCATTCAATTAGAGTGAAGATCGCAACACCATCACTGGAATTACATTACCTAAGTCTATATTATGAAGACCACGACCATCTTGGCTGACATTACATCTTACCACTAGAGTGAAGATCACTGCACCTTCGCTGGAATTATATCATGTGACATTATAGAATGAAGACCACAACGATCATGGCAGGCATTACATCATTCAACTGGAGTGATAACCACAACACCTTCACTAGAATTATATCACCTAATTCTATAGAATGAAGACCACGGCAATTTCTTCTGGCATTACATCATTCCATTGGAGTAAATATTGCAACACCTTCGCTAGAATTATATCACATGACTCTATAGAATGAAGACCAAGACCATCTTGGCTGGCATTACATCAATCAACTGGAGTGAAGACCACACACCTTCGCTGTAATTATATCACCTGACTCTATAGAATGAAGACCACGACCATCCTGGCTCGCATTATATCATTCGATGGAGTGAAGACCACATAACCTTCGTAGGAATTATAGCACCTAACTCTATATAATGAACACAACCACCATCTTGGCATGCATTACATCATTCAATTGGAGTGAAGATCGCAACACCATCACTGGAATTACATTACCTAAGTCTATATTATGAAGACCACGACCATCTTGGCTGACATTGCATCTTACCACTAGAGTGAAGATCACTGCACCTTCGCTGGAATTATATCATGTGACATTATAGAATGAAGACCACAACGATCATGGCTGGCATTACATCATTCAACTGGAGTGATAACCACAACACCTTCACTAGAATTATATCACCTAATTCTATAGAATGAAGACCACGTCAATTTCTTCTGGCATTACATCATTCCACTATAGTAAAGATTGCAACACCTTCGTTGGAATTATATCACATGACTCTATAGAATGAAGACCAAGACCATCTTGGCTTGCATTACATCAATCAACGGGAGTGAAGACCACACACCTTCGCTGTAATTATATCACCTGACTCTATAGAATGAAGACCACGACCATCCTGGCTCGCATTATATAATTCGCTGGAGTGAAGACCACATAACCTTCGGAGGAATTGTAGCACCTAACTCTATATAATGAAGACAACCACCATCTTGGCATGCATTACATCATTCAATTAGAGTGAAGATCGCAACACCATCACTGGAATTACATTACCTAAGTCTATATTATGAAGACCACGACCATCTTGGCTGACATTGCATCTTACCACTAGAGTGAAGATCACTGCACCTTCGCTGGAATTATATCATGTGACATTATAGAATGAAGACCACAACGATCATGGCTGGCATTACATCATTCAACTGGAGTGATAACCACAACACCTTCACTAGAATTATATCACCTAATTCTATAGAATGAAGACCACGTCAATTTCTTCTGGCATTACATCATTCCACTGTAGTAAAGATTGCAACACCTTCGTTGAATTATATCACATGACTCTATAGAATGAAGACCAAGACCATCTTGGCTTGCATTACATCAATCAACGGGAGTGAAGACCACACACCTTCGCTGTAATTATATCACCTGACTCTATAGAATGAAGACCACGACCATCCTGGCTCGCATTATATCATTCGCTGGAGTGAAGACCACATAACCTTCGTAGGAATTATAGCACCTAACTCTATATAATGAAGACAACCACCATCTTGGCATGCATTACATCATTCAATTAGAGTGAAGATCGCAACACCATCACTGGAATTACATTACCTAAGTCTATATTATGAAGACCACGACCATCTTGGTTGACATTGCATCTTACCACTAGAGTGAAGATCACTGCACCTTCGCTGGAATTATATCATGTGACATTATAGAATGAAGACCACAACGATCATGGCAGGCATTACATCATTCAACTAGAGTGATAACCACAACACCTTCACTAGAATTATATCACCTAATTCTATAGAATGAAGACCACGGCAATTTCTTCTGGCATTACATCATTCCACTATAGTAAAGATTGCAACACCTTCGTTGGAATTATATCACATGACTCTATAGAATGAAGACCAAGACCATCTTGGCTTGCATTACATCAATCAACGGGAGTGAAGACCACACACCTTCGCTGTAATTATATCACCTGACTCTATAGAATGAAGACCACGACCATCCTGGCTCGCATTATATCATTCGCTGGAGTGAAGACCACATAACCTTCGTAGGAATTATAGCACCTAACTCTATATAATGAAGACAACCACCATCTTGGCATGCATTACATCATTCAATTAGAGTGAAGATCGCAACACCATCACTGGAATTACATTACCTAAGTCTATATTATGAAGACCACGACCATCTTGGCTGACATTACATCTTACCACTAGAGTGAAGATCACTGCACCTTCGCTGGAATTATATCATGTGACATTATAGAATGAAGACCACAACGATCATGGCAGGCATTACATCATTCAACTGGAGTGATAACCACAACACCTTCACTAGAATTATATCACCTAATTCTATAGAATGAATACCACGACAATTTCTTCTGGCATTACATCATTCCACTATAGTAAAGATTGCAACACCTTCGTTGGAATTATATCACATGACTCTATAGAATGAAGACCAAGACCATCTTGGCTTGCATTACATCAATCAACGGGAGTGAAGACCACACACCTTCGCTGTAATTATATCACCTGACTCTATAGAATGAAGACCACGACCATCCTGGCTCGCATTATATCATTCGCTGGAGTGAAGACCACATAACCTTCGTATGAATTATAGCACCTAACTCTATATAATGAAGACAACCACCATCTTGGCATGCATTACATCATTCAATTAGAGTGAAGATCGCAACACCATCACTGGAATTACATTACCTAAGTCTATATTATGAAGACCACGACCATCTTGGCTGACATTGCATCTTACCACTAGAGTGAAGATCACTGCACCTTCGCTGGAATTATATCATGTGACATTATAGAATGAAGACCACAACGATCATGGCTGGCATTACATCATTCAACTGGAGTGATAACCACAACACCTTCACTAGAGTTATATCACCTAATTCTATAGAATGAAGACCACGGCAATTTCTTCTGGCATTACATCATTCCACTATAGTAAAGATTGCAACACCTTCGTTGGAATTATATCACATGACTCTATAGAATGAAGACCAAGACCATCTTGGCTTGCATTACATCAATCAACGGGAGTGAAGACCACACACCTTCGCTGTAATTATATCACCTGACTCTATAGAATGAAGACCACGACCATCCTGGCTCGCATTATATCATTCGCTGGAGTGAAGACCACATAACCTTCGTAGGAATTATAGCACCTAACTCTATATAATGAAGACAACCACCATCTTGGCATGCATTACATCATTCAATTAGAGTGAAGATCGCAACACCATCACTGGAATTACATTACCTAAGTCTATATTATGAAGACCACGACCATCTTGGCTGACATTACATCTTACCACTAGAGTGAAGATCACTGCACCTTCGCTGGAATTATATCATGTGACATTATAGAATGAAGACCACAACGATCATGGCTGGCATTACATCATTCAACTGGAGTGATAACCACAACACCTTCACTAGAATTATATCACCTAATTCTATAGAATGAAGACCACGACAATTTCTTCTGGCATTACATCATTCCACTATAGTAAAGATTGCAACACCTTCGTTGGAATTATATCACATGACTCTATAGAATGAAGACCAAGACCATCTTGGCTTGCATTACATCAATCAACGGGAGTGAAGACCACACACCTTCGCTGTAATTATATCACCTGACTCTATAGAATGAAGACCACGACCATCCTGGCTCGCATTATATCATTCGCTGGAGTGAAGACCACATAACCTTCGTAGGAATTATAGCACCTAACTCTATATAATGAAGACAACCACCATCTTGGCATGCATTACATCATTCAATTAGAGTGAAGATCGCAACACCATCACTGGAATTACATTACCTAAGTCTATATTATGAAGACCACGACCATCTTGGCTGACATTGCATCTTACCACTAGAGTGAAGATCACTGCACCTTTGCTGTAATTATATCATGTGACATTATAGAATGAAGACCACAACGATCATGGCTGGCATTACATCATTCAACTGGAGTGATAACCACAACACCTTCACTAGAATTATATCACCTAATTCTATAGAATGAAGACCACGACAATTTCTTCTAGCATTACATCATTCCACTATAGTAAAGATTGCAACACCTTCGTTGGAATTATATCACATGACTCTATAGAATGAAGACCAAGACCATCTTGGCTGGCATTACATCAATCAACGGGAGTGAAGACCACACACCTTCGCTGTAATTATATCACCTGACTCTATAGAATGAAGACCACGACCATCCTGGCTCGCATTATATCATTCGCTGGAGTGAAGACCACATAACCTTCGTAGGAATTATAGCACCTAACTCTATATAATGAAGACAACCACCATCTTGGCATGCATTACATCATTCAATTAGAGTGAAGATCGCAACACCATCACTGGAATTACATTACCTAAGTCTATATTATGAAGACCACGACCATCTTGGTTGACATTACATCTTACCACTAGAGTGAAGATCACTGCACCTTCGCTGGAATTATATCATGTGACATGATAGAATGAAGACCACAACGATCATGACAGGCATTACATCATTCAATTGTAGTGATAACCACAACACCTTCACTAGAATTATATCACCTAATTCTATAGAATGAAGACCACGACAATTTCTTCTGGCATTACATCATTCCACTATAGTAAAGATTGCAACACCTTCGTTGGAATTATATCACATGACTCTATAGAATGAAGACCAAGACCATCTTGGCTGGCATTACATCAATCAACTGGAGTGAAGACCACACACCTTCGCTGTAATTATATCACCTGACTCTATAGAATGAAGACCACGACCATCCTGGCTCGCATTATATAATTCGCTAGAGTGAAGACCACATAACCTTCGGAGGAATTGTAGCACCTAACTCTATATAATGAAGACAACCACCATCTTGGCATGCATTGCATCATTCAATTAGAGTGAAGATCGCAACACCATCACTGGAATTACATTACCTAAGTCTATATTATGAAGACCACGACCATCTTGGCTGACATTGCATCTTACCACTAGAGTGAAGATCACTGCACCTTCGCTGGAATTATATCATGTGACATTATAGAATGAAGACCACAACGATCATGGCAGGCATTACATCATTCAACTGGAGTGATAACCACAACCTATTTCTATAGAATGAAGACCACGGCAATTTCTTCTGGCATTACATCATTCCACTGTAGTAAAGATTGCAACACCTTCGTTGGAATTATATCACATGACTCTATAGAATGAAGACCAAGACCATCTTGGCTGGCATTACATCAATCAACGGGAGTGAAGACCACACACCTTCGCTGTAATTATATCACCTGACTCTATAGAATGAAGACCACGACCATCCTGGCTCGCATTATATCATTTCTCTGCAGTGAAGACCACATAACCTTCGTAGGAATTATAGCACCTAACTCTATATAATGAAGACAACCACCATCTTGGCATGCATTACATCATTCAATTAGAGTGAAGATCGCAACACCATCACTGGAATTACATTACCTAAGTCTATATTATGAAGACCAGGACCATCTTGGCTGACATTGCATCTGACCACTAGAGTGAAGATCGCTGCACCTTCCCTGAAATTATATCATGTGACATTATAGAATGAAGACCACAACGATCATGGCAGGCATTACATCATTCAACTGGAGTGATAACCACAACACCTTCACTAGAATTATATCACCTAATTCTATAGAATGAAGACCACGACAATTTCTTCTAGCATTACATCATTCCACTATAGTAAAGATTGCAACACCTTCGTTGGAATTATATCACATGGCTCTATAGAATGAAGACCAAGACCATCTTGGCTGGCATTACATCAATCAACGGGAGTGAAGACCACACACCTTCGCTGTAATTATATCACCTGACTCTATAGAATGAAGACCACGACCATCCTGGCTCGCATTATATCATTCACTGGAGTGAAGACCACATAACCTTCGTAGGAATTATAGCACCTAACTCTATATAATGAAGACAACCACCATCTTGGCATGCATTACATCATTCAATTAGAGTGAAGATCGCAACACCATCACTGGAATTACATTACCTAAGTCTATATTATGAAGACCACGACCATCTTGGCTGACATTGCATCTTACCACTAGAGTGAAGATCACTGCACCTTCGCTGGAATTATATCATGTGACATTATAGAATGAAGACCACAACGATCATGGCTGGCATTACATCATTCAACTGGAGTGATAACCACAACACCTTCACTAGAATTATATCACCTAATTCTATAGAATGAAGACCACGTCAATTTCTTCTAGCATTACATCATTCCACTATAGTAAAGATTGCAACACCTTCGTTGGAATTATATCACATGACTCTATAGAATGAAGACCAAGACCATCTTGGCTTGCATTACATCAATCAACGGGAGTGAAGACCACACACCTTCGCTGTAATTATATCACCTGACTCTATAGAATGAAGACCACGACCATCCTGGCTCGCATTATATCATTCGCTGGAGTGAAGACCACATAACCTTCGTAGGAATTATAGCACCTAACTCTATATAATGAAGACAACCACCATCTTGGCATGCATTACATCATTCAATTAGAGTGAAGATCGCAACACCATCACTGGAATTACATTACCTAAGTCTATATTATGAAGACCACGACCATCTTGGTTGACATTGCATCTTACCACTAGAGTGAAGATCACTGCACCTTCGCTGGAATTATATCATGTGACATTATAGAATGAAGACCACAACGATCATGGCTGGCATTACATCATTCAACTGGAGTGATAACCACAACACCTTCACTAGAATTATATCACCTAATTCTATAGAATGAAGACCACGGCAATTTCTTCTGGCATTACATCATTCCACTATAGTAAAGATTGTAACACATTCGTTGGAATTATATCACATGACTCTATAGAATGAAGACCAAGACCATCTTGGCTGGCATTACATCAATCAACCGGAGTGAAGACCACACACCTTCGCTGTAATTATATCACCGGACTGTATAGAATGAAGACCACGACCATCCTGGCACGCATTATATCATTCGCTGGAGTGAAGACCACATAACCTTCGTAGGAATTATAGCACCTAACTCTATATAATGAAGACAACCACCATCTTGGCATGCATTACATCATTCAATTAGAGTGAAGATCGCAACACCATCACTGGAATTACATTACCTAAGTCTATATTATGAAGACCACGACCATCTTGGCTGACATTGCATCTTACCACTAGAGTGAAGATCACTGCACCTTCGCTGGAATTATATCATGTGACATTATAGAATGAAGACCACAACGATCATGGCTGGCATTACATCATTCAACTGGAGTGATAACCACAACACCTTCACTAGAATTATATCACCTAATTCTATAGAATGAAGACCACGTCAATTTCTTCTGGCATTACATCATTCCACTGTAGTAAAGATTGCAACACCATCGTTGGAATTATATCACATGGCTCTATAGAATGAAGACCAAGACCATCTTGGCTGGCATTACATCAATCAACGGGAGTGAAGACCACACACCTTCGCTGTAATTATATTACCTGACTCTATAGAATGAAGACCACGACCATCCTGGCTCGCATTATATCATTCGCTGGAGTGAAGACCACATAACCTTCGTATGAATTATAGCACCTAACTCTATATAATGAAGACAACCACCATCTTGGCATGCATTACATCATTCAATTAGAGTGAAGATCGCAACACCATCACTGGAATTACATTACCTAAGTCTATATTATGAAGACCACGACCATCTTGGTTGACATTGCATCTTACCACTAGAGTGAAGATCACTGCACCTAAGCTGGAATTATATCATGTGACATTATAGAATGAAGACCACAACGATCATGGCAGGCATTACATCATTCAACTGGAGTGATAACCACAACACCTTCACTAGAATTATATCACCTAATTCTATAGAATGAATACCACGACAATTTCTTCTGGCATTACATCATTCCACTATAGTAAAGATTGCAACACCTTCGTTGGAATTATATCACATGACTCTATAGAATGAAGACCAAGACCATCTTGGCTGGCATTACATCAATCAACGGGAGTGAAGACCACACACCTTCGCTGTAATTATATCACCTGACTCTATAGAATGAAGACCACGACCATCCTGGCTCGCATTATATCATTTCTCTGCAGTGAAGACCACATAACCTTCGTAGGAATTATAGCACCTAACTCTATATAATGAAGACAACCACCATCTTGGCATGCATTACATCATTCAATTAGAGTGAAGATCGCAACACCATCACTGGAATTACATTACCTAAGTCTATATTATGAAGACCACGACCATCTTGGCTGACATTGCATCTTACCACTAGAGTGAAGATCACTGCACCTTCGCTGGAATTATATCATGTGACATTATAGAATGAAGACCACAACGATCATGGCTGGCATTACATCATTCAACTGGAGTGATAACCACAACACCTTCACTAGAATTATATCACCTAATTCTATAGAATGAAGACCACGGCAATTTCTTCTAGCATTACATCATTCCACTATAGTAAAGATTGCAACACCTTCGTTGGAATTATATCACATGACTCTATAGAATGAAGACCAAGACCATCTTGGCTTGCATTACATCAATCAACGGGAGTGAAGACCACACACCTTCGCTGTAATTATATCACCTGACTCTATAGAATGAAGACCACGACCATCCTGGCTCGCATTATATCATTCGCTGGAGTGAAGACCACATAACCTTCGTAGGAATTATAGCACCTAACTCTATATAATGAAGACAACCACCATCTTGGCATGCATTACATCATTCAATTAGAGTGAAGATCGCAACACCATCACTGGAATTACATTACCTAAGTCTATATTATGAAGACCACGACCATCTTGGCTGACATTGCATCTTACCACTAGAGTGAAGATCACTGCACCTTCGCTGGAATTATATCATGTGACATTATAGAATGAAGACCACAACGATCATGGCAGGCATTACATCATTCAACTGGAGTGATAACCACAACACCTTCACTAGAATTATATCACCTAATTCTATAGAATGAAGACCACGTCAATTTCTTCTGGCATTACATCATTCCACTGTAGTAAAGATTGCAACACCATCGTTGGAATTATATCACATGACTCTATAGAATGAAGACCACGACCATCCTGGCTCGCATTATATCATTCGCTGGAGTGAAGACCACACACCTTCGCTGTAATTATATCACCTGACTCTATAGAATGAAGACCACGACCATCCTGGCTCGCATTATATCATTCGCTGGAGTGAAGACCACATAACCTTCGTAGGAATTATAGCACCTAACTCTATATAATGAAGACAACCACCATCTTGGAATGCATTACATCATTCAATTAGAGTGAAGATCGCAACACCATCACTGGAATTACATTACCTAAGTCTATATTATGAAGACCACGACCATCTTGGCTGACATTGCATCTTACCACTAGAGTGAAGATCACTGCACCTTCGCTGGAATTATATCATGTGACATTATAGAATGAAGACCACAACGATCATGGCTGGCATTACATCATTCAACTGGAGTGATAACCACAACACCTTCACTAGAGTTATATCACCTAATTCTATAGAATGAAGACCACGGCAATTTCTTCTGGCATTACATCATTCCACTGCAGTAAAGATTGCAACACATTCGTTGGAATTATATCACATGACTCTATAGAATGAAGACCAAGACCATCTTGGCTTGCATTACATCAATCAACGGGAGTGAAGACCACACACCTTCGCTGTAATTATATCACCTGACTCTATAGAATGAAGACCACGACCATCCTGGCTCGCATTATATCATTCGCTGGAATGAAGACCACACAACCTTCGTAGGAATTATAGCACCTAACTCTATATAATGAAGACAACCACCATCTTGGAATGCATTACATCATTCAATTAGAGTGAAGATCGCAACACCATCACTGGAATTACATTACCTAAGTCTATATTATGAAGACCACGACCATCTTGGCTGACATTGCATCTTACCACTAGAGTGAAGATCACTGCACCTTCGCTGGAATTATATCATGTGACATTATAGAATGAAGACCACAACGATCATGGCAGGCATTACATCATTCAACTGGAGTGATAACCACAACACCTTCACTAGAATTATATCACCTAATTCTATAGAATGAAGACCACGTCAATTTCTTCTGGCATTACATCATTCCACTGTAGTAAAGATTGCAACACCTTCGTTGGAATTATATCACATGACTCTATAGAATGAAGACCAAGACCATCTTGGCTTGCATTACATCAATCAACGGGAGTGAAGACCACACACCTTCGCTGTAATTATATCACCGGACTGTATAGAATGAAGACCACGACCATCCTGGCACGCATTATATCATTCGCTGGAGTGAAGACCACATAACCTTCGTAGGAATTATAGCACCTAACTCTATATAATGAAGACAACCACCATCTTGGCATGCATTACATCATTCAATTAGAGTGAAGATCGCAACACCATCACTGGAATTACATTACCTAAGTCTATATTATGAAGACCACGACCATCTTGGCTGACATTGCATCTTACCACTAGAGTGAAGATCACTGCACCTTCGCTGGAATTATATCATGTGACATTATAGAATGAAGACCACAACGATCATGGCTGGCATTACATCATTCAACTGGAGTGATAACCACAACACCTTCACTAGAATTATATCACCTAATTCTATAGAATGAAGACCACGGCAATTTCTTCTGGCATTACATCATTCCACTGTAGTAAAGATTGCAACACCTTCGTTGGAATTATATCACATGACTCTATAGAATGAAGACCAAGACCATCTTGGCTTGCATTACATCAATCAACGGGAGTGAAGACCACACACCTTCGCTGTAATTATATCACCTGACTCTATAGAATGAAGACCACGACCATCCTGGCTCGCATTATATCATTCGCTGGAGTGAAGACCACATAACCTTCGTAGGAATTATAGCACCTAACTCTATATAATGAAGACAACCACCATCTTGGCATGCATTACATCATTCAATTAGAGTGAAGATCGCAACACCATCACTGGAATTACATTACCTAAGTCTATATTATGAAGACCAGGACCATCTTGGCTGACATTGCATCTGACCACTAGAGTGAAGATCACTGCACCTTCCCTGGAATTATATCATGTGACATTATAGAATGAAGACCACAACGATCATGGCTGGCATTACATCATTCAACTGGAGTGATAACCACAACACCTTCACTAGAATTATATCACCTAATTCTATAGAATGAATACCACGACAATTTCTTCTGGCATTACATCATTCCACTATAGTAAAGATTGCAACACCTTCGTTGGAATTATATCACATGACTCTATAGAATGAAGACCAAGACCATCTTGGCTTGCATTACATCAATCAACGGGAGTGAAGACCACACACCTTCGCTGTAATTATATCACCTGACTCTATAGAATGAAGACCACGACCATCCTGGCTCGCATTATATCATTCCCTGGAGTGAAGACCACATAACCTTCGTAGGAATTATAGCACCTAACTCTATATAATGAAGACAACCACCATCCTGGCATGCATTACATCATTCAATTAGAGTGAAGATCGCAACACCATCACTGGAATTACATTACCTAAGTCTATATTATGAAGACCACGACCATCTTGGCTGACATTGCATCTTACCACTAGAGTGAAGATCACTGCACCTTTGCTGGAATTATATCATGTGACATTATAGAATGAAGACCACAACGATCATGGCAGGCATTACATCATACAACTGTAGTGATAACCACAACACCTTCACTAGTATTATATCACCTAATTCTATAGAATGAATACCACGACAATTTCTTCTGGCATTACATCATTCCACTATAGTAAAGATTGCAACACCTTCGTTGGAATTATATCACATGGCTCTATAGAATGAAGACCAAGACCATCTTGGCTGGCATTACATCAATCAACGGGAGTGAAGACCACACACCTTCGCTGTAATTATATCACCTGACTCTATAGAATGAAGACCACGACCATCCTGGCTCGCATTATATCATTCGCTGGAGTGAAGACCACATAACCTTCGTAGGAATTATAGCACCTAACTCTATATAATGAAGACAACCACCATCTTGGCATGCATTACATCATTCAATTAGAGTGAAGATCGCAACACCATCACTGGAATTACATTACCTAAGTCTATATTATGAAGACCACGACCATCTTGGCTGACATTGCATCTTACCACTAGAGTGAAGATCACTGCACCTTCCCTGGATTATATCATGTGACATTATAGAATGAAGACCACAACGATCATGGCTGGCATTACATCATTCAACTGGAGTGATAACCACAACACCTTCACTAGAATTATATCACCTAATTCTATAGAATGAATACCACGACAATTTCTTCTGGCATTACATCATTCCACTATAGTAAAGATTGCAACACCTTCGTTGGAATTATATCACATGACTCTATAGAATGAAGACCAAGACCATCTTGGCTGGCATTACATCAATCAACGGGAGTGAAGACCACACACCTTCGCTGTAATTATATCACCGGACTGTATAGAATGAAGACCACGACCATCCTGGCACGCATTATATCATTCGCTGGAGTGAAGACCACATAACCTTCGTAGGAATTATAGCACCTAACTCTATATAATGAAGACAACCACCATCTTGGCATGCATTACATCATTCAATTAGAGTGAAGATCGCAACACCATCACTGGAAATACATTACCTAAGTCTATATTATGAAGACCAGGACCATCTTGGCTGACATTGCATCTGACCACTAGAGTGAAGATCACTGCACCTTCCCTGGAATTATATCATGTGACATTATAGAATGAAGACCACAACGATCATGGCTGGCATTACATCATTCAACTGGAGTGATAACCACAACACCTTCACTAGAATTATATCACCTAATTCTATAGAATGAAGACCACGTCAATTTCTTCTGGCATTACATCATTCCACTGTAGTAAAGATTGCAACACCTTCGTTGAATTATATCACATGACTCTATAGAATGAAGACCAAGACCATCTTGGCTTGCATTACATCAATCAACGGGAGTGAAGACCACACACCTTCGCTGTAATTATATCACCTGACTCTATAGAATGAAGACCACGACCATCCTGGCTCGCATTATATCATTCGCTGGAGTGAAGACCACATAACCTTCGTAGGAATTATAGCACCTAACTCTATATAATGAAGACAACCACCATCTTGGCATGCATTACATCATTCAATTAGAGTGAAGATCGCAACACCATCACTGGAATTACATTACCTAAGTCTATATTATGAAGACCACGACCATCTTGGCTGACATTGCATCTTACCACTAGAGTGAAGATCACTGCACCTTCGCAGGAATTATATCATGTGACATTATAGAATGAAGACCACAACGATCATGGCTGGCATTACATCATTCAACTGGAGTGATAACCACAACACCTTCACTAGAATTATATCACCTAATTCTATAGAATGAAGACCACGACAATTTCTTCTGGCATTACATCATTCCACTATAGTAAAGATTGCAACACCTTCGTTGGAATTATATCACATGACTCTATAGAATGAAGACCAAGACCATCTTGGCTTGCATTACATCAATCAACGGGAGTGAAGACCACACACCTTCGCTGTAATTATATCACCTGACTCTATAGAATGAAGACCACGACCATCCTGGCTCGCATTATATCATTCGCTGGAGTGAAGACCACATAACCTTCGTAGGAATTATAGCACCTAACTCTATATAATGAAGACAACCACCATCTTGGCATGCATTACATCATTCAATTAGAGTGAAGATCGCAACACCATCACTGGAATTACATTACCTAAGTCTATATTATGAAGACCACGACCATCTTGGCTGACATTGCATCTTACCACTAGAGTGAAGATCACTGCACCTTCGTTGGAATTATATCATGTGACATTATAGAATGAAGACCACAACGATCATGGCTGGCATTACATCATTCAACTGGAGTGATAACCACAACACCTTCACTAGAATTATATCACCTAATTCTATAGAATGAAGACCACGTCAATTTCTTCTGGCATTACATCATTCCACTGTAGTAAAGATTGCAACACCTTCGTTGAATTATATCACATGACTCTATAGAATGAAGACCAAGACCATCTTGGCTTGCATTACATCAATCAACGGGAGTGAAGACCACACACCTTCGCTGTAATTATATCACCTGACTCTATAGAATGAAGACCACGACCATCCTGGCTCGCATTATATCATTCGCTGGAGTGAAGACCACATAACCTTCGTAGGAATTATAGCACCTAACTCTATATAATGAAGACAACCACCATCTTGGCATGCATTACATCATTCAATTAGAGTGAAGATCGCAACACCATCACTGGAATTACATTACCTAAGTCTATATTATGAAGACCACGACCATCTTGGCTGACATTGCATCTTACCACTAGAGTGAAGATCACTGCACCTTCGCTGGAATTATATCATGTGACATTATAGAATGAAGACCACAACGATCATGGCTGGCATTACATCATTCAACTAGAATGATAACCACAACACCTTCACTAGAATTATATCACCTAATTCTATAGAATGAATACCACGACAATTTCTTCTGGCATTACATCATTCCACTATAGTAAAGATTGCAACACCTTCGTTGAAATTATATCACATGACTCTATAGAATGAAGACCAAGACCATCTTGGCTTGCATTACATCAATCAACGGGAGTGAAGACCACACACCTTCGCTGTAATTATATCACCTGACTCTATAGAATGAAGACCACGACCATCTTGGCTGGCATTACATCAATCAACGGGAGTGAAGACCACATAACCTTCGTAGGAATTATAGCACCTAACTCTATATAATGAAGACAACCACCATCTTGGCATGCATTACATCATTCAATTAGAGTGAAGATCGCAACACCATCACTGGAATTACATTACCTAAGTCTATATTATGAAGACCACGACCATCTTGGCTGACATTGCATCTTACCACTAGAGTGAAGATCACTGCACCTTCGCTGGAATTATATCATGTGACATTATAGAATGAAGACCACAACGATCATGGCTGGCATTACATCATTCAACTGGAGTGATAACCACAACACCTTCACTAGAATTATATCACCTAATTCTATAGAATGAAGACCACGTCAATTTCTTCTGGCATTACATCATTCCACTGTAGTAAAGATTGCAACACCTTCGTTGGAATTATATCACATGACTCTATAGAATGAAGACCAAGACCATCATGGCTGGCAATACATCAATCAACTTGTGTGAAGACCATACACCTTCGCTGTAATTATATCACCTGACTCTATAGAATGAAGACCACGACCATCCTGGCTCGCATTATATAATTCGCTGGAGTGAAGACCACATAACCTTCGGAGGAATTGTAGCACCTAACTCTATATAATGAAGACAACCACCATCTTGGCATGCATTACATCATTCAATTAGAGTGAAGATCGCAACACCATCACTGGAATTACATTACCTAAGTCTATATTATGAAGACCACGACCATCTTGGCTGACATTGCATCTTACCACTAGAGTGAAGATCACTGCACCTTCGCTGGAATTATATCATGTGACATTATAGAATGAAGACCACAACGATCATGGCAGGCATTACATCATTCAACTGTAGTGATAACCACAACACCTTCACTAGAATTATATCACCTAATTCTATAGAATGAATACCACGACAATTTCTTCTGGCATTACATCATTCCACTATAGTAAAGATTGCAACACCTTCGTTGGAATTATATCACATGACTCTATAGAATGAAGACCAAGACCATCTTGGCTTGCATTACATCAATCAACGGGAGTGAAGACCACACACCTTCGTTGTAATTATATCACCTGACTCTATAGAATGAAGACCACGACCATCCTGGCTCGCATTATATCATTCGCTGGAGTGAAGACCACATAACCTTCGTAGGAATTATAGCACCTAACTCTATATAATGAAGACAACCACCATCTTGGCATGCATTACATCATTCAATTAGAGTGAAGATCGCAACACCATCACTGGAATTACATTACCTAAGTCTATATTATGAAGACCACGACCATCTTGGCTGACATTGCATCTTACCACTAGAGTGAAGATCACTGCACCTTCGCTGGAATTATATCATATGACATTATAGAATGAAGACCACAACGATCATGGCTGGCATTACATCATTCAACTGGAGTGATAACCACAACACCTTCACTAGAATTATATCACCTAATTCTATAGAATGAAGACCACGTCAATTTCTTCTGGCATTACATCATTCCACTGTAGTAAAGATTGCAACACCTTCGTTGAATTATATCACATGACTCTATAGAATGAAGACCAAGACCATCTTGGCTTGCATTACATCAATCAACGGGAGTGAAGACCACACACCTTCGCTGTAATTATATCACCTGACTCTATAGAATGAAGACCACGACCATCCTGGCTCGCATTATATCATTCGCTGGAGTGAAGACCACATAACCTTCGTAGGAATTATAGCACCTAACTCTATATAATGAAGACAACCACCATCTTGGCATGCATTACATCATTCAATTAGAGTGAAGATCGCAACACCATCACTGGAATTACATTACCTAAGTCTATATTATGAAGACCACGACCATCTTGGCTGACATTGCATCTTACCACTAGAGTGAAGATCACTGCACCTTATATCATGTGACATTATAGAATGAAGACCACAACGATCATGGCTGGCATTACATCATTCAACTGGAGTGATAACCACAACACCTTCACTAGAATTATATCACCTAATTCTATAGAATGAAGACCACGTCAATTTCTTCTGGCATTACATCATTCCACTGTAGTAAAGATTGCAACACCTTCGTTGAATTATATCACATGACTCTATAGAATGAAGACCAAGACCATCTTGGCTTGCATTACATCAATCAACGGGAGTGAAGACCACACACCTTCCCTATAATTATATCATCTGACTCTATAGAATGAAGACCACGACCATCCTGGCTCGCATTATATCATTCGCTGGAGTGAAGACCACATAACCTTCGTAGGAATTATAGCACCTAACTCTATATAATGAAGACAACCACCATCTTGGCATGCATTACATCATTCAATTAGAGTGAAGATCGCAACACCATCACTGGAATTACATTACCTAAGTCTATATTATGAAGACCACGACCATCTTGGCTGACATTACATCTTACCACTAGAGTGAAGATCACTGCACCTTCGCTGGAATTATATCATGTGACATTATAGAATGAAGACCACAACGATCATGGCTGGCATTACATCATTCAACTGGAGTGATAACCACAACACCTTCACTAGAATTATATCACCTAATTCTATAGAATGAAGACCACGTCAATTTCTTCTGGCATTACATCATTCCACTGTAGTAAAGATTGCAACACCTTCGTTGAATTATATCACATGACTCTATAGAATGAAGACCAAGACCATCTTGGCTTGCATTACATCAATCAACGGGAGTGAAGACCACACACCTTCGCTGTAATTATATCACCGGACTGTATATAATGAAGACCACGACCATCTTGGCTGGCATTACATCAATCAACTGGAGTGAAGACCACATAACCTTCGTAGGAATTATAGCACCTAACTCTATATAATGAAGACAACCACCATCTTGGCATGCATTACATCATTCAATTAGAGTGAAGATCGCAACACCATCACTGGAATTACATTACCTAAGTCTATATTATGAAGACCACGACCATCTTGGCTGACATTGCATCTGACCACTAGAGTGAAAATCACTGCACCTTCCCTGGAATTATATCATGTGACATTATAGAATGAAGACCACAACGATCATGGCTGGCATTACATCATTCAACTGGAGTGATAACCACAACACCTTCACTAGAATTATATCACCTAATTCTATAGAATGAAGACCACGTCAATTTCTTCTGGCATTACATCATTCCACTGTAGTAAAGATTGCAACACCTTCGTTGAATTATATCACATGACTCTATAGAATGAAGACCAAGACCATCTTGGCTTGCATTACATCAATCAACGGGAGTGAAGACCACACACCTTCGCTGTAATTATATCACCTGACTCTATAGAATGAAGACCACGACCATCCTGGCTCGCATTATATCATTCGCTGGAGTGAAGACCACATAACCTTCGTAGGAATTATAGCACCTAACTCTATATAATGAAGACAACCACCATCTTGGCATGCATTACATCATTCAATTAGAGTGAAGATCGCAACACCATCAACGGAATTACATTACCTAAGTCTATATTATGAAGACCACGACCATCTTGGCTGACATTGCATCTTACCACTAGAGTGAAGATCACTGCACTTGACATTATAGAATGAAGACCACAACGATCATGGCAGGCATTACATCATTCAACTGGAGTGATAACCACAACACCTTCACTAGAATTATATCACCTAATTCTATAGAATGAATACCACGACAATTTCTTCTGGCATTACATCATTCCACTATAGTAAAGATTGCAACACCTTCGTTGGAATTATATCACATGACTCTATAGAATGAAGACCAAGACCATCTTGGCTGGCATTACATCAATCAACGGGAGTGAAGACCACACACCTTCGCTGTAATTATATCACCTGACTCTATAGAATGAAGACCACGACCATCCTGGCTCGCATTATATCATTCGCTGGAGTGAAGACCACATAACCTTCGTAGGAATTATAGCACCTAACTCTATATAATGAAGACAACCACCATCTTGGCATGCATTACATCATTCAATTAGAGTGAAGATCGCAACACCATCACTGGAATTACATTACCTAAGTCTATATTATGAAGACCACGACCATCTTGGCTGACATTGCATCTGACCACTAGAGTGAAGATCACTGCACCTTCCCTGGAATTATATCATGTGACATTATAGAATGAAGACCACAACGATCATGGCTGGCATTACATCATTCAACTGGAGTGATAACCACAACACCTTCACTAGAATTATATCACCTAATTCTATAGAATGAATACCACGACAATTTCTTCTGGCATTACATCATTCCACTATAGTAAAGATTGCAACACCTTCGTTGGAATTATATCACATGACTCTATAGAATGAAGACCAAGACCATCTTGGCTTGCATTACATCAATCAACGGGAGTGAAGACCACACACCTTCGCTGTAATTATATCACCTGACTCTATAGAATGAAGACCACGACCATCCTGGCTCGCATTATATCATTCACTGGAGTGAAGACCACATAACCTTCGTAGGAATTATAGCACCTAACTCTATATAATGAAGACAACCACCATCTTGGCATGCATTACATCATTCAATTAGAGTGAAGATCGCAACACCATCACTGGAATTACATTACCTAAGTCTATATTATGAAGACCACGACCATCTTGGCTGACATTGCATCTGACCACTAGAGTGAAGATCACTGCACCTTCCCTGGAATTATATCATGTGACATTATAGAATGAAGACCACAACGATCATGGCTGGCATTACATCATTCAACTGGAGTGATAACCACAACACCTTCACTAGAATTATATCACCTAATTCTATAGAATGAATACCACGACAATTTCTTCTGGCATTACATCATTCCACTATAGTAAAGATTGCAACACCTTCGTTGGAATTATATCACATGACTCTATAGAATGAAGACCAAGACCATCTTGGCTGGCATTACATCAATCAACCGGAGTGAAGACCACACACCTTCGCTGTAATTATATCACCGGACTGTATAGAATGAAGACCACGACCATCCTGGCTCGCATTATATCATTCGCTGGAGTGAAGACCACAGAACCTTCGTAGGAATTATAGCACCTGACTCTATATAATGAAGACAACCACCATCTTGGCATGCATTACATCATTCAATTAAAGTGAAGATCGCAATACCATCTCTGGAATTACATTACCTAAGTATATATTATGAAGACCACAACCATCTTGGCTGACATTACATCTGCCCACTAGAGTGAAGATCACCGCACCTTGGCTGGAACTATAGAATGAAGACCATAACGATCATGGCTTACATGACATCATACAACTGGAGTGATAGCCACAACACCTTCTTTAGAATTATATCACCTAATTCTATATAATGAAGACCACATCAATTTCTTCCGGCATTACATCATTCCACTAGAGTAAAGATTGTAACACCTTCGCTGGAATTATATCTCATGATTCTATAGAATGAAGACCAAGACCATCTTGGCTGGCATTACATCAATCAATTGGAGTGAAGACCACACACCTTCGCTGTAATTATATCACCTGACTCTATAGAATGAAGACCACGACCATCCTGGCTCGCATTATATCATTCGCTGGAGTGAAGACCACATAACCTTCGTATGAATTATAGCACCTAACTCTATATAATGAAGACAACCACCATCTTGGCTTGCATTACATCATTCAATTAGAGTGAAGATCGCAACACCATCACTGGAATTACATTACCTAAGTCTATATTATTTAGACCACGACCATCTTGGCTGACATTGCATCTTACCACTAGAGTGAAGATCACTGCACCTTCGCAGGAATTATATCATGTGACATTATAGAATGAAGACCACAACGATCATGGCTGGCATTACATCATTCAACTGGAGTGATAACCACAACACCTTCACTAGAATTATATCACCTAATTCTATAGAATGAAGACCACGTCAATTTCTTCTGGCATTACATCATTCCACTGTAGTAAAGATTGCAACACCTTCGTTGAATTATATCACATGACTCTATAGAATGAAGACCAAGACCATCTTGGCTTGCATTACATCAATCAACGGGAGTGAAGACCACACACCTTCGCTGTAATTATATCACCTGACTCTATAGAATGAAGACCAAGACCATCTTGGCTGGCATTACATCAACCAACGGGAGTGAAGACCACATAACCTTCGTAGGAATTATAGCACCTAACTCTATATAATGAAGACAACCACCATCTTGGAATGCATTACATCATTCAATTAGAGTGAAGATCGCAACACCATCACTGGAATTACATTACCTAAGTCTATATTATGAAGACCACGACCATCTTGGCTGACATTGCATCTTACCACTAGAGTGATGATCACTGCACCTTTATTGGAATTATATCATGTGACATTATAGAATGAAGACCACAACGATCATGGTTGGCATTACATCATTCAACTGGAGTGATAACCACAACACCTTCACTAGAATTATATCACCTAATTCTATAGAATGAAGACCACGTCAATTTCTTCTGGCATTACATCATTCCACTGTAGTAAAGATTGCAACACCTTCATTGAAATTATATCACATGACTCTATAGAATGAAGACCAAGACCATCTTGGCTTGCATTACATCAATCAACGGGAGTGAAGACCACACACCTTCGCTGTAATTATATCACCTGACTCTATAGAATGAAGACCACGACCATCCTGGCTCGCATTATATCATTCGCTGGAGTGAAGACCACATAACCTTCGTAGGAATTATAGCACCTAACTCTATATAATGAAGACAACCACCATCTTGGAATGCATTACATCATTCAATTAGAGTGAAGATCGCAACACCATCACTGGAATTACATTACCTAAGTCTATATTATGAAGACCACGACCAACTTGGATGACATTACATCTTACCACTAGAGTGAAGATCACTGCACCTTCGCTGGAATTATATCATGTGACATTATAGAATGAAGACCACAACGATCATGGCTGGCATTACATCATTCAACTGGAGTGATAACCACAACACCTTCTTTAGAATTATATCACCTAATTCTATACAATGAAGACCACATCAATTTCTTCCGGCATTACATCATTCCACTAGAGTAAAGATTGTAACACCTTCGCTGGAATTATATCACATGATTCTATAGAATGAAGACCAAGACCATCTTGGCTGGCATTACATAAATCAACCGGAGTGAAGACCACACACCTTCGCTGTAATTATATCACCGAACTGTATAGAATGAAGACCACGACCACCCTGGCTCGCATTATATCATTCGTTGGAGTGAAGACCACATAACCTTCGTAGGAATTATAGCACCTAACTCTATATAATGAAGACAACCACCATCTTGGCATGCATTACATCATTCAATTAGAGTGAAGATCGCAACACCATCACTGGAATTACATTACCTAAGTCTATATTATGAAGACCACGACCATCTTGGCTGACATTGCATCTTACCACTAGAGTGAAGATCACTGCACCTTCGCTGGAATTATATCATGTGACATTATAGAATGAAGACCACAACGATCATGGTTGGCATTACATCATTCAACTGGAGTGATAACCACAACACCTTCACTAGAATTATATCACCTAATTCTATAGAATGAATACCACGACAATTTCTTCTGGCATTACATCATTCCACTATAGTAAAGATTGCAACACCTTCGTTGGAATTATATCACATGACTCTATAGAATGAAGACCAAGACCATCTTGGCTTGCATTACATCAATCAACGGGAGTGAAGACCACACACCTTCGCTGTAATTATATCACCTGACTCTATAGAATGAAGACCACGACCATCCTGGCTCGCATTATATCATTCGCTAGAGTGAAGACCACATAACCTTCGTAGGAATTATAGCACCTAACTCTATATAATGAAGACAACCACCATCCTGGCATGCATTACATCATTCAATTAGAGTGAAGATCGCAACACCATCACTGGAATTACATTACCTAAGTCTATATTATGAAGACCACGACCATCTTGGCTGACATTACATCTTACCACTAGAGTGAAGATCACTGCACCTTCGCTGGAATTATATCATATGACATTATAGAATGAAGACCACAACGATCATGGCTGGCATTACATCATTCAACTGGAGTGATAACCACAACACCTTCACTAGAATTATATCACCTAATTCTATAGAATGAAGACCACGTCAATTTCTTCTGGCATTACATCATTCCACTGTAGTAAAGATTGCAACACCTTCGTTGGAATTATATCACATGACTCTATAGAATGAAGACCAAGACCATCTTGGCTGGCATTACATCAATCAACGGGAGTGAAGACCACACACCTTCGCTGTAATTATATCACCTGACTCTATAGAATGAAGACCACGACCATCCTGGCTCGCATTATATCATTTCTCTGCAGTGAAGACCACATAACCTTCGTAGGAATTATAGCACCTAACTCTATATAATGAAGACAACCACCATCTTGGCATGCATTACATCATTCAATTAGAGTGAAGATCGCAACACCATCACTGGAATTACATTACCTAAGTCTATATTATGAAGACCACGACCATCTTGGCTGGAATTATATCATGTGACATTATAGAATGAAGACCACAACGATCATGGCTGGCATTACATCATTCAACTGGAGTGATAACCACAACACCTTCACTAGAATTATATCACCTAATTCTATAGAATGAAGACCACGTCAATTTCTTCTGGCATTACATCATTCCACTGTAGTAAAGATTGCAACACCTTCGTTGAATTATATCACATGACTCTATAGAATGAAGACCAAGACCATCTTGGCTTGCATTACATCAATCAACGGGAGTGAAGACCACACACCTTCGCTGTAATTATATCACCTGACTCTATAGAATGAAGACCACGACCATCCTGGCTCGCATTATATCATTCGCTGGAGTGAAGACCACATAACCTTCGTAGGAATTATAGCACCTAACTCTATATAATGAAGACAACCACCATCTTGGCATGCATTACATCATTCAATTAGAGTGAAGATCGCAACACCATCACTGGAATTACATTACCTAAGTCTATATTATGAAGACCACGACCATCTTGGCTGACATTGCATCTTACCACTAGAGTGAAGATCACTGCACCTTCCCTGGAATTATATCATGTGACATTATAGAATGAAGACCACAACGATCATGGCTGGCATTACATCATTCAACTGGAGTGATAACCACAACACCTTCACTAGAATTATATCACCTAATTCTATAGAATGAAGACCACGTCAATTTCTTCTGGCATTACATCATTCCACTGTAGTAAAGATTGCAACACCTTCGTTGAATTATATCACATGACTCTATAGAATGAAGACCAAGACCATCTTGGCTGGCATTACATCAATCAACGGGAGTGAAGACCACACACCTTCACTGTAATTATATCACCTGACTCTATAGAATGAAGACCACGACCATCCTGGCTCGCATTATATCATTTCACTGCAGTGAAGACCACATAACCTTCGTAGGAATTATAGCACCTAACTCTATATAATGAAGACAACCACCATCTTGGCATGCATTACATCATTCAATTAGAGTGAAGATCGCAACACCATCACTGGAATTACATTACCTAAGTCTATATTATGAAGACCACGACCATCTTGGCTGACATTGCATCTGACCACTAGAGTGAAGATCACTGCACCTTCGCTGGAATTATATCATGTGACATTATAGAATGAAGACCACAACGATCATGGCTGGCATTACATCATTCAACTGGAGTGATAACCACAACACCTTCACTAGAATTATATCACCTAATTCTATAGAATGAATACCACGACAATTTCTTCTAGCATTACATCATTCCACTATAGTAAAGATTGCAACACCTTCGTTGGAATTATATCACATGGCTCTATAGAATGAAGACCAAGACCATCTTGGCTGGCATTACATCAATCAACGGGAGTGAAGACCACACACCTTCGCTGTAATTATATCACCGAACTGTATAGAATGAAGACCAAGACCATCTTGGCTGGCATTACATCAACCAACGGGAGTGAAGACCACATAACCTTCGTAGGAATTATAGCACCTAACTCTATATAATGAAGACAACCACCATCTTGGCATGCATTACATCATTCAATTAGAGTGAAGATCGCAACACCATCACTGGAATTACATTACCTAAGTCTATATTATGAAGACCACGACCATCTTGGCTGACATTGCATCTTACCACTAGAGTGAAGATCACTGCACCTTCGGAAGAATTATATCATGTGACATTATAGAATGAAGACCACAACGATCATGGCTGGCATTACATCATTCAACTGGAGTGATAACCACAACACCTTCACTAGAATTATATCACCTAATTCTATAGAATGAATACCACGACAATTTCTTCTGGCATTACATCATTCCACTATAGTAAAGATTGCAACACCTTCGTTGGAATTATATCACATGACTCTATAGAATGAAGACCAAGACCATCTTGGCTTGCATTACATCAATCAACGGGAGTGAAGACCACACACCTTCGCTGTAATTATATCACCTGACTCTATAGAATGAAGACCACGACCATCCTGGCTCGCATTATATCATTCGCTGGAGTGAAGACCACATAACCTTCGTAGGAATTATAGCACCTAACTCTATATAATGAAGACAACCACCATCTTGGAATGCATTACATCATTCAATTAGAGTGAAGATCGCAACACCATCACTGGAATTACATTACCTAAGTCTATATTATGAAGACCACGACCATCTTGGCTGACATTGCATCTTACCACTAGAGTGAAGATCACTGCACCTAAGCTGGAATTATATCATGTGGCATTATAGAATGAAGACCACAACGATCATGGCTGACATTACATCATTCAACTAGAGTGATAACCACAACACCTTCACTAGAATTATATCACCTAATTCTATAGAATGAAGACCACGTCAATTTCTTCTGGCATTACATCATTCCACTGTAGTAAAGATTGCAACACCTTCGTTGAATTATATCACATGACTCTATAGAATGAAGACCAAGACCATCTTGGCTTGCATTACATCAATCAACGGGAGTGAAGACCACACACCATCGTTGGAATTATATCACATGACTCTATAGAATGAAGACCACGACCATCCTGGCTCGCATTATATCATTCGCTGGAGTGAAGACCACATAACCTTCGTAGGAATTATAGCACCTAACTCTATATAATGAAGACAACCACCATCTTGGCATGCATTACATCATTCAATTAGAGTGAAGATCGCAACACCATCACTGGAATTACATTACCTAAGTCTATATTATGAAGACCACGACCATCTTGGCTGACATTGCATCTTACCACTAGAGTGAAGATCACTGCACCTTCGCTGGAATTATATCATGTGACATTATAGAATGAAGACCACAACGATCATGGCTGGCATTACATCATTCAACTGGAGTGATAACCACAACACCTTCACTAGAATTATATCACCTAATTCTATAGAATGAAGACCACGTCAATTTCTTCTGGCATTACATCATTCCACTATAGTAAAGATTGCAACACCTTCATTGAAATTATATCACATGACTCTATAGAATGAAGACCAAGACCATCTTGGCTTGCATTACATCAATCAACGAGAGTGAAGACCACACACCTTCGTTGGAATTATATCACATGGCTCTATAGAATGAAGACCAAGACCATCCTGGCTCGCATTATATCATTCGCGGGAGTGAAGACCACATAACCTTCGTAGGAATTATAGCACCTAACTCTATATAATGAAGACAACCACCATCTTGGCATGCATTACATCATTCAATTAGAGTGAAGATCGCAACACCATCACTGGAATTACATTACCTAAGTCTATATTATGAAGACCACGACCATCTTGGCTGACATTGCATCTTACCACTAGAGTGAAGATCACTGCACCTTCACTGGAATTATATCATGTGACATTATAGAATGAAGACCACAACGATCATGGCTGGCATTACATCATTCAACTGGAGTGATAACCACAACACCTTCACTAGAATTATATCACCTAATTCTATAGAATGAATACCACGACAATTTCTTCTGGCATTACATCATTCCACTATAGTAAAGATTGCAACACCTTCGTTGGAATTATATCACATGACTCTATAGAATGAAGACCAAGACCATCTTGGCTTGCATTACATCAATCAACGGGAGTGAAGACCACACACCTTTGCTGTAATTATATCACCGGACTGTATAGAATGAAGACCACGACCATCCTGGCTCGCATTATATCATTCTCTGGAGTGAAGACCACATAACCTTCGTAGGAATTATAGCACCTAACTCTATATAATGAAGACAACCACCATCTTGGCATGCATTACATCATTCAATTAGAGTGAAGATCGCAACACCATCACTGGAATTACATTACCTAAGTCTATATTATGAAGACCACGACCATCTTGGCTGACATTACATCTTACCACTAGAGTGAAGATCACTGCACCTTCGTTGGAATTATATCATATGACATTATAGAATGAAGACCACAACGATCATGGCTGGCATTACATCATTCAACTGGAGTGATAACCACAACACCTTCACTAGAATTATATCACCTAATTCTATAGAATGAAGACCACGTCAATTTCTTCTGGCATTACATCATTCCACTGTAGTAAAGATTGCAACACCATCGTTGGAATTATATCACATGACTCTATAGAATGAAGACCAAGACCATCTTGTCTTGCATTACATCAATCAACGGGAGTGAAGACCACACACCTTCGCTGTAATTATATCACATGACTCTATTGAATGAAGACCACGACCATCCTGGCTCGCATTATATCATTCGCTGGAGTGAAGACCACATAACCTTCGTAGGAATTATAGCACCTAACTCTATATAATGAAGACAACCACCATCTTGGCATGCATTACATCATTCAATTAGAGTGAAGATCGCAACACCATCACTGGAATTACATTACCTAAGTCTATATTATGAAGACCACGACCATCTTGGCTGACATTGCATCTTACCACTAGAGTGAAGATCACTGCACTTGACATTATAGAATGAAGACCACAACGATCATGGCAGGCATTACATCATTCAACTGGAGTGATAACCACAACACCTTCACTAGAATTATATCACCTAATTCTATAGAATGAAGACCACGTCAATTTCTTCTGGCATTACATCATTCCACTGTAGTAAAGATTGCAACACCATCGTTGGAATTATATCACATGACTCTATAGAATGAAGACCAAGACCATCTTGGCTTGCATTACATCAATCAACGGGAGTGAAGACCACACACCTTCGCTGTAATTATATCACCTGACTCTATAGAATGAAGACCACGACCATCCTGGCTCGCATTATATCATTCGCTGGAGTGAAGACCACATAACCTTCGTAGGAATTATAGCACCTAACTCTATATAATGAAGACAACCACCATCTTGGCATGCATTACATCATTCAATTAGAGTGAAGATCGCAACACCATCACTGGAATTACATTACCTAAGTCTATATTATGAAGACCACGACCATCTTGGCTGACATTGCATCTTACCACTAGAGTGAAGATCACTGCACCTTTGCTGGAATTATATCATGTGACATTATAGAATGAAGACCACAACGATCATGGCTGGCATTACATCATTCAACTGGAGTGATAACCACAACACCTTCACTAGAATTATATCACCTAATTCTATAGAATGAAGACCACGTCAATTTCTTCTGGCATTACATCATTCCACTGTAGTAAAGATTGCAACACCTTCGTTGAATTATATCACATGACTCTATAGAATGAAGACCAAGACCATCTTGGCTTGCATTACATCAATCAACGGGAGTGAAGACCACACACCTTCGCTGTAATTATATCACCTGACTCTATAGAATGAAGACCACGACCATCCTGGCTCGCATTATATCATTCGCTGGAGTGAAGACCACATAACCTTCGTAGGAATTATAGCACCTAACTCTATATAATGAAGACAACCACCATCTTGGCATGCATTACATCATTCAATTAGAGTGAAGATCGCAACACCATCACTGGAATTACATTACCTAAGTCTATATTATGAAGACCACGACCATCTTGGCTGACATTGCATCTTACCACTAGAGTGAAGATCACTGCACCTTCACTGGAATTATATCATGTGACATTATAGAATGAAGACCACAACGATCATGGCTGGCATTACATCATTCAACTGGAGTGATAACCACAACACCTTCACTAGAATTATATCACCTAATTCTATAGAATGAATACCACGACAATTTCTTATGGCATTACATCATTCCACTATAGTTAAGATTGCAACACCTTCGTTGGAATTATATCACATGACTCTATAGAATGAAGACCAAGACCATCTTGGCTTGCATTACATCAATCAACAGGAGTGAAGACCACACACCTTCGCTGTAATTATATCACCTGACTCTATAGAATGAAGACCAAGACCATCTTGGCTGGCATTACATCAACCAACGGGAGTGAAGACCACATAACCTTCGTAGGAATTATAGCACCTAACTCTATATAATGAAGACAACCACCATCTTGGAATGCATTACATCATTCAATTAGAGTGAAGATCGCAACACCATCACTGGAATTACATTACCTAAGTCTATATTATGAAGACCACGACCATCTTGGCTGACATTGCATCTTACCACTAGAGTGAAGATCACTGCACCTTCGCTGGAATTATATCATGTGACATTATAGAATGAAGACCACAACGATCATGGCTGGCATTACATCATTCAACTGGAGTGATAACCACAACACCTTCACTAGAATTATATCACCTAATTCTATAGAATGAAGACCACGACAATTTCTTCTGGCATTACATCATTCCACTATAGTAAAGATTGTAACACATTCGTTGGAATTATATCACATGACTCTATAGAATGAAGACCAAGACCATCTTGGCTTGCATTACATCAATCAACAGGAGTGAAGACCACACACCTTCGCTGTAATTATATCACCTGACTCTATAGAATGAAGACCACGACCATCCTGGCTCGCATTATATCATTCGCTGGAGTGAAGACCACATAACCTTCGTAGGAATTATAGCACCTAACTCTATATAATGAAGACAACCACCATCTTGGCATGCATTACATCATTCAATTAGAGTGAAGATCGCAACACCATCACTGGAATTACATTACCTAAGTCTATATTATGAAGACCAGGACCATCTTGGCTGACATTGCATCTGACCACTAGAGTGAAAATCACTGCACCTTCCCTGGAATTATATCATGTGACATTATAGAATGAAGACCACAACGATCATGGCTGGCATTACATCATTCAACTGGAGTGATAACCACAACACCTTCACTAGAATTATATCACCTAATTCTATAGAATGAATACCACGACAATTTCTTCTGGCATTACATCATTCCACTATAGTAAAGATTGCAACACCTTCGTTGGAATTATATCACATGACTCTATAGAATGAAGACCAAGACCATCTTGGCTGGCATTACATCAATCAACGGGAGTGAAGACCACACACCTTCGCTGTAATTATATCACCTGACTCTATAGAATGAAGACCACGACCATCCTGGCTCGCATTATATCATTCAATTAGAGTGAAGACCACATAACCTTCGTATGAATTATAGCACCTAACTCTATATAATGAAGACAACCACCATCTTGGCATGCATTACATCATTCAATTAGAGTGAAGATCGCAACACCATCACTGGAATTACATTACCTAAGTCTATATTATGAAGACCACGACCATCTTGGCTGACATTACATCTTACCACTAGAGTGAAGATCACTGCACCTTCGCTGGAATTATATCATGTGACATTATAGAATGAAGACCACAACGATCATGGCTGGCATTACATCATTCAACCGGAGTGATAACCACAACACCTTCACTAGAATTATATCACCTAATTCTATAGAATGAAGACCACGTCAATTTCTTCTGGCATTACATCATTCCACTATAGTAAAGATTGCAACACCTTCGTTGGAATTATATCACATGACTCTATAGAATGAAGACCAAGACCATCTTGGCTTGCATTACATCAATCAACGGGAGTGAAGACCACACACCTTCGCTGTAATTATATCACCTGACTCTATAGAATGAAGACCAAGACCATCTTGGCTGGCATTACATCAATCAACGGGAGTGAAGACCACATAACCTTCGTAGGAATTATAGCACCTAACTCTATATAATGTAGACAACCACCATCTTGGCATGTATTATATCATTCAATTAGAGTGAAGATCGCAACACCATCACTGGAATTACATTACCTAAGTCTATATTATGAAGACCACGACCATCTTGGCTGACATTACATCTTACCACTAGAGTGAAGATCACTGCACCTTCACTGGATTTATATCATATGACATTATAGAATGAAGACCACAACGATCATGGCTGGCATTGCATCATTCAACTAGAGTGATAACCACAACACCTTCACTAGAATTATATCACCTAATTCTATAGAATGAATACCACGACAATTTCTTCTGGCATTACATCATTCCACTATAGTAAAGATTGCAACACCTTCGTTGGAATTATATCACATGGCTCTATAGAATGAAGACCAAGACCATCTTGGCTGGCATTACATCAATCAACGGGAGTGAAGACCACACACCATCGTTGGAATTATATCACATGGCTCTATAGAATGAAGACCAAGACCATCTTGGCTGGCATTACATCAACCAACGGGAGTGAAGACCACATAACCTTCGTAGGAATTATAGCACCTAACTCTATATAATGAAGACAACCACCATCTTGGCATGCATTACATCATTCAATTAGAGTGAAGATCGCAACACCATCACTGGAATTACATTACCTAAGTCTATATTATGAAGACCAGGACCATCTTGGCTGACATTGCATCTGACCACTAGAGTGAAAATCACTGCACCTTCCCTGGAATTATATCATGTGACATTATAGAATGAAGACCACAACGATCATGGCTGGCATTACATCATTCAACTGGAGTGATAACCACAACACCTTCACTAGAATTATATCACCTAATTCTATAGAATGAAGACCACGTCAATTTCTTCTGGCATTACATCATTCCACTGTAGTAAAGATTGCAACACCTTCGTTGGAATTATATCACATGACTCTATAGAATGAAGACCAAGACCATCTTGGCTTGCATTACATCAATCAACGGGAGTGAAGACCACACACACCTTGTAATTATCTCCCCTGACTCTACAGAATGAAGACCACGACCATCCTGGCTCGCATTATATCATTCGCTAGAGTGAAGACCACATAACCTTCGTAGGAATTATAGCACCTAACTCTATATAATGAAGACAACCACCATCTTGGCATGCATTACATCATTCAATTAGAGTGAAGATCGCAACACCATCACTGGAATTACATTACCTAAGTCTATATTATGAAGACCACGACCATCTTGGCTGACATTGCATCTGACCACTAGAGTGAAGATCACTGCACCTTCCCTGGAATTATATCATGTGACATTATAGAATGAAGACCACAACGATCATGGCAGGCATTACATCATTCAACTGGAGTGATAACCACAACACCTTCACTAGAATTATATCACCTAATTCTATAGAATGAATACCACGACAATTTCTTCTGGCATTACATCATTCCACTATAGTAAAGATTGCAACACCTTCGTTGGAATTATATCACATGGCTCTATAGAATGAAGACCAAGACCATCTTGGCTGGCATTACATCAATCAACGGGAGTGAAGACCACACACCTTCGTTGGAATTATATCACATGGCTCTATAGAATGAAGACCAAGACCATCTTGGCTGGCATTACATCAATCAACGGGAGTGAAGACCACATAACCTTCGTAGGAATTATAGCACCTAACTCTATATAATGTAGACAACCACCATCTTGGCATGTATTATATCATTCAATTAGAGTGAAGATCGCAACACCATCACTGGAATTACATTACCTAAGTCTATATTATGAAGACCACGACCATCTTGGCTGACATTACATCTTACCACTAGAGTGAAGATCACTGCACCTTCACTGGATTTATATCATATGACATTATAGAATGAAGACCACAACGATCATGGCTGGCATTACATCATTCAACTGGAGTGATAACCACAACACCTTCACTAGAATTATATCACCTAATTCTATAGAATGAATACCACGACAATTTCTTCTAGCATTACATCATTCCACTATAGTAAAGATTGCAACACCTTCGTTGGAATTATATCACATGGCTCTATAGAATGAAGACCAAGACCATCTTGGCTGGCATTACATCAATCAACGGGAGTGAAGACCACATAACCTTCGTAGGAATTATAGCACATGGCTCTATAGAATGAAGACCAAGACCATCTTGGCTGGCATTACATCAATCAACGGGAGTGAAGACCACATAACCTTCGTAGGAATTATAGCACCTAACTCTATATAATGTAGACAACCACCATCTTGGCATGTATTATATCATTCAATTAGAGTGAAGATCGCAACACCATCACTGGAATTACATTACCTAAGTCTATATTATGAAGACCACGACCATCTTGGCTGACATTACATCTTACCACTAGAGTGAAGATCACTGCACCTTCACTGGATTTATATCATATGACATTATAGAATGAAGACCACAACGATCATGGCTGGCATTACATCATTCAACTGGAGTGATAACCACAACACCTTCACTAGAATTATATCACCTAATTCTATAGAATGAATACCACGACAATTTCTTCTGGCATTACATCATTCCACTATAGTAAAGATTGCAACACCTTCGTTGGAATTATATCACATGGCTCTATAGAATGAAGACCAAGACCATCTTGGCTGGCATTACATCAATCAACGGGAGTGAAGACCACACACCTTCGCTGTAATTATATCACTGGACTGTATATAATAAAGACCACGACCATCCTGGCACGCATTATATCATTCGCTGGAGTGAAGACCACATAACCTTCGTAGGAATTATAGCACCTAACTCTATATAATGAAGACAACCACCATCTTGGCATGCATTACATCATTCAATTAGAGTGAAGATCGCAACACCATCACTGGAATTACATTACCTAAGTCTATATTATGAAGACCACGACCATCTTGGCTGACATTGCATCTTACCACTAGAGTGAAGATCACTGCACCTTCACTGGAATTATATCATGTGACATTATAGAATGAAGACCACAACGATCATGGCTGGCATTACATCATTCAACTGGAGTGATAACCACAACACCTTCACTAGAATTATATCACCTAATTCTATAGAATGAAGACCACGTCAATTTCTTCTGGCATTACATCATTCCACTATAGTAAAGATTGCAACACCTTCGTTGGAATTATATCACATGGCTCTATAGAATGAAGACCAAGACCATCTTGGCTGGCATTACATCAATCAACGGGAGTGAAGACCACACACCTTCGCTGTAATTATATCACCTGACTCTATAGAATGAAGACCACGACCATCCTGGCTCGCATTATATCATTTCTCTGCAGTGAAGACCACATAACCTTCGTAGGAATTATAGCACCTAACTCTATATAATGAAGACAACCACCATCATGGCATGCATTACATCATTCAATTAGAGTGAAAATCGCAACACCATCACTGGAATTACATTACCTAAGTCTATATTATGAAGACCACGACCATCTTGGCTGACATTGCATCTTACCACTAGAGTGAAGATCACTGCACCTTCGCTGGAATTATATCATGTGACATTATAGAATGAAGACCACAACGATCATGGTTGGCATTACATCATTCAACTGGAGTGATAACCACAACACCTTCACTAGAATTATATCACCTAATTCTATAGAATGAAGACCACGTCAATTTCTTCTGGCATTACATCATTCCACTATAGTAAAGATTGCAACACCTTCGTTGGAATTATATCACATGACTCTATAGAATGAAGACCAAGACCATCTTGGCTGGCATTACATCAATCAACGGGAGTGAAGACCACACACCTTCGCTGTAATTATATCACATGACTCTATAGAATGAAGACCACGACCATCCTGGCTCGCATTATATCATTCGCGGGAGTGAAGACCACATAACCTTCGTAGGAATTATAGCACCTAACTCTATATAATGTAGACAACCACCATCTTGGCATGTATTATATCATTCAATTAGAGTGAAGATCGCAACACCATCACTGGAATTACATTACCTAAGTCTATATTATGAAGACCACGACCATCTTGGCTGACATTACATCTTACCACTAGAGTGAAGATCACTGCACCTTCGCTGGAATTATATCATGTGACATTATAGAATGAAGACCACAACGATCATGGCTGGCATTACATCATTCAACTGTAGTGATAACCACAACACCTTCACTAGAATTATATCACCTAATTCTATAGAATGAAGACCACGTCAATTTCTTCTGGCATTACATCATTCCACTATAGTAAAGATTGCAACACCTTCGTTGGAATTATATCACATGGCTCTATAGAATGAAGACCAAGACCATCTTGGCTGGCATTACATCAATCAACGGGAGTGAAGACCACACACCTTCGATGTAATTATATCACCTGACTCTATAGAATGAAGACCACGACCATCCTGGCTCGCATTATATCATTCGCTGGAGTGAAGACCACATAACCTTCGTAGGAATTATAGCACCTAACTCTATATAATGAAGACAACCACCATCTTGGCATGCATTACATCATTCAATTAGAGTGAAGATCGCAACACCATCACTGGAATTACATTACCTAAGTCTATATTATGAAGACCACGACCATCTTGGCTGACATTGCATCTTACCACTAGAGTGAAGATCACTGCACCTTCGCTGGAATTATATCATGTGACATTATAGAATGAAGACCACAACGATCATGGCTGGCATTACATCATTCAACTGGAGTGATAACCACAACACCTTCACTAGAATTATATCACCTAATTCTATAGAATGAATACCACGACAATTTCTTATGGCATTACATCATTCCACTATAGTTAAGATTGCAACACCTTCGTTGGAATTATATCACATGACTCTATAGAATGAAGACCAAGACCATCTTGGCTGGCATTACATCAATCAACTGGAGTGAAGACCACACACCTTCGCTGTAATTATATCACCTGACTCTATAGAATGAAGACCACGACCATCCTGGCTCGCATTATATCATTCGCTGGAGTGAAGACCACATAACCTTCGTATGAATTATAGCACCTAACTCTATATAATGAAGACAACCACCATCTTGTCATGCATTACATCATTCAATTAGAGTGAAGATCGCAACACCATCACTGAATTACATTACCTAAGTCTATATTATGAAGACCACGACCATCTTGGCTGACATTACATCTTACCACTAGAGTGAAGATCACTGCACCTTCGCTGGAATTATATCATGTGACATTATAGAATGAAGACCACAACGATCATGGCAGGCATTACATCATTCAACTGGAGTGATAACCACAACACCTTCACTAGAATTATATCACCTAATTCTATAGAATGAAGACCACGTCAATTTCTTCTGGCATTACATCATTCCACTGTAGTAAAGATTGCAACACCATCGTTGGAATTATATCACATGACTCTATAGAATGAAGACCACGACAATCCTGGCTCGCATTATATCATTCGCTGGAGTGAAGACCACACACCTTCGCTGTAATTATATCACGTGACTCTATAGAATGAAGACCACGACAATCCTGGCTCGCATTATATCATTCGCTGGAGTGAAGACCACATAACCTTCGTAGGAATTATAGCACCTAATTCTATATAATGAAGACAACCACCATCTTGGAATGCATTACATCATTCAATTAGAGTGAACATCGCAACACCATCACTGGAATTACATTACCTAAGTCTATATTATGAAGACCACGACCATCTTGGCTGACATTGCATCTTACCACTAGAGTGAAGATCACTGCACCTAAGCTGGAATTATATCATGTGACATTATAGAATGAAGACCACAATGATCATGGCTGACATTACATCATTCAACTAGAGTGATAACCACAACACCTTCACTAGAATTATATCACCTAATTCTATAGAATGAAGACCACGTCAATTTCTTCTGGCATTACATCATTCCACTGTAGTAAAGATTGTAACACATTCGTTGGAATTATATCACATGACTCTATTGAATAAAGACCAAGACCATCTTGGCTGGATAAACATCAATCAACCGGAGTGAAGACCACACACCTTCTTTGTAATTATATCACCGGACTGTATATAATGAAGACCACGACCATCCTGGCACGCATTTTATCATTCGCTGGAGTGAAGACCACATAACCTTCGTAGGAATTATAGCACCTAACTCTATATAATGAAGACAACCACCATCTTGGCATGCATTACATCATTCAATTAGAGTGAAGATCGCAACACCATCACTGGAATTACATTACCTAAGTCTATATTATGAAGACCACGACCATCTTGGCTGACATTGCATCTTACCACTAGAGTGAAGATCACTGCACCTTCGCTGGAATTATATCATGTGACATTATAGAATGAAGACCACAACGATCATGGTTGGCATTACATCATTCAACTGGAGTGATAACCACAACACCTTCACTAGAATTATATCACCTAATTCTATAGAATGAAGACCACGTCAATTTCTTCTGGCATTACATCATTCCACTGTAGTAAAGATTGCAACACCTTCGTTGAATTATATCACATGACTCTATAGAATGAAGACCAAGACCATCTTGGCTTGCATTACATCAATCAACGGGAGTGAAGACCACACACCTTCGCTGTAATTATATCACGTGACTCTATAGAATGAAGACCACGACCATCCTGGCTCGCATTATATCATTCGCTGGAGTGAAGACCACATAACCTTCGTAGGAATTATAGCACCTAACTCTATATAATGAAGACAACCACCATCTTGGCATGCATTACATCATTCAATTAGAGTGAAGATCGCAACACCATCACTGGAATTACATTACCTAAGTCTATATTATGAAGACCACGACCATCTTGGCTGACATTACATCTTACCACTAGAGTGAAGATCACTGCACCTAAGCTGGAATTATATCATGTGACATTATAGAATGAAGACCACAACGATCATGGCTGGCATTACATCATTCAACTGGAGTGATAACCACAACACCTTCACTAGAATTATATCAGCTAATTCTATAGAATGAAGACCACGTCAATTTCTTCTGGCATTACATCATTCCACTGTAGTAAAGATTGCAACACCTTCGTTGAATTATATCACATGACTCTATAGAATGAAGACCAAGACCATCTTGGCTTGCATTACATCAATCAACGGGAGTGAAGACCACACACCTTCGCTGTAATTATATCACGTGACTCTATAGAATGAAGACCACGACCATCCTGGCTCGCATTATATCATTCGCTGGAGTGAAGACCACATAACCTTCGTATGAATTATAGCACCTAACTCTATATAATGAAGACAACCACCATCTTGGCATGCATTACATCATTCAATTAGAGTGAAGATCGCAACACCATCACTGGAATTACATTACCTAAGTCTATATTATGAAGACCACGACCATCTTGGCTGACATTGCATCTTACCACTAGAGTGAAGATCACTGCACCTTCGCTGGAATTATATCATGTGACATTATAGAATGAAGACCACAACGATCATGGCTGGCATTACATCATTCAACTGGAGTGATAACCACAACACCTTCACTAGAATTATATCACCTAATTATATAGAATGAAGACCACGTCAATTTCTTCTGGCATTACATCATTCCACTGTAGTAAAGATTGCAACACCTTCGTTGAATTATATCACATGACTCTATAGAATGAAGACCAAGACCATCTTGGCTTGCATTACATCAATCAACGGGAGTGAAGACCACACACCTTCGCTGTAATTATATCACCTGACTCTATAGAATGAAGACCACGACCATCCTGGCTCGCATTATATCATTCGCTGGAGTGAAGACCACATAACCTTCGTAGGAATTATAGCACCTAACTCTATATAATGAAGACAACCACCATCTTGGCATGCATTACATCATTCAATTAGAGTGAAGATCGCAACACCATCACTGGAATTACATTACCTAAGTCTATATTATGAAGACCACGACCATCTTGGCTGACATTGCATCTTACCACTAGAGTGAAGATCACTGCACCTTCGCTGGAATTATATCATGTGACATTATAGAATGAAGACCACAACGATCATGGCTGGCATTACATCATTCAACTGGAGTGATAACCACAACACCTTCACTAGAATTATATCACCTAATTCTATAGAATGAAGACCACGACAATTTCTTCTGGCATTACATCATTCCACTATAGTAAAGATTGTAACACATTTGTATTGGTGTATCAATATTCTTTTGAAAATATGCTTTTATTGTAAATTCTACTCCTCCAAAGTAAATATTTCTATATTTCTTTGCTTCTTTAGTCGATAATTTAGCTAGTTCTCTTTTTATTACTTCATCACTTATTAAATTAATCTTAGTTCTGCCATTTGTACTAGTAGTATCAATTATATTTTTCATGTTTATGTGCTCTGTATCTTATTTCCTTATTCCTTTCAAACCATTTTGTTTTAAATATCTTTTTTACAGATACTTCTTTTTCATCTTGAATCTTTTGATATGTATCGGATTTAAAACTTAGTGTTTGAGTTGTTCCTCCTTCATAAATATTCATTTGACCATGTGTTCTATGTCATTCCTGCACATTTGCAAGCCTAATCACTTAGTATAAATACATGTCTAGGTAAGGAATAAAGTCTCATAATCAATTTGCTAGTTGTTACATGTCACTAACAGTTCTAAACGATAAAATTAGGCTAATTCCAACATACTAGATTGAGAAAGTGATTCACAATGTTCTGATCTATCTCTGTATATGTTAGCTAAGTCAAATATATCTTGCCTGCTTCTGAGGATGTATTTGTTTATACCTAGGTTAGCTAGAAGTGTCAATGTATTTGGGACGTCAGAGGTTGACTGTCAATATGTGTACTTGTGTGTCGCTTCAACATGATGTTGTCTTAGGACTTGATGTTTGACAATCTGTAAGAACTAGAATTTGTATTTCTCTCTTATGGTGTTCTCAATCCATGATAAAACTAGCAACACTGAGTGTGTATCAACAACATGCCTATTTTCTCTTTTGTATAAACTTGTTCTTGGATGAAAATGGTAGTCTATAATGAACATGTGCTTATTTTTTAAGTGTCACATGTTTAAGCCTAAGTATGAAAGAAAAAACCTGATAGTCTCAGTTTGAGTGTCTCCTTGCTCCTTTGTTCTCTGTTAGTAGTGTTGAATTGTTAAACTGTTATGTAGGTTTAGAAGAGATGCTATGTCATGTAAGGTATGCCCCCATGTCTGTGTCACGACCCAAACCGGAGGGTCAAGACGGGCACTCGGATCCTACTTGTCGAGTACCACTAATCATATAATTAACATCTAACCATAATCAATCATGACCACGTGGACCGTCACCAAATATCCTGCTGACACACGGGAACAATAAACTGGAAAGGTATTGTATAAACTATTGCAAACGGAAGAACCCAACCTATGCATATATACATACTAAGGTCGATAAGTCTATACACGACTACTATATATAGGACATTTGTCTACAAGCCTCTAAAGAGTACGTAACATCATAAGGTCGGGAAAGGGCCCCGCCATACCCCTATGCATATCAAGAACATCGTACCACGACTAGACTGCAACTCTGGAACAAGCATAGTGCTCCAATATCAGTTGAACTGGCAACCTACTAGTGCAGACCGTCACCCTATCTACCTGAGTCTGCGGGCATGAAATGCAGCGTCCCCCGACAAAAGGGATGTCAGTACGACTGATGTACCGAGTAGATCAGGCATGAAAATAGCATAATAGAGACCTGAAAGTAAAATGAGACAAGAAACAACCAACCAGTAGAAAATTCCTCTGAAGGCCATAATATGCCTAAGTACCATATCTGTGCAGAATGCCTCTGAGGGCCATAATATGCCTAAATGTCATGCACAATGCGGTCATACATTATACATCTGTGTATATAATGTCATCAACCTCTGTGGGCTTCCCATCATATCATATCGGCCTCTATGGGCATAATCATCATCGTGTATATCTGTACCAGCTGCAGGTGGTGTGCGTGTATAACACCTTTCCTTTTCCCATACCCCATACATATATATAATACATATATATAGTAGAGTATATAACTCATTTAAGATCAAGGTATGTACATGAATGTAATGCATGAATGATATGATAATAAGACACCATAAGTTTGTCGGAGTGATATAATATTGCTTTACCTCAGATTAACATTATGAATACTAACATCTTTCCCATTTACCTCAATAGGGATTTAGAAACATATTTAGACATGCTTTGATAATAGGAACGAATAATATGAACATCCTTAACTGCTAAGAGTAGAATTATTTATGAGACAATATTACGTTTACATTTCGTACTTAGAACATGCCAAAAGAAGAAATGATTTTACTTAACATGCCTCTAAGTCAACCTTTCGATTAAGATGATGGAACTGCTTCCTTCACCAACTAAGCTTAATAAATGAGGTCCAATTCCTATACACCATATCCAAAGGAACCTTCGTCTTAATCACAATACGAAAAAAACCTAAGCTTGCATGTGTACTATGATCTCTCCAAAGGAAGATTCATTCCAGAACCTTGCTAATACATTTGGGGATGATGGGGGATCTGTTAGAGGGAGTTTTGGAGCTTAGGAGATCTATTTGGGAGTGAGAAATGATCTGCAATTCTCTATCATCATTTTATATAAATTCAGCACCGTCTCACACAGCTCGCATTGCAAGATCCCTTTGGTCCGGATGATCCATCGCAAAATTCTTATAACTTTCTGCTCGGATATCGTATTGACAAACAGTTTGTATAATTGGAAAATATACCCGTAGATCTTCGATTTGGTGGGTGGATCACCTCGTAACACTAAGTATATTGGGAGTAATGCTCTGAGGAAATTACTTAGATTGCTGCCAAGAATTTAATGTTGTTGCTCATTGCTTCTCCTTAGTAGTATGTAGTTATCTACTTGAGATGATAAGTTTATGCTATAATAAATAATTCACGTTACTACTTTTAGTAAATACCAAGTGCTGCACTATTTTTTCCTTTATTTGGACCCCTTTTGTTATCATCTTTATGTAATAAAGTGTATTAATCACTTTACACATGTAATCCCCCATGATTCACACTATATGACTCATTACTAAATATGTCAACTTATTGTTAAGTGCATGTATGTTATGCCGTTTTGCTGCCACGTTAATGACCCATAGGGTTTAGTCCAATCAATTAATAAATAATTCATATACTCATTTTCATAATCATGTAATATAACATTAGTCCGTAGCCTCTTTCGGTCCGCATAAAATATTATTTTTAATTTTCGTCGTCACACTTCTTAAGTCCTAAATTATTTCGGAACTGCATCCTTTTATATACTAAGCTTCTTTATTTGCATACATGAATATGACAAAAAATTATCCAACGCTCGGATCTATTTACATACGTCTAGCGATTAAAACTATGGTCCGGAGGTACGGGATATTACATTCTTCTCCCCTTAGAAACATTCATCCTCGAATGTTGGGGTGACATATCTTATTCCTGTCACGTAGTCAGAAAACACATCCACCGTTCCACGTGCCATATAATATAACATTTATCTTTATGTCGGACCTCACATGATCATCAAGCATTAATGATAATATTCTGAAATAGAACTCACCTTATGCATCTCTTAGAACCTCGACGTTGGTCTGAAATAGGTAAGGATATTTGTGCTTCATCTCCTCTTTCGCATCCCACATTTTTTCTTCTACATTCTTGTTTCTTCATAGAACTTTCACGGAGGCTACTTCTTTAGTCCTCAACTTCCGGATTTGATGATCTAAGATAGCAATAAGAACTTCTTCATATGATGGGTCCTTTGTAAGCTTCACATCGTCAATCGGTATAATCTGGGAAGGATATCCAATACACGCTCTTAACATAGAAACATAGAAGACCGGGTGAACAAACTCTAACTCCAAAGGCAAGTCTAACTCATAAGCTACTTGGCCTATTCATCGAATTATGTGATATTGATATGGCCCAATGTACTTTGAACTGACCTTTCTTTTTTGCCCAAATCTCATTACACCATTCATAGGAGAAATATTCAAGAAGACCCAATAGTCCACATGAAATTTTAAGCCCCGTTGCCGCACATTGTAATACGACTTCTGACAGCTCTGAGTGATTAACAGTCGTTCTTGGATAAACTTCATATTCTCTATGGCCTGATGCACTAGGTCCGGCCCAAAATAATCCTGATTCACCTACTTCGTACCATCCGATAGGAGATCAATATTTTTGTCCATACAAAGCTTCATATGGAGCCATTTTGATATTAGTATGATAATTGTTATTGTACGCAAATTCATTAAGGGATAGATGATCATCCCAACTTCCCTTGAAGTCCAATACACGAGCTCGTAGCATATCTTCGAGCGTTTGAATCGTACGCTTGGCCTGCCCATCTATTTGAGGGTGGAAAGTTATGCTAAGAGTAACTTGAGTGTCCAAACATTTTTGAAATGATCTCCAGAAATTAGCTGTGAACTATTCACCTCGGTCAAATATAATAAAAATAGGCATAAATCTCTTTAACGTATAACTTTTCATAGTCCTCAGCTGTGTAGGTAGTTTTGACCGCCAGGAGTTAAGATGATTTGGTCAGTCTATCAACAATCACCAAAATCGAATCAAACTTATGATAAGAGCAAGGTAAACCCATAATGAAATCCATTTTAATCTTTCCTATTTCGACGTCAGAATTTCAATGTTCTGAGCCAAGCCACCGGTTTTTGGTGCAATATTTTTTTTACTTGCTGACAATTAAGACATTGAACTACCAACTCCGCAATGTTCCTCTTCATGTGGTTCTACCAATACGTACCTTTGAGACCATGATACATCTTAGTAGATCCAGAGTGAATGGAATATCGTGAGTAATGGACCTCTGTCATAATCTTATCTCATAAACCTGCTATATTGGAAATACACAAATGGACCTTCTACCTAGGGTCCCTCTCTCGTTATGCTCGAAGGTTGCAGTTCTCTTTTGTTAAATATCTTTCCCGATCTTCTCTAAAAATGGGATCTTCGTCATGACGTTACCTCAGGTCAACTTCTTTCCTTTGTCCTCACATTAGTCAAGCCGCTTATGGGTGAATGATTCCATTGTCAACTTAGCTTTGTTTACTAACTGGTGTGCTAAAAACTCTTATATTTGTAGTATCACAATCATGACCACTTTATGGACAATGTCATTGAATCTGAAGTGCGTGTATCATCGTAGTTAACTCTCATTTATGGTCTGAAACTTTCTCACCACTCGTAATTATAAGCAACTTCCTTTTTTATTTCTTTTGAAACTTGTTCACTCATTTTCTTACTTGTCGTACTCTTATTAGTTCCAAAATACTCTGGTATACATACGTAATCTCAAACATTGCTCCTGATTCCAATCCTTGATGTTACTACCCCTTAAAAGATGAGTTGTTAACTTATTCCCTCATTCAGTACGTGGAAGATTCTGAAGAATTTGCATTACGTGACATTTTCCTACTATATCCAAACTTGGTCAATATACTTAGATTCGAATTCCTTTGCTTGCCTCATGGCTAAGTATCTCCGTAAATGGCGCTTTGGGAAAAGATTTCATTAATCTCGTTAAGATGTAAACACATTACTTTATCTATCTCGTAGAAACTTTGGTCAGTTCAAAAATGCTCATAGACATTTGTATTTGCCTGATATTTTATCTTCATTATAATGTCATTATCTCTAGACATATATCTTTAATGTCTACCTTGTATCCATAGGTGTCATTGGCCTATTTTCGCATGTTTAGGTGCTAATCTTGAGCTTTACTCACTGTTACTTCCATTTACATACTTTCTGAAAGGTATATTGTCTTGTCATTGTTAGATTTCCAATCGATAGAGTGCTCATTCGTCTTACCTTTACATTTCCATTTCAAGTTGCCTTGGGGGGTCTCTTATCTCAAAGTATTTCTCATACTATCTTCTTGAACCTCATCGGTTCATCACCTTTGTCCAAAAAGTTCTTACTGTCCCTCCTCTACCATTTGTCCTTACATTGTTCTGGATTAATCATACCTTTGTGAATCCTGCATAACTATAATCTCGTTCACCTTTATTCTTCTTGTCGAAATCCTTCATTCTATTCATCGAAAAACATTTCTGCCTTGATACTTGAGCATACCATTTCATTCATACTTATTTACTGTTTTCATATTCCTTACGATCATTCTTCGATTGTTCCATAGTTTTCGTCCTTAATTTCCCCTAACAAGCTATTGTTATCCAGAGGTTATTTAGAATTGTAACATGCTGCACAATGAAGTCGAAGACCTTACCAGTCTAATACCTATAGCATACCTTAGCTTTCTAACATTGATACATGTAATTCTCATTAATACGCGGTATCTTCCATTACGCAAGGACGCGAGGCTTATGTCCCCTTCCACTACTGTGGATAACTCGATCTTTATATATGACTTGGCTCACTATTCTAGGTACGTCACTTTACGTAATCTTCTTAAATTTTACTGATGGTCATTCTTCAGACGATTCGATTGTGGCAATCCGTTCTCGTTACTGATACCCCAGGACGATTCCAAATCTATCATAGGTAATACATTATAATTTAGGTTGCACGTACATAACATATTCCCTCACTATAATCAGCAAAAGTCACTTTAAAACGTGTAGCTTTTCATAACCTACTAAACCTTCCAATGATGTTTTCTGCTTTTTCATATGTACAACTCATAATCATCTTATCCTTATCTTTGCGCATCAACATAGGACACTTCGGAACGTTGTGGCCATGACTGCCACACTAAACCAAACCCATGTACCTTTCTGGCACAATCCGGCATGCGCTCAACCACACTGACTACAAGACGGTTGGGGAGGTCTCACTCGACCTTTACAACTTTGACCTTTTTAAATATTGGCAATCCCTGACTAATAAACTCACTGTCCCCTCAAGGGTCTATCTCTATAAGATGCTCTAGGATGAAGTCGTGCCTTGGAAAGCAACTTACTCATATCCTCTGACGGATCTATCTCAATAGAGAGCATACTACTCGTATTTATACTCAATCCAACTTCAATCTCCCTGCTAATCATAATCCTACTGGAAGAAGTCATTGTTGTAATCATAAACACGATAAGGTCTACAGAGATAATCCTTACAATCTTCTGTGTTCAGGTGCTTAGTACCTCTTTTACTTTACTCTTTTTTTTCTGTATCCCAAAATAATATTTTGCTTTCCAGACTTGCATTATCTCTTCCGTATATGGGTGAGACAATTCCTCACAATCTCAAAAAATTTAACATAATATTGCCCTTCAGGCGTATCAATCGTCTGATAGAAGTCACTCATTTACTAGCTATGAATATGAACTAACTGAAGTCTTTTTAGTAACCGGCATTACTGACACAGTATCAGGCATGAGTTAAACTCGAATTCTAAGACTCAGTTATACTGCACGATCTATGATATGAAAGAATGGAAACCATCCCTAAATGTCTTGCAGCCTCCTGTTTATAAGTTTGGCGCACAACACACCCATAAATAAGACTCTACTAGACACGGCTTGCAGACTCCCTAGGACAGACCTACTCTAATACCAAGTTTGTCACGACCCAAACCGGAGGGTCATGACGGGCACCTAGATCCTACTTATCGAGTACCACTAATCATATAATTAACATCTAACCATAATCAATCATGGCCACGAGGACCGTCACCAAATATCCTGCTGACACATAGGAACAATAAACTGGAAAGGTACTATATAAACTTTTGCAAACGGAAAAACCCAACCTATGCATATATACATACTAAGGCCGACAAGGCCATACACGACTACTATACACAGGACATCTGTTTACAAGCCTTTAAAGAGTACGTAACATCCCAAGGTTAGGACAAGGCCCCACCATACCCCTATGCATATCAAGAACATCGTACCACTACTAGACTGCAACTCTGGAACAAGTAGAGTGCTCCAATATTAGTTGAACCGGCAACCTACTAGTGCGGATCGTCACCCTGTCTACCTGAGTCTGCGGGCATGAAACGTAGCGTCCCCCAATAAAAGGGATGTCAGTACGACTGATGTACCGAGTATGTCAGGCATGAAAATAGCATAATAGAGACCTGAAAGTAACATGAGACAAGAAACAACCAACCAGTAGAGAATGCCTCTGAAGGCCATAATATGCCTAAGTACCATATCTATGCAGAATACCTCTGAGGGCCATAATATGCCTAAATGTCATGCACAATGCGGTCATACATATACATCTACGTATATAATGTCATCAAGCCTCTGTGGGCTTCTCATCATATCATATCGGCCTCTGTGGGCATAATCATCATCGTGTATATCTGTACCAGCTGCAGGTGGTGTGCGTATATAACGCCTTTCCTTTTTCCATACCTCATACATATATATAATACATACATATAGTAGATAATATAACTCATTTAAGGTCAATGCATGTACATTAATGTAATGCATGAATGATATGATAATAAGACACCATAAGTTTGTCGGAGTGATGTAATATCGCCTTACCTCAGATTATCATTATGAATACTAACATCTTTCCCATATACCTCAATAGGAATTTAGGAACATATTTAGACATGCTTTGACAATAGGAACGAATAATATGAACATCCTTAACTGCTAAGAGTAGAATTATTTATGGGACAATATTACGTTTACATTTTGTACTTAGAACATGCCAAAAGAAGAAATGATTTGCCTTAACATACCTCTAAGTCAACCTTTCGATTAAGATGGCGGAACAGATTCCTTCACCGATTAAGCTTAATAAATGAGGTCCAATTCCTATACACCATATCTGAAGGAACCTTCGTCTTAATCACAATACGAAAAAAACTAAGCTTGCACGTGTACTATGATCTCTCCAAAGGAAGATTCATCCCAGAACCTTGGTAATACCTTTTGGGATGATGGGGGATCTGTTAGAGGGAGTTTGGGAGCTTAGGAGATCTATTTGGGAGTGATGACCTGGAATTATCTGTCACTATTTTATATAAATTCAGCACCGTCTCACACAGCTCGCGTTGTGATATCCCTTTGGTCCCGATAGTCCATCGCAGAATGCTTATTCCTTTCTACTCATATATCGTATCGACGAGCAACTTTCATAATTGGAAACTAGACCCGTAGATCTTAGATTCGGTGGGTGGATCACCTCATAACACTAAGTATATTAGGAGTAATGCTCTAAGGAAATTTACTCATACTGCTGCCAAGAATTTAACGTTGCTGCTCATTGCTTCTCCTTAGTAGTATGTAGTTATCTACTTGAGATGATAAGTTTATGCTATAATAAATTATTCACGTTACTACTTTTAGTAAATACTAACTGATGCACCATTTTCTCCTTTATTTGGACCCCTTTTGTTATCATCTTTATGTAATAAAGTGTGTTAGTCACTCTACACATGTAATGCCCCCATGATTAACACTATATGACTCATTACTAAATATGTCAACTTATTGTTAAGTGCATGTATGTTATGCCCTTTTGGTGCCACGTTAAAGACCCATATTGGTTTATTCCTATTAATTAATAAACAATTCATATACTCATTTTCATAATCATGTAATACAACATTAGTCCGTAGCCTCTTTCGGTACGCATAAAATATTATTTTCAATTCCCGTCCTCACACTTCTTAAGTCCTAAATTATTTCAGGACTGCATCCTTTTATATACTAAGCTTCTTTATTTGCATACGTGAATATGACCAAAAATTCTCTAACGCTCGAGTCTATTTACATACGTCTAGCGATTCAAACCATGGCCCGATGGTACACGATGTTACATTGTGCTTGTCATGCCTATGTTTGTTGAACCTAGACTGTGTGAACCATGAGACATGCTCTAGTTTAACTCTTAGTGATAAGTTGGGAACTATATGGATTGTTAACATGATCATAATCTTAATTTTTCTAGTCTTGAATCTCATCCTCTTTGGATTAACTCTATATTAGTAGTTATGCCTGACTATACTTGATATGATGATTAAGTTATGTTAGGACAGATCTTATCTTACCTATTTTGAATCTAGTAAATGACATGAAGTTTATAACCATGAACATGTTCGGTTTAGCAATTAAGGTAAGGCTATGATGATAACCTAGACGCTACAATCACCATGTTCAAATACTAGGATGTTTCAATTATATCAACTAGATGAAATATATACAGTAGTGAGAAGAGGAAATATTAATATTGTATGTTGTATAAGCTCTTTTCTAGGAACTGTTCTTCTCTTCCTCTTGATGTAAATGTGTTGATATACACTCACATGCAACTTGCATATCAGATATACTTGGTATATATGATACCCAAGGCAAATGTATCTCTATGTATATCATTTAAGAGACTCAAGTAAGCCACTGTCTAATTTGGTCTGGCCCACTTGTATTGTTTCTTCTCATCTTTGCACCAAAAATGACTTGGCTAGGCCCATTTTTATGTTTGCCTCTTTTGCATTTATAAATGAATTCTGAGAATGGATCAAGCCCAATCCAAATGATTTCCTCTTTCTGGTGATTTGCTTGAGTATGGGCCTGCCCAGTGGCAACTACATGATCCTTGACTGCTGAATGAATATCGCCTCCTTAAATTAATGCATTACATATGTGTGTTTAATTTTAGACTACTTGCATTTAATTAGATAATTATGGGTATGTTCTAATCAGTCCCTTTGTTTTCCCTCTTTTTTCCTACTATCTGCATCAGAATGGGACCCATTGGGCCTCCTTTTAATCTCCCAACTAAAGCATATGCTTGATCTAGCCCGCTTTATATTATCCGCACATGAAAGCCCAACTATGGGTGAAAATATTAACTGGTGGACTTAGGTAGGCCTACCAGCCTAAACTCTTCCTCCTTTCAATTTCTATATATGTATATTAATATGTAATACTTGTATAAACATACTTTGTGTATATATTGAAACCTCTTATGGTTACGACTTAGGATAGGCAAACGATACGTATATCGTTTAGTTAGAATCGCCAAAATTGATTTTTGAAAGAGTAGGAAGAATTCAGATTTTTGGACTTTAAATTGATTTCAAAGATCATTTGGGATTGAACTTGAACGGAACCGAACTAAATTGGATTGAGATTGGACTATCATTTTTGGAAATCTAGACTTGGCTTTAAAAATGCTAAAACGGGCTTGTTTTAAGAAAGCAAAATTAATTGTTTTCAAAATTGAAATTGGGCTACATTTGGTATTTATTTGGACTGATTTTGGGTCGAGCCCAATTAGAATGATTCTTTAAAACAGAAATCAAACCCTTTTTCGGACTTGAGTTAATATTTGGGTTTTGGACAAGTTGTAGAGTATGGGTTGACCTTTGGGAGAATAGCATGTGAATAGAATACTTGTTTTTCCTTCTTTAAAAAAAATCTAAACTTGTCATTTCAAAAGAATTACACTCTTTTTAACTTAAACGATTTTCAAAAGAAAATGCAAAAGGAATATTGGACAACGTATTGGACTAAAATAGTTGAGTTCTACTAAAACTAATTTTCGAGAGTTCTTAGTCCGAAATAAGTTGACTACCCTTACGCATACCATTTTTAGGTGGAACTTAACTACTTGGTTTTCAATGCCCTTTGAGTTTAAAATGAAATGAATAACATGAATTTTGCGGGAATTTAAACACTTTAAGTAATTTGTAAAGTTTAAACATGCTATTTAACCTGAAGGTCAACCATATTCTACTGATCCTTAATACCGGGATGTCTAACACCTTATCCGGAGGATCACCAGAACCCTTACCTTGACTCTGGTTTAAAAATGATTTTTCACTGACTTTTTGAATAAACCCTTTTAACTCAGTTTTCCTAATTTACCTATAAATTAGGTGGCAACTCTAAAAATACTATCCAACTTAGAGCACCAATAACCTCATAGTAGCTTTTATGCCTCCACGTAAAAGTGAATCGTAATAGATAGTGACTATTTTGGGGATAAACGTAGGTTCTAACCATAAGGGTTCCAATACAACATGTTTTAAAATTATATAAATTGCTTATGTGTTTAAATACCCATAATTATAACTATCATTCATGCATTTCATCTTTCGCCAAATGGCACACACACACACACACTTGTATTAGTGAACAAAGATGATTATGCGGATTTCGCAATCATCCTCCAATATAAAACCAAAAACATTTTCTTGGAACACGTTGAAGACAGAGCTGGTTTGCAGTAGTCCAACAGTTGACAACAGTTCACCTTTCGTAGTATGCTCGGGTCCCTTAAGTTATTTGTTAAACCACTCTTGTACAATTAGGATAGGGCGAAGCCAAATCCCTACTGAACTAGCACATGCTTAACCTAGACGAGTTCGAATATTTTAGACATTTCTAAACTCATTATGCTGACTACCTCATGTCTTGACAGTTTATGGCTCGATGGTACTGCATCCAACTACTTGATCTGTGGAAGCATTAAATGTGCCTTATGTGATAAACCATTGTCCTTCGGGGGGAAACATTAACTGTGTTTTGTTTTGTAGATGCATACCAATCTGAAATTAAACATAGTTATAGAGGCACTTCAGTTGCTGAAGTTTTGATGGTCGTGCCTAGATGCCCCACAACAAAGAGAACTAACGAACTGTCTAGGACACCTACGCTTCCTTATGACGGTGAAAGGAAATAGAGAACTCTTGGAAGTTCTTACTGGGTATTGGGATTGTGATAGAATGGTGTTTAGGTTCGGAGACTTTGAGATAACCCTGACCATAGAGGAGATCCAGGATTGCATAGAGAGCAATAGGACATGTATGAAAAGGAGGAATAAACTCGACCATAACCTTTTAGTGCCCCATAAGCCTACTCCCGATGAGATTATGAAATTTATGTCCTTAGCTAGTGCCAATTGGATATTTGGCCCGACCGTATCCTTTAAGGACCTCTACAACAGATTTGGGTCCAAATGGGGATACATGGAACACTACATAGAGTTCCGATCATATGCTATTTGGGAAGCCACCTATAACGACCCGTCCGGTCATTTTTAGCCTGAGACCTCTATTTGACTATTTTACCCTTCCCGTAGACTTTGTGTGTGGTTTGTGATGCGCCGGGATGGGTGGCACAGATCCTGAGGTCCATTTTCATGAATTTCATATGAAAAACTCAAAATTAAAACCTTAGAGTTGGATAGTTTGACTCAATGTTTACTTTTGAGTAGATGTGGTCATTTCCAAGTTCCATCACTTCCAATAGCTCCGGAGGGTCATTTATAACTTAGTCGAGTCATTAGTTTGCTTCTCAAGACAATCGGATATATTTTGTGATTCTATTTGTGAAATTTGGATATTTGGTTTTCTCGGACTATTCTTTAGAAAAGTATGTCGTAGCTCGGTCATATGAGAAATTTGAGGGTACGAGTGAGTTCATAGCACCGTTTGCCTTATATGAACATGTCTAGTTTGTGTCCAGGGTATCTCATGAGTGTTTTGGGTGTTTGATGGGAGCTTGAGGTTGTTTCCCATGATTTATTTTCTGGTGTCCACCTCGGCGACATTTCTGTTCACTCCTGCATGTCCGCCTCAGTGGGAGGTTGGCTCGCAAAAGCGGAGGTTGATAAGTTGTGGAGTTTTTTCCATGGCGGAGGATTTTTCCGCAAGGGCGAGTCCACTTTATGGTATCGAGCTCGCCATGGCGCTGAGGCGAGCTGTCAAGTGATTGCGCCCCAGTGAGATACTTGTTCACAGTAGTAGGTCTGCTTTAGCGGTGTCGATTCCACTAGGGCAGGATCACTGTATCAACTTTCATATTTAATTCCGTAGGTCAGATTCATTTCCCAAAATAACATATCTAGAACCTAGAGTCGCAAGGGAGAGTATTCTTAAGGTCAAGAGTGGAATTCATCCTAGAGATAAAGATCTCATTCCCCTGTGATTTCATTTTATATTTCTAAGTCCTTTAATGGTGATATATTATGTTTATAAGTCGGGGAAGATGAATTGTAAGTTCTTATGAGATTAAGAGAGTTAAATCATGGATTTTAAAGGGTGTTAATGGATTAAATTACTTGATTATTATGAATTAGTGATGGGAATTATTAGATTATCATGTTGTAGAGTTTAATTTGAATGTAGAAACCTATTCCAATTAGGGGAAAATTCTAGGGTTTTATAATTGGGGCTTTTTGTATATTGTTCAATTGAAAACTCAAATGTGTATAGTTTCCTAATTAACTTAAGGGTATGATTATCTAGTATGTGTTCTTGGTTTTTGGGTAATAAAGTTTGAGTCTTGACGAAATGGACCTGGGGTTGGTATTTAAAATCCTGCTTTGTTAAGGATTATATCTTTGTATGTTGGGTAAGCTCTTCATTAGCTAATAGTATATGTATGATTAGACATCAATTATCACGAGGCACAGCGGAAGGGAAGGGCAATCACCAAGGCTTGATTAGTTAGCGCTCATGTTTGGCCTAGAGTAGGCTACAGTTTACTTTCATAAGACTTCTCTATAAGTGCGTAATTAGTTATAAATATTGAGAAGTATTGGACGTGTTTGGGGGTCCCACTTAGCTGGTTATGATGAACGATTGAGTGGGTACTGGTGTTGAACTATGTTGATAGATGATTTGGGGAATCAACCTTATATTGATTTCGACTGCTGATCGATTGGAATTGTCGCCATATTTACTATTATTTGTTTCTTCATCACACATATTTCCGATATGATATCTTGATTTGTACTTAGATTGTTGTGTTGTTAAGTTCATGGAAGCATGTGATATTCATCTCTATACTTGGTTGTTCCTCATTACATCATGATTTCTTGCCTTATGTTGTCATTTGCATTCATACACTCATAATTATGAGATATTGATATGAGAGGTATGGAATGATGTGGGTCCAAGGGACCGGAAAGGTGAGATTACTTATGAGATCATGGCAACACTGTTGTTAAATTCATGGAAGCATGTGATATTCATCTCTATACTTGGTTGCACCTTATTACATCATGATTTCTTGCCTTATGATGTCATTTGTATTCATATACTCATGGTTTTGAGATATTGATATGAGAGTGGTATGGAATGATGTGGGTCTAAGAGACCGGAAATGTGAGATTACTTATGAGATCATGGCAACACTGAGATGATGGTGATGATATTCGAAGGGATGGGTTGCACGCCTGCAGCATGATTCTATTTAGCCAAGAGATGGTCTCCGTTGTGAAATTCTGGAGGAGTATATGGACTTTGCGGGTCCCCTATGGGTGTGCATTTCATAATAAAAACTTGAGTGCCTGTATGCTGAAAGATCAAGGTACCTGGTATATGCATTGTATTCATAACATATCATACACATATCATTCATGGATTATCGATTAATGAAACAAATGTTGAATTACTTATTGATGACTTGATTGAATTTCTGGAATAAAGGAAACATGTTACTTACTCAATGATACTTGGATTGCTGTTATTGAACTCTTCTGAACTTAGATGACCTAAGTGATTCTGAAATCTTATTTAAAAGGGGAATTGTGAATCTATGGAATATGATATGAATAATGTGATATTACATGGATATTTAAACTAATAGAATAGGACTATTTGATGTCAACTTGGTATTTATCACTTTTTACGTATCTTCCGTCGTTGTTGACCTATGATGTCTAGGGGGTATATTGTATTATACTACACGTGCTGCATCTTTTCTGGTGCAGATTTAGTGTCTTCTACTGGTGCGGGACCGCGTGGCTGAGTCCAAGCGGTTGTTTCTCCAACATTCAGGGTGAGGATGATATCTTCAGCATACCTTGGGTGTTCTATTTCTATTACAGTCTTTTATTTGCTACTCGAGAGACATGTCAGACATACTTTTATATCATGAGACAGATTATGTAGTATTATGTTATCTTACTGCTTTTAATTATGTTATATATCATGTGAATTATTGAGAGTGGTTCGCCTACCGGTGAGTTTACGTTGGTGCCACCACGGTCCTTAAAAAGGGGTCGTGACACCACCCGACCCCTGTCCTTTGCCATATGCCTATTTGGAACCATGGTATTTTCCAAAGACCAACAGCAAGCCATAGATACCTGGGTCATTTACGTCACTCATGCTATCTTTCATAGAATAACCACAAATGGAGAAACCAAGTATTATGACCTAGTCCATGTCATTCTAGCCGACATATACCGAGCCTTAGGTTAATGTCTAAACCTACATAGGTACTTCCAAGGATGTAAACTCTTTGTGCAATGGTAGATCATCAAACACCTCAACAAAATCGATGGTCCCTCATACCTAGATCCGGAGTGTAGGAAAGATAACATTCAAGTCACTTACCCAAATTTCGGTAACCAAACCAAAGAGGGGTGGGATTTTATCTTCTCTAGACTCTAAGAGGACAACATGTAGTGGATATTTTCCGACTTTATATCCAAGATCATAGTTGTGGAAAGTAGAAAATTCCCTTTTCTACCACTTATGGGGCTCCGAGAAATCCGACCATATGCACTTATTAGGGTCCTAAGACAGTTCGGAATGAGACAGGTAACACTCCAAGTAGGGAACATGGGGGAATACATAGTCGACTACGAAGGAGACAAGATCACAGAGGTTGATGACATCATCCGAGAGTGGAATGGCCGAGTGAAATGTGGTCCAGAGACTTTAGCCGAGGATATCTTCCGCCTAGGTTGTGATAAAGACTACATAGACTGGTTGAGACCACACTTTCAGGGCACCCTCACACCGTGGCCCCATCGGTATCAGTGTAGTCATGACATGGATTCAAAGGACGAGATCAAGGCACACCACATTCAGAGACAGGCCGATGACAAAGATGCCAAGTACCGAGAGAAGATGGAGTATGACCAGACTGTCATAAGCAGTTTGACCGATGAGTTGAACTTCACTCTTGAGGGTCTAGAGGACTTAGACGCTCGCATGAAGAGAGCCATGGATGAGACTACAGCCATGACCTTCAAAGGGAAGGGTCTCAGGGTTGATTCACTGTTGATGTCTACTCACCTCCGAATTTAGACCGCCCTCCGAAGGGCCATGAAAGCTCGGACTAACATAGCTTCATCATCCGCCACTAGAGGCGACTTCTTCTGACTTTTACCGCTTTATTCATCTTTTATAACCCCACTAGGAATATATTAGTTATTAATGAAAATGATTATGAGGCAATGTTTAAATCAACATTTGGCACAATTATGCTTCAAACGATTAGAACACCTTGGCGCAACGAGGTTTAGGAAATATTACAATTGCTTATGTGCTTATGTGATATAACTGCTTATGTGATTTTATATGTTCCGTCTAAACTCTTGATTGGTTCCACATTCCAGACACCAACCCAAAATAAAAACACAAGAAAATACCAAAACTAAACTAAATTTACACCTCCTCTTAGAGGATAATTTTCTACCGATGGACACTCCCGAAAACTAAAGTGCCACATCACCAATCATCAATTTAGTTAGCGATGAAGAGACTAAGGAGTCATTTCGAGTGAAGATTTGCAAGATTGACACAAAGTTTGACTTGGGCAAAGCCAAGATGAAAGAGGTCGACGATATTCTGGAGCTTGTACGGAACCTCACAGAAGAGTCTCCTAAGCGGAAATGTCAATGCCAAAACCTCCCTGACGAGGTCAAAAAAATGGTCAATGGCTATATCTTATTATTAAAATGCAAAAACAAGGGTCTGAGTTGCCCGAAAAGGATCCGGTGCCATACGGGGAATCAAGCGGGGTACCTAAAGGTACCACCCCGAACGTTAATGAAGCTATCGACTACTACGGGATGCCACAAGAGCCTTCGCGTACATCATCCTATGTGGTGGGCGATTACCCTCAAATCTCGCACTTTGCTTTTCAGAGTTGCACCCAGGATGGTGCGAAACATCGAAGTGTGTGATGAATTAAAAGTTGTCGGAGCGTCATGTTTCATCACTGACGTCCTCTCGACTTGTGCATCCATCTATGCTCACAAGAGGTGCCTCTTCCATAAGACTCTGCTTGGCCATATCATAGACGATGATGTGGCCTTCAAAAGGAAAAGTAAAATATTTATTGATGAAAAGGTCATTCGTAACTTGTGAGGCCCACGTTCCCTACTGGTTTACGACTCCATCATGCCTGGTGAAGGAATCACCATTGAAACCCAAGTTTGGCGCTATGACTTCACGGTCTTTGAAGACTTGTACGAAGACCTCTTCTCTACCTTCGCCAACACCGGCAAGGTTTGACCAATCAAATCCAATTAGAAACCCTCCGCTAGCACTTCAAGGAGGAAGATTTGCTTGTACCACTCAGGGGAACTGGGGCACGACATCGAATAATGCAAAGCCTTAAAGTTTGAGCTGGAGCATCTTGTCAACACCGGTCAGATCAGGGTTATTCTACCCCGCCGCTACTAAGAGAGCCGCCAGGAGAATGCGAAATCGTAATGACAATAACCTATCATGGATTCAAGGAGAAGTCATCTTTTGGGTAGTTTAGACGTCCCCTTTATCTTTCAATCAAAATGTTATCTCGTTCCTCTTTTGTAAAAGAAACTATGTCCGACCTAATGTCCCAAGGAGGGATACGTAGGAAGCCCTTATTGGTCCTGGTCAGGGAATGATTCGTGTGGAAGAAATTAGGAATAATTTATATATCACCCAAACTACATAAGGGCCTTATTTCCCATGGAGGGATACGTAGGCAGTCTACGTAAGACTCGGCCCCTGTATGATATAAATTATAATCCCCCCCTCTATTTATAGAACAATTTTGACTCCAACGATGTTGTGATAGAATATCAATTATAGACACTCAAACCAAAACCCTAAAAACCAAAAATGGCTAAAATGACCAAAATACCCCCCAAAATGAAATATGATTAAGATTTCAGATCGAATAAATGAGTCTATGTGTTTATATGTGCAACTTGTATGTGATATCTTGCATTATTATTTCCGACTAACGTTACTAATGTCATTTACCTTTGAGTTATTCTTTTCTTATAGAGGGGTTGATCTGTGTTTTATCATACTGGCATATGTCACCAGATCGAAAGTCGCAACAGTATCCCTGAACAAATAGAATCAAGATAAAATGACTAATCATCCCGAAGATGCATATAACAAAGATGCCTTGGTTATAGAGGATGATGCACCTCAGGACCATTAAAATTCCACGCATCATGAGGATTTGATCAATCTGCTATTTTGAAAGGTCGCAGACCTTTAGGAAAAGGTCGCGAGGAATGAAGTCATCAATGATTCCATAAAGGCAGTTGCTGAGACAAGAAGGCCCCCACCGCCTTTTCCATCAATGAACTCACATGTACCTGGGCATTTCCCCACTACTTATACCCATGCTGGTACCTCATACCAAACTTCACCTCCATCAAATGCGACTCACATAGCCGGGACTTCCCGCTCTATGCCTTCTTGTCAGACACCACCCACTTACACTGATCTTAGCATACATTAAAATAACACCACTCATCCAACACCTAGAGCCGTTGGTACTCCCGAAAGCTGCCCAGCGTACCTCACAGTATCTTTTCACACCCCAATCACTCTCATTGACTCCTCACCCGAGCTTGATCATTACGAAGAAATGGAAAAGGCGTGGAGAGCCGAACAAAATAGAAGGGACAAAGAAATGGAGCAGAAGATGGTAGACCTTCTCTAGAAATCAAATCAAAGCTCTCATACGTCAATGGGCCTATGTTATGATAATATATGCATGCACCCGGACCTGGACCTACTCGAGGTCTTCAAGGTGCCAAAGTTCAAATTATTCAATGGGACAGGGAATCCCAAGGCTCATCTAAGAGCATATTGTGACCAACTAGTCGGGATCAAGAGAAACACGATCTGATAATGAGGCTTTTCAGTCGAAGCCTCACAGGAAAGGCGTTAGAATGGTTCATGGCTCAAGACATCCATCGTTGGGACTCCTGGGAAGGCATGGCAAGGGCCTTCACGAAAAGATTATGCTTTAACGTAGAAATCGTGCCCAACTGCTACTATTTGGAGAATATCAAATAGAAATCTACAAAGATCTACCGCGAATATGCAAGTAGGTGGAGGGCTGAAGCCGCCCGAGTGTAGCCTCCGATGAGAAAGAAAGAACTAGTATCCATCTTTATCCGATCGCAAGAATTAGATTGTTATAATCGAATGTTCTCTATGGCTGGGAGGTCATTCTCTTAACTGGTCAAGATGGGAGAGGCGATAGAGGACGGTCACAAATTAGGAAAGATCGTTAGCATAGACAACAAAGCTAGCCTTGCAAGCACTACCGGGGCTGTCAGGAAGAAGAAAGAGGATGTGGCAAACGTCTCTCATACATCTAGTCGAAGAAGCTGAAAGAATGAAGGATCACAATCTTCCTTTGACATATATCAATCACCGCTCCCAAGAAGCTACATACCATCTTTGTATAGCCCTATACTGGTATGCTACGCATAGCCTAACTACCAAATAATGTCTCCAACCTACCAAGCTCTACAACAAATTACCAAACACCAATACCCAATTACCAAGCTCCATCACCAAATTACCAAGTTCCCGTACCTGCTTACCAAGTACCCTAAAACCACTAAAATAATAGAAATTAGCTGCCTCCAGCTACTTATGATTTGCCACGTCCAAACTTCGAGAAGAAGCCTCCACGGATTCTCACTCCACTTCTGGATACTCAAACCAAATTGTTCAAAAAATTAAATATTGTCGGAACCATTCAAACCATTCTGCCAAAGCCGGCTAACCTTGGTAGCCACTTCTATAGAGCCGAACAGACTTGTGCCTACCACTCCGAAGGAAACGGGCACACCAAAAAGGATTGTCTCAATCTGAAGCACAAGATATAGGACCTAATCGACAAAAGAAAAATCATTTTGGAAATAGTAGCACCAAATGTAAACACAAATCCTTTTCCCAATCATGGTGCTAACCATATCCATATGATTGAATGGAAGAAAGATTGAGTTATATGCATGCTGTTAATCCAAGAGTCCGTTGAAAGCTTGGAAAAAACAATCACGTCTTTTACCATACAAGACGGCCACAATTCAAAGTGCTGATCTCGGCACCGTTCGTGGTCCAATTACCACAAGAAATAGTCCCAACCCAGAGGAAAGAGTTCGTACTTTCTTTATCAAAATCAACGAAAGCCTCAGTTTATGCAAATAATTTGTTATTCTTATTTAACATGTTATTATACACTAATCATGCTTTGCCTTATTTTTCAGTAATAATAATAAAACAACTCATAATGTCATGACATGTCACGAGATAAGTAAGATGAGTGATACAGAAGAAAAGAAATATGAGGAGTACGATGAAAAAGTAGAGTTGACAGAGGATCTCGTCGATGAAGAAGACCAGCATGAGAACTGGCAAATGCCTAATTTGGAAGAACTGAAGCAATTAGCCTCGGGGATGAGAAAACAGTTAAGGAACTGATAAATCTGCTAAGGAAATACGTCGACATATTTGCATTATCATACGCGGATATTCCCGGGTTAAGCACAGACAAAGTAGCCCACAAGCTACCCATCAATGAGGGCTTTGCCTAGGTCAAACAAAAAATCTGATAATTCAAGCTTAATCTAAGCATAAGAATTAAGGATGAGGTTGAAAAGCAGATAAGTCTGGAGTAGTGGAAGTAACTTCATTCCCCCACATGGTTGGCCAACATCGTTCCTGTACCAAAGAAGGACGGAAAAATTTGAATATGTGTGGACTACCGTGATCTCAACCGAGCTAGTCCCAAATACAATTTTCCAATTCTGAACATCCATATACTCATCGATAACTGCTTGAAGCACGAGTTACAGTCATTTATAGATTTCTTCGCCGGTTACCATCACATCCTGATGAGCGAAGAAGGGGCACAGATTATGGCCTTCATTACTCTATGGGAGTGTACCAATTTCGTGTAATGTCTTTCGCCCTCAAGAACGCCGGAGCAACTTACATGAGAAAAATAACCACCATCTTTCATGACATGATACACAAAGAGATAGAAGTTTATGTGGATGACATCATAATCAAGTCACGGGAAAGCTCAAATCACATCATGTACTTACGAAAGTTCTTCGACAGACTTCACAAGTTCAATCTGTAGATAAACTCGGCCAAGTGTGCATTTGGAGTATCTGGCAGAAAATTATTGGGATTCATAGTTAGTCGCAGGGGCATAAAGCTAGATCACTCTAAAACCAAAGCCATTCATGAGTTACCACCGCTAGAGGCCATGAAGGACGTCATGAGTTTTTTGGGAAGGTTGAAACATTGGATGCTTCATAGCGCAGTCTACATTAATCGTGGAGCCCATACTTAATCTATTAAAAAAGGATGCACCCACCAAGTGGACAGATAAGTGCCAGAAGGCCTTTGACACTATCAAGAGATATCTATCTAACCCTCGAGTCTTGGTTCCTCCCTGGCCGAGGATCCCGTTGTTGCTATCGGAAAATGCATTTGGATACATGTTGGCGCAACATAATGAAACTTAAAAGAAAGAGCGAGCCATCTACTATATCAGCAAAAAGTTCATTGCATATGAGTCATGGTACACCTTGGTGGAAAAGACATAATGTGCTCTGACCTAGGTAGCACAAAAGCTGAGACATTACCTATCATCCTACACTAGCCATTTAATCTCCAAGTTGGATTATTTGAAGTACATATTTCTCTATTTCATGCCTATAGGGAAACTGGCCAACTGGAAAATGCTTCTAAGCGAATTCAACATCACATATGTGGTCTAGAAAGCTATCAAAGGACAAGCATTGGCCGATTTGCTAGTAGAAAGTCCAGTCGACAAAGAGTTTGAACCATTAAGGACGTATTTCGCAAACGAGAAAGTAATGATAATTTAAGAGGACATGGTCAAAACCTATTCAAGATGGAAAATGTTCTTCGATGGTGCGGTCAATTATAAGGGTTTAGGGATCGTAGTAGTCTTGGTCTCAGCATTACCCAAGGGTGGTTAAGCTCAATTTCTAATGTAGTCACAACATGGCGGAGTATGAAGCCTGCATTCTGGGTCTTCACATGGCCATCGACATGAATATTCAAGAATTATTGGTAATAGGAGACTCTGATCTTCTAATTCACCAGGTTCAAGGATAGTGGGCTACCAAGAATGATAATATCCTGCCATATGTGAACCTCGTACAAAGGTTGTGTAAAAGGTTTAGAAAGATCAAGTTTCGGCATACACCAAGGGCTCGGAATGAATTCGATGATGCTCTTGCAACCATAGCATCCATGATACAACATCTTGAAAGCAGTCACATTGACCCACTAGAGAGAAGCATCAGAGGAAAACACGTTCATTGTTCCCACGTAGAGGCAGAACCATATTATAAACTGTGATACACCGGTATAAGCACATACTTGGAAAAGGGAGAGTATCCTGAGAATAACATAGCCAATCAAAAGAGGACCATCAGGAGAATGGCCAATGGTTTCTTTCTGAATAAAGGAGTACTATACAAAAGGATGCCTGATCCAGGAATACTCAGTTGTCGATGTCGCAGAGGCCATAAAATTGTTAGAGTAAGTACACGTCGGGACTTATGGCCCTCACATGAATGGGTTCATCCTAGCCAAGAAGATCTTGAGAGCAAGTAACTATTGGATGACTATGGAAATCGACTGTAGTAGATTCGTGCAAAAATGCCATTAATGCCAGATCCACAAAGATCTACTTAGGGTCCCACCGAGTGAACTTAATGTCATGAGCTCACCCTGGCCATTGTAGCTTGGGGTGTGAACGTTATCGGGCCTATAGAGCCAGTGGCATCCAACGGACATCGCTTCATTCTGGTCGCCATACACTACTTCACGAATGGGTCGAAGGAACTCTCACAAGTCAGTAACAAAGAAAGTGGTGGCAGACTTCATACGAAATAACATCATATGTTGATTCGGCATCTCAGAGTCGATTATAACTAATAATGGAGAAAATCTGAATAGCCATCTAATGAAGGACATTTGTGATCAATTCCGTATATAACCCGTCATAATTTGACCGCCTACAGGTCACAAATGAACGAAGTCGTAGATGCATCCAACAAGAACATCAAGAGAATATTACGAAAAATGACCGACAACTACAAGTGTTGGCATGAACATCTGCCCTACGCATTTCTAGGATACAGAACAACTACTCGAACCTCAACTAGAGCAACCCCATACTTTCTTGTGTACGGTATTGAAGTAGTGATACCAACTGAGATAGAGATAACATCACTCCTAATAATACAAGAAGCAGAGCTGGATAACGCAGAGTATGTTCGGAAAAGATATGAGCAATTGGCCCTAATTGACGAGAAAAAGATGGTTGATGTATGTCACAGTAAACTACACCAACAGAGAATGGCACACACTTTCAACAAGCGGGTCAGACCCTGAATCTTTCAAATAGGACAATTGGTACTCAAGCGCGTGTTTCTACACCAAGATAAGTACAAAGGAAAGTTTGCACCTAACTAAAAAGGACCCTACATGGTGTGCAAGGTACTATCACGAGGAGATGTAATATTTGCATAAATGGATGGCCAAGAGTGGCCCAAGTCAATCAACTCAAACATAATCAAGAGATACTACACTTAAAATACATGCCTTTAAGTTTGTAATCGCTCTTTACTTGTAATCGCATTATTTTTACTAGTAATCATATTTCTTTGCTTGTAATTGCATTTCTCTACTTGTAATAGCAATAAAAAACCAAATGACATTTTCTTGTAACATGAACTACGCAATGACCTGATTCCCAAAACGGGATATGTAGGCGTCCATTTATGACTCAGTCACATTATTATAAAAATAAATCATCTTGATTCCGAACTACGTTCGACCAAATTACTAAAATGGTATACGTAGGCTCTCTTCGAGCTCAGTCGCACCAAACAAATATCTCCAGAGTACAAATATCTCCCATTTACAACTGGGGCATAATTTTTGAGAAGAACTCAAAAATTCCACCAACAAATCCGGCACAAAATATTAGTCGGCCCCAAGAAGCATGATTAGCAAAGTTAGAGCAAAAGAATCATGATTAGCAAAGTTAGATTAGTAAATAATGTTAATTATATCACCTAATATTAGCCTAAGCCTAGCAATGAACTAATATTATTGATATTCGGCCTAACCAATTCTGTTTTGCTAAAAAGAGACTAGGACTTAACATTAAAATGCTACTACTATCATATTGAGACCACCATATGGCTTAAAGAAATAGGAATGCCCTAGTCGTAATGATATGTGTTCTTTATGCCTTAAAATGAACATGGTTGTTAGTTTGTTTCTCTGTTGTAGTTAAATATAGATATAGGATCAAACATGGTAATGGGAAGACCTTAACATGATCTAAGAGAAACCTATAAGTTATAGGTTAGTTAAACAAGCTTTGAACCTATGTTTTGAAATTGTTGATGCTTTGGAAGATCATTTAGGGACTCTTAAGGATGAGTTTAGGTTTGAGTAGGTGTTAGACTGATGTGTCTTGATATAATATTGGGTGAAGATGTCTAAATTTATGGACCTTGTCACATAGGGTTGAATTCAGGTTCTTTTGTTTAAAAATATGATATTTCTGAGTGTTCTCAATTAAAACATGTGGTATATATGAAGAATGTGATGTATGTGAACTCATGATACCTTCAGAATGCCTCTTCTTAACCTGTTTTAAGTATGCATGATCAATTGTTGGTATGTTGGTGGTGTTGGGATTGGTATCTGATAGCATACTATCTAAAATAAGTGATTATAGCCATCGTATGTCAATTTTTCTCATGGTCTGCCTTATCATTGATGTGTTCTAAGTAGGGATGGTCCTAAGGGTCTTTAGTTTGTGTTTATGAACTCTGCTAGGTCTTATTAGGCATTGTCAACTTGAATCATGGCCACATGCTGATTGAAATGAATGTTTTATGTGTAGCTATATGAGATCCTTGTTAAAATAGCCATTCACATGTTATAGTATCATCTTGTTTGGTCTGTAAGTCTAGTCTTTAAGTTATGCCATTCATATTGAGCACAAACACAATCATCTACATTTAGTCAAGCTTCCTATTGATTTTTGGTTGGCTAAATATTTGTCATGAATATCTAGTAGGGGGTTGTTAGCATCTGTACATTTGTTCTATGTCATCCTTGCACATTTGTAAGCCTAATAACTTAATCTATATGTATGTCTAGCTAAGGAATAAAGACTTAGAAATAATATGCTAGTTGTTACATGTCACTAACAGTTCTAAAAGATACAATTAGGCTAATTCTAGCATACTAGTTTGAGGAAGTGATTCACAAAGTTCTGATGTATCTTTGCATATGTTAGCTAAGTCAAAAATATCTTACTTGCTTCTAAGGATGTATCTGTTTATAGTTAGTCGATTTGAGTTCTAACAATCCGAGACCCTTTCTGAGGACCACGTATGACTTATACGAATATAAAGGAGGTTTATGGAAGGTAGAAAGCCAATTGGATCATATCACGACAAAGTTTGATGAATATCAGATGATACACTGAGCGTTCCGCCCTACGGAAGCCAATCCGTTATGCGGATCAGGCCAAGGATCAAGACCCTCACTTTATCACCTCATTGCTCCTACATGCATTGGGTTCTGCACCCGCATATGGTGTTTTGCGGCATATAACCAGCCGCATATCAGAGGCGGTAGGGAGTACTATTAATAGCCAAAAGTCGGTGGCTTCTTATCCTCATTTCATTTTTTATCCCAAACACTCTCAAACATTCCCTTAGGTATTCTATATCATCAAGGACCAAGTTCATACAAATTTGAAGAGAAATTATCCATAGTTGATCCATGGAAGCTTGAAGATCTCTCTAGTAGCAAGGTAGAGTTGAGAATTCTTTTGAGCTTGAAGAAGAGCTTGTTGTGTAAATAATCTAGGTTGTAAGGAGGTCAGATTTTACTATCCTTTGATGGTCTCTAACTTCTTGGAACTTAGTTGGTTGTATTGGCAAAGACAACTTGTGATAGAAGAGTTAAACTCCATGAAATGGTTTTTATCATCTTTGGGTTGTTCTTAGTTGAATTTGGAGGTGGCTATGTTGAGAGTTGTAACATGTGGTAGTGAGAATTATGGAATATGTAGTTATGATCGTATTGATGTTGTGGTTTCTATTGTTGTTGATGAAGGGTATTTAATAATAACAAAGTTGCCATGAAAGCAAATCATGAGGAATATGCCCTCTAGGTGCTCGATGAAATGTCGTAAAGAATTGATTCTTAATCTATGGACTCCGTCTTAACTTGCATAATCTATATTATGTAGATAGTCATTTGCAAAGCTCTCGAGAGTTCGCAAAGTACTGTTAGCGAAGCGACGCAGGTATGTAAGGCTATCCCCTTCTTTCAAAAGTATGAAATCCAAAGTGTTTATGGAGTTCAAAAAGAAATGTCAAAAGAGTTATTCTATCCATATGTCACTTATCTATTGTCGGGAGTAGTCCTCATGTTATTATTGATTTACATGCCTCTTGTTTGTTGGTTGTTCATTTGAGTATCATAAACCTCCAAAAAGGAATCCTTATTCAAAGTGTACTAAATCCATGTCTACTTGATTATTATCAGGAGTGTCTTCCCATATCGATATCTCATTTCACTATCTCGGTCCTATTGGTTTCCTAGTTGAGACCATTCTCATTCTTGATGGAGCTTCTCAAGTCGTAGTTTTGTAAATCGACAAGTTGTCATCTTAAGGCAAAGTAAAGAATCGAATAAGAGCTAAAGGCTAAACATCATTGTTACCTTCAAAACACGAGTTTTATTCACATGTTGTTTCTCTCTCATTGAAAGTAAAATCTATCTCGTTATCGCATTCCATATATCTTGATTATCTCTAAATTACATTGACCTAAAAAAGGAGGGTCCAAAGAGTTAATCATCGAGTCGACCAAGAGTCATTTCAAAGTAAAGTCTAAGAGTTCCGAGTCCCTAAGAGCCCACAAGTTCCATTACTACTACAATATATCATTTACACCACCGAACTAATATCGGTGGGAGGTTATATATATATACACACTATCCACACCACTATTGCAAATAGCTGGTGGGCAGTTGTACATGTATATTATATACACCCCGGGCTATAATCGGAGGGTAGACACTTATATGTGCATCCATTCAAACACCTCAGAGCATTACCTTAGGGCAGTATCATATTACACACCTCGGGCTATAAGCCGAGTCAGATTATATAATAAGACTTGTATATTGGAAGTTTCAGTACAATTTCAAAGTTTCATTATTCACCTTAAGTGGCTCACTGATTATCAGAGTATCAAGTTATATTTTATTCCCTACTTTATAACTTATACTTTCATACTACTTTTTATGTTTGACATACTAGTATATTTCATTCGTACATACATCTCTTTTTCCAGGGGCACTGCATTTCATGCTGCAGATTCAGGTAAAGGTTCATATAGACCTCCCATGTAGAAGACTATTAAGTTTTGCGGATCGAGTGGTAAGCTTTATTTTATCTGAAGCTACTGAGCACGAGTCATGAACTGAGTCTTGGTACAAATACAGGTTATAGGTAGGTCGGGGCCCTGTCCTTGTAGGCCTTGTTATATATGTGTGATGGTCTTATTGTCATCATATCAGATTGGTATATTTAGTTTCTCTTGAACTGGTCATTCTGAGGCTTTGTTGGCTTAGGTCGTTGTATGCTCAGGTTACGATATACAAGTGGTATGCTCGGGCCGTTCAGGCACCGGATGCCAGCTAGACCTACCCCCCTCCCCTCCCCCCCCAGTTTGGGGTGTGACAAATGTAGTAGTTGAGCAGGTCAGTCTTAGGAAGTTTACACGTCGTATCTAGCAGAGTCTTATTTATGGGTGTGTTGTGCACCACACTTATAAGCGAGATGTTGTCGGGCATTTAGGGATGGTTTCCATTCTTTCATCTCATATATCGTGCAAAAGAGCTAAGTTGTAAGAATTTGAGTCTAACTCGTGCCTTACCTAGTTTCAGTTTGACAGTAACTAGAAAGACTTTGATTAACTCGTATTCATAGTTGACCAATGAAAGATTCTGATCAGATTATTGATACGCCAGAGGTGCGAGTATCATATTAAAATCTCAGAGTATAAGCGATTGTCTCCCTCTTACTTAGAGAAAATGATGAAAGCATTGATGTTCCATCTTCAACGGTGATAGAACTATAATGAGAAGTACCTATTTTTGTTATTGATTTACAGAGGTCAATGGACGTAGTTTTCAAAAAAATGGGACCTCGGGATTTAGTAAGGATTTAGCACGATCCTCAGCATGGACAACACTGAAGAATAGTACGGTTAGGCAGTGATACCTCTGTAGAGAACGTATACATGATGTACCTAGAAGTTGCTAGTCAAGTATGACCTTTAAAGATTTTAAAGATCTAGGTGGCAAGTATGGAGCCCTTTGTGTGAAAGGTAAATATTTTCCTCAGTGAGACTCATGTCCGGAATAAGGGGGAGGATGAAGCTAGATGCAAGAGAGGGTTATGTTATGAGTATATAGATGAGGGTAACAGGTGAGATTAATATCAAGAGGATTATACTAAGGTAAATGAAACATTGGAATAAATGTGAGGAATGACTGAGAGTCGTAGGATAAAGTATGCTAAGATGCCAAGCGGTGGACGATTAAGATAGAAAGCAATAAAAGCAGAAATAGTTGGGGGCACGAAGAAAAAGGTGTTATGAGATCGGATTTCTACTACGAGATTTAAATAGCCAGAGGTCGATGAGATATGCTGACAAGATGACTTAGTCTAGGAATCAGTAGACACTGATATGGAGTCGACTCTTCAGTTAAGATGGAATAAGAGTCGAAGACTCTAGAGATGGTATAATAAGAAGTATTGCTGATTTGCATAGTAAGCGTTGATTCAGTGGTTTTGTTAAAGGATATTGTTTTAAGGCAAGATGTAAATTGTTAAAGGATGCACATATTATGATGAATGTCGATTTACGACCTGATATCTTAAGAGGGAAATCCCAGATATATTAAGAGTAACCCATGGGAAATAGTGCGATAAATAACTGACATGGACCTTATGATGATTTAGTAAGCAAATGAAAAGGTTGCAGAGAAACGTTTTATGACAACTAAGGTTGTGTTGCCCATGTTTTGTGGATATTCCATAAATGTCAAGGGATATGTAAGTATTAAAATTAAGAAAGGAATGGTAGTGCCCTCCTAGTTAAAAGAGTTAAAGCAACGTCAAAGACCGCTAGCTGTATGGGATTTGAAAAGGGAAGCATGGAGAGTAATCAGAGATAAAAACATGCGTAGGCTCAGGAGGAGCATTCTCAATTTACGAATAAGAGGGTAAGTCGAGATACATCGACAAAGAGGATATGTGAAACCTAGAAGATAACGACTCAAGAGGCCGGACAAACCATTAGACTACACCATATTTATATTATAGAACAGTATTCGCACCTGAGGTTTTGATCTTGCAAGTAAGCACCAGCAACTTTCAAGAAGTATTTCAAGCAAGAAGTAATGGTATGAGAGGATAGTATAAAGCAATCGAGATGAGGGGCTATGAAGCCTAAAGGTAAAGAAAAACAGTTAAAATGGTACGCATAATGAATGAAGGAGGATGTGACGATAGGAAGGACATCGGTAAAAAGGTTAGAGATGTCCAAGATTCCGCACGAATATTCGATTACGAGATTGCTGAAGGGTGTATCGCTAGTAGATATCTACTAAGAATAAATGAGGAATTTACTCCGAATACAAGGGTTTATATATATAGAAACGACCGTTGATGGTTATGACGAGTGAATAACGAGTCAATATTTGAACCCTGAATGGATCATAAGACCAGATGTATAAAGGACCCTTGAATAATAAAGGTTGAGTTTAACTGATGTATTGCAATGTGCATGCTTAGAAGGAATAAGAGGATGAGGTTGTTTACACCTAAAGAATGGATGGGAAATCTAAGCTCATGATTAGGGTCGCTAGCAGTGGGCCCATGTTAGTGATATACCCGCAAGGACCTTCAGTATGGAAATTGAGACAATTTTCTCTTAGTAACCAATAAAGGCATTTTATCAGACGGGAATACTTGTAAGCCCTCTTAAAGAGAATAACGATTCTTGGAAAGAAAAAAAAAGTAAATAAATAAAGGTGAACTCTGATGATGTTATCAATGTGATCGTCCTTGAGTAAAAGGGTTCGGAAGTTAGACTTTAGCAAGGGAGTATCCGACAAATATGGTGGAAAGACAAAAGCATGGAATTGTTCCAGCCGACCAGTTGAGAGTCCGAACATGGGACTAAATTAGCAATAGAGGTATATATATAGAACTCAGTGGTATCCCTCATTTGAGGGAGGGAGTGGAATACAACCATATAAGGGTTCGACCACATTACCTCCAAAGGAGTAAGTTTAGCGGGATATAATGATAACCTTCAGGGCAACCCGAGATAAGAGGCATGGGAAATGAGCGACTAGTCCGGGGAGCTTCAACAGATAGCTAGTCTAAAGGTCCAATTTCTGGACACCAGTGGTAATAGAGTGGTACACATAGTATGTTGGCATCACCCCGAGGGCAAAAGAAAAAAGAAGTAACAATGTGAGCATTGGGAATTGATACTATTGGAAGATGAAGATCCATGGTAGTAAAGACGATACTAAGCTCATTTGACACGGAGTCCCATCTGACGACCCATGTTAGTGATTAAGCTCATGTAATTTCTATCGATCTTTATTCTCCTCTTTTTGTATGATGGTCGGAAGGGCAGCTTCTTGATTGCATTATTGATCTCTCCGAGCCTCGTCTAGTCCCACGGGGTAGGGAATTGCATGACTTGGTGCAATAATGAAAGTACTATTGCATGGCGTGCAACCAAGGCCTCCCAATGACGATGTCATATGGAATTCCTCCGTCCAAGACGTCGAACGGGATTTCATAGAAACCCATCTGAGGTGCGTGGTCAACTTTATCTGCCCCGCGGTGCCTTCGCTAGCAAGGTTGAATCTGGTTAGTAACTTAATGACCAGTATTATCTGTGTCGTTAGTTGCATTTCTTTGAGAACTCCGAGTTGGACTATGTTGGCCGCACTACCTAGATCAATGAGCACACACTTAATGTTAAAATTAAGGATTTAGAGAGATATTACTAGAGCATTAATGTGATGGATCATCACGTCCTTGTTATCCTAGTTAACAAAATGATATTCGGGCTCGGAGAGTCTCGCCCTCTTTTCCTGGAGGTAGTGGGCTCCGTGATTTGAAGTTTTTGCGATATAGCACCCACATGCTCTCCCTAAAAAATCATGTTGACGATTCTTTGTCGGGGCGGTGTTTTTTATGAGGATCCTACTTGGGCAAGGTTTCTCTTGAACATGTTACTAAGAAATTCTTTCAGATGCCCTCTTTGGAACAAATCAACTACTTCATACCGGAGATGACAATATTCTGTGGCATGGCCCGAGATAGCATGGTACATACTAGAGGTCCATATCTCTGGATTGGACTGTGTCTCTGTTGGGAACCTGGCTTCTTTCATATTTTTCATAGCTATTACCAGTTCAATAGTTTCGATGTTGAAGTTGTGTAATGCCACACTGTGTGGGCCTAACTCTCTTGAAGTCTTTTTGGATAGTCTGATGGATCGATCCTCTGCTGGCCCTGATCATACCATGTTCTGTTCTGCCTAGCTCCTGCCCTAGAGCCATAAAATTTGGGTATGGCTCATACCAATCTCCCGTATTTCTCTACCTGACCGGCATGGCATTTTTGGTCTCTCCTAGGGTCGTCCCCTTACTTCAATCCGAGAGTCATATCTTAAATTATTCTCAATCCTCATATTGGTCATGTACCGAAGGTTCACCTCATTCCATGTCTTAGCCGGGAACTCCCTCAGGCTTTCCTTTGACTTTCTTGATGCATCTGAACTATTCGAGTTCAAACCATCCATAAATGATGTTGTGGCCAAATCTTCGTGGATAGTCGGTAGCATCATCATTTCTCGTTGGAACCTTTCTACGAAGCAACTCATTTTTCTGCTTCTTTACGGTGAAGATGTCTTCTTTATGAGTCTCAATCATTTGGGATCCAGTGTGAGCTTTGATAAATGTATCTGTAAGAGAAGCGAATGAATTAATAGAGTTTTTAGTTAAATGAGTATACCACGCAAACACTCCTTTTGTAAGCGTTTATCTGAATTTATTTAGCATGACAAATTCAATCTCATGTTGCTTCAGTTTGTGTGCGGTGATTGCAGCTTCGGAAGTCATTACGTGTTCCTCTAGATCAGTGGTTCCATCATATTTTGGTATCTATGGTATCTTGAATTTCCTCGGGATCAACTGAGGAGCTGCGCTTAATTTATAGGGTATTTTCCCATATTATCTCGCTCTTGTCCCCTTTATGATGGGATTGCCCCTAGGGATTTGGCTCATGCAATCATGGAGCGTCTTTTTCAGCTTGAGGATTCTGGATAGGCTCGCATGCTGCATGGCTTGTCCCTCTACCACTTTCTTCGCCCCTACTTCCGAAGTCTCGAGTTTCTTTGTCACCCCCAGTCCAGTTGAAGGATGTTCAGATAGAGGTTGTCTAGCTAAGGCGTTCATTATTCGTTCCATGCGCGCCATTATCCCGCTCTGAGATGCCATAATGGCAGCTAAGGCCTTCTCCGCAAGTGATCACATTCCTGCCACCTTTGAGTGAGGTCATCTCTTCCTCTTCTTGGGTAAACGCTTCGCGTAGTAATCTTTCCCACTTTCGGCTGAATCATTGTAGGCAAGTCCTTTTCCATGGAGCTTAGTGCGAGTTTCAGGTGAGGCATGCATCGCCTCTTCCGGTTCATTCTCCCTTTCGGGCTCCCGGTCGCTCTTGTCTCCGGAGATCTGTTCATCCAATGCATAGCAACTTTGGGTGTGTCTCCCAGCTGCTAAGAACCTTGCGGGTCCACAATTTTACCAAGGAGGTTGTCCCAGGTGCACTACTGCTTTGATCTGCCATTGCTAAGTTTCTGTTGACAAGAAACTCTAAAAAGCCTTTAACAAGAGTTCCAAGAGACTAATGGGGACAACATCACAACTCTCTATCCCCACAAACGACGCCAAACTGTTTATCGCTAAAAATAGATTTTCTAAAAACTAGTTGAATTTGTTGTTTATAGGGTTCAAAGACAAGTGAGTTGTATCTAATCCTAAGCTCCTGCTAAAGCAAGAAATGAAGATTGGAAAATTGAAAGTGTAAAAAAGAGTATCCATATGAACAATGCAAGAATAATCGTGAATAAAAATGTTAAAATCGGCACAATAATATGGTTCTCCAAGTATTTTTTGAGAGCTATTTTGCTTCTAGGTTACAAGTTTCAAAGATCATATCCTTCTTCCTTCTCCCCTACGTTATCTTAATACAAACCAAAATTAGACTTTTCTACCCTAAAGTTCAAGTGATATTACATTACAATAGTGCCAACGTTTCCTTATGTTGCGGCTTCGCAAATCGAGGCCGACAGACATTACTTGAGTTGGTGAGTGGAAGACAGTTGCAACGAAGCTCCAGAATATCTCACTTCCTTTGTAACTCCTTCGGGTCGGGGGGGGGGAGATTTTACCCCATACGTTGGTGTGCGATTAATTGGACCATTATCTATTTAAAGTAAAATTAGTGAGAAACCTGCATATCCATATAAAAAAGTGAAGTTATAATATTGTCAAAAATGTTCTTTTTGGTCAACAAGCCTTTCTGATGTTTTACCAGATCTAAGGCGCAAGCTACGGTGGCTTTTGTGTTTGTCATGCTGCTAAAACAAAAAGTAAACAAAAAGGTGGAAAGAAGATCGAGGTAGATCAGATCATTTAATTCCGGTATGGGTGCCCCGAGGAGATACATATTATAGGCATTGGACTCCACTGTTCACATGCACGTTAACACTGACAAGTCTTTTTGTCCTTTGTTACTCTTGTAATCTACAGTATTCTCTTTTTTCTTTTTTGTAAGTTTGTCTTTTTTACAGTATATAAACGCTTTTTCCAACATACTCCATACAACTTTGCTAGGAGTTTTCAATTAATTGTACTACTTTACTCTAGTCTAATGTAGTTGCTCCTCTTTTTGTCCATTAATGAGAGTTAATCGTTTACAAAAATGTTTAAGATGATTTTTTAGCTCAAGTTAGAAAATTACCATTTTGTTAGAGACACATATTGCTAGTTTGCTACACCCTATATCTAAATTGATAATCTATGGTTAAAATAGATAGAAAGTCAAGTTTTGTATTTTGCGTAATAGAGATTTCATTTTTCTAAGATGTCATTACCACTAATATTTGTTAATGATAAATGTACCGCAAAAAAATTGATGTCACTAATTTCATGATTTTGGATTCGAGCCCTGATATGGAGTTATCTTTGGTAGGAAATTGTTTACCTCTCAAAATGGAATTTTCCGACACAAATCCGAATTAATTGGGTTTCGAATATCCTACACTGATTGGAAAAGGTACAATTTTTGTCATAGTTTAGTATTTTCAAGTCCTATTTTAATAAATACTATATGTTGAAAGTGCTCCTCATGCCATGCCATGCCCCACTCACACAACAAACAAACTAAACATCTCTTTGAGTACTTGTAGCTGACAAGAGTGGAAGGTTGAAGGAAAAGAAATTACTAGTATAATATAATTTCTCTCTACTTAATCACAACCATCCATTTCCTTTGTCTACTTTACCCATATTTCATAGGCTGGTCATGATGGAAATGGTAAGTTCCTCTTGTTTATATGGTGCAATTAATTTCTTGAAATCATTTTTTTGTTCATATATTTTAGGACTTTAAAAGAAGTGGAGGGCGGATTCCAGTATTTGGAGAATGGGACAAGGCAAACGAGCTGCCAATCACCCAGTATTTTGAGTGTGCTAGACAAGCTGGGTTGATCCGCCATAGCTGCCATTCTTCACTTGAAGAAAATGCTGACCTTTATTTCCACAAACCTCACATTTATGCTATCCCTAATGTTCCTAAAAAAAAGGTCAGTTTTTGCCTTTTTTTTCTAAAGCATTTTGGACATTTTCTTCTTCTTTTTCTTCTTACCTCCGCACCCCATATGGCTTCGCCAGGATTTTCGTTATCAAAATTAAAATATAAAAAAATAAACACATGAACTTCAACATATAATACAGGGCGGCGCCAAGTGGAAGTAAGGGTTCATCCAAACTCTCTTAGGCGGAAAAATTACATTGTATACATAAGATTAAAATTATTTTTTTACGTATATACAATGTTGAATTTTCTTGACTTTTTCATATGTGTTACTTCTTCAAATTTTGAACCCCTCCGTGAAAATTCTAAACTTCACTACTGATAATATGTACACACAAAAGATTTATTTTACTTATCTACAAAGTCTAATTTTCAGCAAAAGTTATCAATTTGAACCAGGGTGACTCCGCCATTGCCCCCGCCTCTTGATAACTTAGATTCTTTTGGTGCATATTTATATTTACTTAATTAAATAAGTTAGTGACCTAATGTAGAGTATGATGATCCTTATGGTAGTTAGGTTGTGGAAAATAAACCTTGATCATCGTTTTTATACTTGTTAGTTGAATTAAATTAAAGCTTTTTTTAGTATTATTGACAAAAGTAGAATTTAAACATCAAACAAGAAAAAAACTTCCTTTCTGTCCATATTATTTATCTTTAGGGTGTATGTACTCTTACTATAGACATTTAACAACCTTAACCATAAAAGTATTTACCTATATTCACCATTTATCTCACTTAAATGTTTAACTTCATTAATGCTTCATTCAATGTATGATTTATTAGGGGGGGAAAGTAATAAATTGAGTAATAAATTCTTATTCTTTTAAAATGTCAAATACAGCAAATGTTAATTTGTTTAAAGTGACCAATATTTGGACCCCAACAAAGTAATAATATGATATAGTCATGATAATCTGTTGAAATTTCTGGTATGAAATCGTATACCTGCCAATCTAATAATTTAAGTAACCCTGGTGATGTAGATTACAATAATTATGGCAATAAGAAATGGCGTTTCTTTGAATTTTGAATCTCAGAACTCGTGTTCCTCAAAGAATCATTGGAAGTAGCAAAGTTTCCAACAAACTCAACCCAATTTCAACATTGGACTTGAAAGTCAAGAATTGATGCTTGACTTTTTAGCTGCATTATTTGCCTCGAACTTAGTATAAAATGTGTTTTTAGCCATAGAGTCAATTATTCAACTATGTACAGTTCCAGGAACTTACCCACGCCTATCATGCGATATGATAACAAACTAACATAATGTAATCCAGTGAGGATTTTGAGAGGGTAAGATGTACGCATACCTTACCTTTATCTTTGCAGGATAGAGAGATTGTTTCGATAGACTCTCAGCTCAAGAGGAATGTAGTCAATGCAGGAAAAATAAGATAGCAAAAAAAAAAAAAATCAAGAGACAACAAATGACGCAACATAATAATACCCACATAAAGATGATGATTTACGCGATACCAAATTAGTACAACTAAGAAAAGGAGACGAGGAGATGGGAAGGCTAGCCCCCCACCTCTCGCACACACAACGTGACAAACTCAAATACCTATTAACCTTCTATCATAATCCTCGACCTACAGGTCTTCCTATCTAAGGTCATGTCCTCAGTCAGTTGGAGCTGAGCCATATCCTGTCTAATCACCTCCCCCAAACTCTTTTTCGGCCTACCTCTACCTCTCCTACCTCCTGTGACCGTCAATCTCTCATACCTCCTAACTGGTGCATCCTCACCCCTTATCTTCACATGACCGAACCATCTCAGTTTCGTTTTCCTCATCTTGTCCTCCATGGAGGCACTCCGATCTTGTCCCGTATCTTCATTCCTAATTATGACCATACATCTATCTCAACATTCGCATCTCCGCTACCTTTATCTTCTGAACGTGAATACTCTTGACTTGCCAGCACTCTGCCCGATACAACAATGTTAGTCTAACCACCACTCTGTAGAACTTACCTTTCAGTCTAGGCACCACCTTCTTATCGCAAAGCACCCTAGAGGCGAGCCTCCATTTCATCCACCCTGCACCAATACGGTGAGCGACATTTGTCAATCTCTCTATTTTCTTGGATAATAGACTCAAGATACTTGAAATTTTTTCCCTTTAAGTATAGCTTGTGCCTCAATCTTCACTTTCACATTTATCTCTTGCATCACGTCACTGAACTTGCACTCCATGTACTCCGTCTTAGTCTTGCTCAACCTGAAACCCTTGGACTCTAAGGTCGTTCTCCAAACTTCTAGCCTATCTTTAACGCCACTATGCGTCTCGACAATCAAAACTATGTCGTCTGCAAATAACATACACCATGACACCTCTTCATGAATATGTTGTGTCAATTCATCATCTATCACTAAGGTAAATAAAAACAGGCTAAGGGCTGATCCCTGGTGCAACCCCATCACGACCGGAAAGTGTTCTAAATCACCTCCCACTGTCCTAACCCGGGTCTTGGCACCCTCATACATGTCCTTGATTACCCTGATGTAGGTCACATGCACACCTATAGACTCTAAGCATCTCCAAAGGACCTCCCGAGGGACTTTATCATATGCCTTCTCCAAGTCAATAAACGCCATGTGTACTCTCTTCTTGTCTCTATACTGCTCTACAAATCTCCTGACAAGATGAATAACTTCTCCAGGTCAATAGTATGCTATTATAAATGGGAAACTTACCGAATATGTACCATACGACCAATTTATTTACCACTGAAATATATAAAATTCATACACTAATTATGTATAATATATGTATAGGTACGTATACTATATGTATATTATATATTTTATACGTATAAATATACAAAATCTATATATTTGATCATATTTTATAATTTAGATCATCTAAAAACATTGAGCTCTAATTTTTTTCATTATAAATGCTACTTAGATATCCCTGTTAAGTTCATCTTTCTTTTTTTTCATGGAAATATCCAGATTAAGTGAAAAGAAAAGTAACATATAGTCATTTTGTTAAACTACATCCGAGTGTCAAGCTAGTTAAGACCAGTTATATGAAATTTGCTAAATATTGACTAGTCTCGGTCGAATAAAAATTTAGTAAATTCTTTGGCACTAAAATTTCACGTTTGCTACTGTTGTACGACTTTTTACTAGAAAATTCTTAGTGAACATTATGATCTATTTTTTTGCTCCAAAAGTTTTAAGTAGTTACAAATCCTTGAGATAACATGATGCATCACCAAAGGATGTGGTGCAGTCAGAGATAAATTTAGATATAAAATATGGGTCACGTGAACCCATGGTCACTCGACTAAACTTAGTATATTATGTGTAATTCTTAAAATATATCTAATATTAACTGAAGAAATCCATAGTCAAAAGAGGTTGAGTGGTACACTGAGTAAGTATTGAGATCTAGATGAGGTTGCTCCCCTTCTTAACAAGAGGTCTGGGGTTCGAGTCCTAGATATAGAATAATCTTTGGTAGAGAGCGTTTTTTCTAGAAATGGGTTCTACCCAGCGCGAATTCGGATATAGTCGGACTTCGGACATAGGGTGGAAAATAAAAAAAAGAGATGACATTGATGCAGAACGAACGCTAAACCAGTAAGATACCAAAAAAAGAAAAAAAAAAGTATATAAGCGAATTAATTTTATCAGATTAACATATTTGATCCTCGTTTATACAATCATTTCAAAAAGAAATTGGACGTAGAAAGTAGGAATATTTATGACAAAACAAAAGAAGAAATACGCAAAATTACAAAATTACAAAAATATTTGTAATGCAGGCAAAGGGAGAAATAAATAAGAAGAGGTGTCCTGAGCAGAAATGGACAAGTAAAGTAGAGAAAGTAAGTGGGCCGCAAAGGCAGTTGACAACAATGAAGTCGGCCCAGCGGCCCACTAATGCTAAACCTGTGGATGAAGATCTCTACAAAATTCCTCCTCATCTCCTTCCTGGCTATAAGAGAGTAAGTTTTCTTTTCTCGAAATATATTTTATTGTTTGCATTAAAAAAATATATATATAATCTGTGTTTTTCTTTAAACACTTTTATAACTTTGCATGATATATTGATGTGTTATATCTTTTATTTGTCATTTTACTTACTTTCCTTCAGCACAAATATCTACAAATTTGGTGGTGAGGTCAGAAATAGACAATCTTGTTTTTTCAATAATAATATCAGCTCTATTTTTGTACCATTTCGAAAAAGAAAAATATAAGATAAACTTTTACCTTGTCAAAAAAAGGAAAAAACAGATGAGAGTGAGTGAGTTTGTATACATTGAACCAACAGCATTTGTCTGACCATTTCTCATTATTCCTTATTTTATATGGATACAGAAGAGAATGTTTGGATTCTTCTCAAGATGCCTTGCTCCGCCTTGCAAGGCATAGGTACACTCCAATAGCTATCCTAGTAGGCGCTAATTCTACGGAAAGGAGAGATTGAGAAATGGCAACAATAGACTAATCTAGGAGGAATGTTTTTATGCTGTGCACCACTCTTTATATTCCATGCTCTTTTTTACTCTTTAAATTTTACAGTGTAAGCTTTAACTCTAAATATGCAGCAAAGCGTAGAGCTAATGAAATCTTTTTCTGTACAATTAATAGGTATATGAATGATTTCTACATCAAATGATATCATTGCTTGTTTAAGTCCCCCTACAAAATGAAACTAACTATACTAATTCCACCTTCTTTATGATGACCTAAATGTTTGATGTAACTCTAAACTTACACCTTCATATCAAGGGATTATTTTGTTCACATAACGGAATGTCGGGTATTTGCTCCAAATCTGGCAAAAGCACTGCTATTTTCTCATCCCTTCATCAGCAAGGAAGATAATTCGAACGGAACCTAAGAACACTAAACCATCTGGAAATTTTTGTACATCCTTTACACACGCCACATGCACAGAAAACAGCAAAACCAATAGTAAAGCAAGACAATAGCAAATTGAACAGTATAAGAGAAGCCATAAGCAGGTTGTATGTCTTTAAAGGTGACAAACTACTAACAATGTACTTATTGCTGAGAATTTCAGTTTACAGTCATGTACACGGCTTAACATGGACAGGGAAAAGAATCTATATTTTTGTACAAGGACAGAAATTCAGTTGTATAAGGTCTAATAAGAAGCAAGAGCACTTACATGGGATGATTAGGAATGTACATACACAAAAAATTCAGCCTCAAGTAGTGTGCACAAGAGAAACATATCTGTCTAGCCGCTCAAGAATGCCATTTGCCTTCCTTTTGGCTCTAGAGGTCCCACTTCGGGCAAGATTAGATATGGTCCCATTAGTACTCTCATCTATCCAGATCTCTTTCAACGTTGTTCGGTCATTATAACACACTGTGTAAAGAATCGTGATGCAGTTCTCCTTGTTGCGATCACTTGTGTCCTCCTTAATGATACTAAGGAGACAAGAGACTGCACCCAGTTCTCCCAGCTCCTCGATAGCGTTGTGATGAGTGGACAGAAGGGCAAGAATAGCTAATAATTCATCAATGAGTATGCGATCTTCGATCTTCTTCATGATCACCTTTATTGCTCTTTCGGAGACAGCTTTACCCTTATTTTCATGGACTATGCTGAGATTAAAAATTGCGGAAGCAGCATCTTTCATGGCCAACGTTTGTCCCTCCTCCAGGAGGTCGATTAAAGGCTTGAGAGCACCTGCCTTCACAATAATTTGCTTGTTTGAATCAAGCGCTGATAATGTGAAGAGAGCAGCAGCGGAGTTGCTTCTTGCTTCAAGTGTTCCAAACTTCAAAGACTCGATAAGTAATGGAATGACTATAGGATTTTCGGCCACTAGCTTCTTATTGCTGTCATGTATTGAGACGTTCAAAACTGTTGTGATCAAATCTTCTTGTAGATCAGGATGAGCATTCACATTTCCAGACAAGAGAGGATTTAGCAATTTGGTAACAGCATCACTGGACTCCCCGATAACAGCCCGAAGAGATGGTATCTGTTTAGTCAGCACCCGAACTTGTTTTGCAGCCTTTTTCTGCGCCGAAACATTACTAGAGGACAATGTCTCGAGCAGTGAATTTAAATGATCTCGGTCAGCATTTGTGATTATATCCTGGTCCTCATCATGGGAAGGGCCGGGCAACTCAATTCCATGCTTCTGGCACCACTGTGAAATCATTTTTCTCACTAGATGATTTGGGGTGAGAACTGAATGGGAGAGAACCTGCTTTGTTTCAGGGCAGGTACGATTGCCATCCTTCAGCCACTTTTGAATGAATGGTCTGTCATATGTCTGCAAACAACCATAACATGCCAAAAATTTAACGAAAAACAAATATCCGAGTTAATCTAAGTATGTACGGAAACCACGAAGATGAAAAAAGTTTAGCAATTTCCAAAATAGAATAGGTGAAAGAGATAATTCATCAAGAACGAGCCAGAGCAGAAATTGAGAGGAAGGAAATTTGGAATTACGGGTCTCTGTGCTTCCTGGACTTTGGTAACGCAAAATCTTAGCCAATTTAACTTATAGTACTGAATAACATACGATCAAGTTGTTTCTCAAATAAATTTCATCATGTATATTTATGTCGAAACCAAATATAATAAAAGTAAATCTAGCCAGAATATAATTTCAAGATTTGAAATCCTGCACTCTTGACTCTACAAAGGACCTAGAAAACCTGCAACTGCTAGAAAAGTTCTACAGATATTTGTTTTGACCAACCCCTGGCGTTCCCCTCTCTTTCCTAACTAAAAAATGTAGTAACAGGTAGCTTTTATCGTTTACTCTTTTTTATTTCCCTTTTTTCAGCAGATGCACTATATTGGCAGCAGCAGGTGTAGCACTTCTTTTGTATTGAACTGCGATATGGTTGGACAATTTTATAACTCCGAATCCACCTCTGGTGATATTCACGACAGACACTCACCACTACAAAAGAATACAACCTTTCAATCAAGAGGTACAACAATCTGGAAATTGCACATTACAACTACAACAACAACAACATACCCAGTGAAATCTCACAAAGTGGGGTACGGGAAGGGGAGAGAATACGCAGACCTTACCCCTACCTTAGGAGGTAGAGACTGTTTCCGGTAGACCTCGGAAATTGCACATTGTGCTTCAAATATCCGGCATTCTTTTTCATTTTTTTGGGTCATTTTTTCATGTGGTTTCTATCCTGGATGTAGTACACTGGACATATATCATCCTTCAAGTGCTTCCTTGTTTTAATGCTCTGGCAGGATGAGAATGAACCAGTAAAATTTAATTCTTTTATTCTTATCTACCCTAAAAAAGAACTAAAAAATATTCCAAGTAAAATAATTCTTCAGATTTTTCACAGCTATAAAATCTCAAAACTATAAATGAAAATAAATACACAATAAATGTACACATGTGAGATATTTATCAAGCACTTAATACTTATCCCAAACTTGAACAATAATAATTTCAAAAACCACAAAGCAGAGCCAAACAGAGTATCCAAAACAATAAAATTACACTTTCGAACAGTGTGTCCAAATACATAGAAAAATACCCAAAACAAAAAGTATCTGAAAATGAAAATAAAGTATAATAATAAATTATATATTTAAACAGATTAATTAAAGAAATCAATTCAAGGAAAAAAAAAATACAAACCTGACCAGAAGCCAAAACAACAGGGTCTTTCATAAGCTGTCTCGAAAGTGGGCAACCAAATTCATGTGGTGGTGGAATTGGTAGACTCAAAGATAAGCTACGAATATCAAAAGCATTTGAATTCAAATTAGGTTTCAATTTCAAGTCTTTTAGAGCACACAAACACTGCATGGCTCGATCAGTAGCTTCTAATGAGTATTCATCATCTTCAACTACAGAATTCACCGCTCTCTGCAACTCTTTTTTCAGTTCTTCCGCCGACGGCAGTCCTCCTCCGCCGTCTACGGTGGTTTTCGCCATTCTTGATGAGTAATAATATGGAATTAAAGGAATTTAAGAGTAATTAAAGAAGTGGTTGGTTACATGATTTCTTACTTTCGGTTCCGTCTTTCTTGCCCACTTTCTTTCTTTCTTCTCTTTTTTCTCCTTTTTTCCAAGAGAAATGGAATTAATTACAAATGTAGTTTTAAGATACTGAATTACCAATATATTTTTTGAAAAATAATTACCATCATTTTTTCAAAAGTTCAATATATGGAATGAGACGTTTTAACATATTTGAAAAAGTTTGAATTCTATACAACTTTATCTTTTTCTAAAAGTAAAATTCACTAAATTGCTCATAGTTTAAATTTTAATGTGATATTTTATTTATTAAATTATCTTATACTTCAATTGACATAATTTTACAATAGTTACGTTATTACTATTTTTTGTGACCGTTGTGGTTTGCTTTTCTTTGAGCGAGGATTTATCGAGGTAAAATCGATTTACACTCTACCATCTTCAAATCTCATCGTGTGAGATTACACTCCCAATTCTCACCTTGTGGGATTACACTCTCAAATCTCACCTTGTGGAATTACATTGAGTATGTTATTGTTATTTTATTAAATTATTCTTGTAATCACTTATTTAATATTTTCTTCTAAAATCACTAATATAATGTATAATTTAAATACATTATGTGAATTTAGATTAATAGAATATTAGTTTATCACAATAATATAGTAACTGGATTACAAGTTGAACAAGTAATCTAGGCTGGTAAGAATTCGTCAACACTAAGGGTCGTTTGATTTTTGGTTAGAAAATAAATTGTTCATGTACTAAAATATGCATAACTAGTATCATGTTTGGTAGCATTTTAGTTGCTATGTATAAAATTCAGTACATCGAGTACTGTGATTGGTTACCAATTTACAATCCCGCATAACTAATACATGTATAAGTTATGAGTCAATTTATATATTATTTTATGCAGGGTAGAAGATGGAATAACTAATACATAAATAACTAATCTTTGCAAAACTAATTTCTATATTACTAATACCTATATAACTCTAACCAACAACCAAATGACCCCAAGTATTTTAAGTTTTAACCGTCTATCTGGACTAATTTGGTTAATGGTTATCCATTATATTTGAAACAAAAAATGATATAATTGGCATTTCAACTGTACTTCACGTCTTATTTTTTACCGTGGTATTAAGAGTCCCACATAGTAAAAGTTTTTGGACAGCTGATCAAGTTCCAACCCTTCACCTTTCCTTATTTCAGTGTCCCCCACCACATTCCTAAGGTATTGTGTCTCACATATAGAGGGTGGTAATGACCTCTTACATAAAAAATCAAGATGTTTACTAAGTTTATAATGGTCTAGAAGATCAACTGAACCACCAAGTTCTCTAGGCCCTCTTCCAAACTTCTTGAGATCAAAATCCATCATATGACTATGCAGCTAATAATCCAGATATAAAAAGACAACTCGATTTGCTGGAGAGAGAAAAGAGTAGTTATAAAACTTGTAGGGTGAGGATTGTCTAAGTCCATATAAAGAGTTCATGTTCCCATTCTATTTGCGATGTGGGACTCTTAACACTCCCTGCACGCCCAGACCTCGTTAACTGGAGCGTAGACAATATAATTTGAGGGCCCAACATCGACGAATAAAGAATTGGAATGGGCTTGACTCTGATACTATGTAAAGAATGGATTTTGGGCTTAACTCAACCCCAAAAACTAGCTTGTAGGGTGAGTATTGTCTAAGTCCATATAAGGAGTTCATGTTTCCATTTCATTTACGATGTGGACTCTTAACCTGTGGTTACTTATTAGTGGTATTTGGTATTGGAATATCTTTGAAAATTTTCAGATATTTAAAATTATGTTAGCAAGGACAATGTTTTGAATCTTTTTCTAATACATCTAGGCTCTAGCAAGTGATTGAACAAATAAGATGAAATAAGATCCCATCACCCCATCATGTCTTATATTTATTGCATAATCAGAAATGGCTTTATGGTTTAACAAAGTTCTAGAGTTATGAAAAGACTCAGAGAGTATGGACTAAAGAATTGTCTATCTTAGGAAAACCAAACGTGCTTATTTAATGTAACAAGTTGATTTTTTTTGTGTTCACAATAAGATAAAGTTTTGAAAAGGTTGAGATAATGATGAATTCTGAAAAAAAAATTACATTAATTCTATTAAGGGTAGATATGTTTCTCTTTAGTTTGGGTTAAATTCTCCCTTAATTTTATTCCCTACATTCGGTGCATGTAGTATGCCGAGAGCTGGTTTTACATCTCCATACTCAACTAACTGCTTTATTTATGATTCACGCTTCTTATCATGCCATTTTAAGTGTGAACATGTACTTCATAACTCTCAACTAGGGGTGGCCAACGGGGCGGGGCGGGGCGGGTCCCGGCGGGATGGGGTATGGCGGGACCGGGTCTTCGACGGGACTGGCGGGTCGGGACCGGCGGGATCCGCTTTTACCCTTAATGAAATGATTTACTGTCACATTTTATTTAAGATCTATTTTAGACCACACATTTCAAAATTCAACTTTTCTTTCTTAAGTTTTATGTCAAGTCAAATGGTGTCACGTCAGGACGGAGTAGGGATGGCAATTGGGCGGGTACCCCCTCCCCCGCACCCGTACCTGCCAGAAAATTTTATACCCGCCACCCGTGGCGGGTACAATTTCAACATCCATACCCGCCTAGGCGGGTATATTCTTAAAATCCACACCCGCTTCACCACCCAAGTGGATATCCGTCACCCGCCAATACCCGCTTGTACCCGCCTGCACAAACATTTCTCTATTATCTTCTTCTACTCTTTTAGCCATAGTTTTTATCTCTTGGGCATCACTGTTATGTTCAGTAAATAACATAACGAAACAGATAAAGATAGAGATTTAGAAAATAAAAGAAATGACAAATAAATAGAACCAACAATAGTCAAACTCAAACCAGTAATATTTTCAGGTACAATCCAAATAAATGAAAAGATTAAAAAACCAAGAATTGCTAGTAATGGTCCAGCTTCTAGCTGCTTTAGCTGCTGGTTCTTAACCCCAACTCCCCAAGTGCAACACCAAGTGAAATAACCCCAAGTGCAACACCAAGTGAAATAACCCCAAGTGCAAGTGAAATAACCCCAAGTGCAACACCAACATAACTAACAATAGTCAAACCAATATAGTTAACAAATGACAAAACAAAGTTGGTCCAAGTTAGCAAAGAAGAACATCGATTAGCGGCGGAACATCAAGAAGCCGGAAGAACATCAATTAGCAAAGAATAACATCGCTAGCGGCCAGCCAAAGAAGAATTAGCAAAGAAGCCAAAGAAAGAACATTAGTTAGCGATAAGAAGCCAACAAAGAACATCGATTAGCAAAGAACAACATCAAGAAGCTGGCTTTGATCACATCGATTAGCAAAGAAGGCAAAGAACATCAGTCGACTTCTTCCTCAAGATCACATATTTCCATCTCCTTGACATCACCACCACCTGCATAATGTGTAAAGTATAAACAAAGTAATTAGAGTCTAACTTCAATTTAATACAACATAAATAATTTAATCAAATTAATGTTACCTTTAATATCCGCCCAAATCCAGTTTTGAGCACACATTAATGCCTCCACCGTTTCCGGAAGAAGTCGACTACGATAAGGATCAAGTACACGTCCACTAGTGCTAAATGCGGATTCCGATGGGACGGTAGAAACTGGAATGCTCAATATATCTCTTGCTATTTGTTGTGGAACGGGATAATTATTTCCATTTGTTTTCCACCAATTAAGAATATCGAAATCATCCACAAGTGGTACAGTTTCAGCTTCCAAGTACTTTTCCAAATTAGATTTTAGTCCAACTTTACTATTGTCTTGTGACATAAATTGTGCAAACTCTTGCATGTACCCCATTCTCATACTACTTGTAACATTAGTTGAAGACACGTGGCTACTACTAGCTGGATTATTACCATTTTTGTGCCCATACTCATCCACCAATTCCTTTAGAAAATCATAAATCATTTTTACCTCAACATCAACAACAGGCGTATCATAAATTTTAGTAAAGTAAAACCGAATGAGAGCCATCTTGAACCTAGGATCAAGTATAGTTGCCACGCCCATAAGACCATTAACATCTAACCAATACTTATTGTATTTATCTAGCATTACCTCAACCATTTTTCCTATATAAATGGTAGGTGAGGACAACCAGTTGGTTAATAAGATTCTAATCTCACAAATTCTAGAGAAATAAATATTGGCAGTCGGATACGTCGAGGCAGAAAATTGATGTGTAATATCATTAAACACTTTCAATAGTTCACATATTTTCACAACCTTACCCCAATCTTCACTAAGTGGTGGATTTTTGTACAAATTATCTCGCGCACTTAAAACAACAAACACCTCATTAAACTTCATAGCAACTAGAAACATGTCATACGTCGAATTCCATCGAGTTTTACAATCAAGTATAAGTTATTTTGAACAATCAGGAACAACTTGCTTAGCTACTTGTTCAAATTTTTGAGCTCTCTTATGTGATGAAGTCCAAAAGACAACACTTTCCCTAATTCTTTCAATACCCTCTTTGAAAACGGCACATAAGCCATCTTGAACAATCAAATTAAGTATGTGTGCACAACAACGCATATGAAGAAAACACCCATGCAACATCAATGAACCATAAGGAAACTCCAAACGCAATAAATTCATCATCGCATCATTTGTAGTGCAGTTATCAACCATTATAGAAGACAATCTAAGATCAAGATTCCAATATTGAATGCATTCTTTTAAAGACTCGGCAAGCACCTCAGCTGTATGTGGTGCCGGGACGTACAAGAACCTATTAGATTGATATGAACATAATACTACTATTAAGAATTTTGAAATAAAAACTTGCATAATCACATAATCATAGAAGACCACACCTATCAAATAATCACAACCAGTTACCACATTACAACTTGCATAATCAAACAAGAAAGAGTACATAATGATTCGACTTTGGAGTTTCCATGAATTATCAACGAAGTGTGCGGTGACAACCATGTATCCTTTTTTTTATAGTTTGCAATCCACATGTCGGTAGTCAAAGCAAACCTTCCTTTGACTTTCTTTAACAAAGCACTTATACTCTCTTTTTTGACATTGTGTCGTTGGAGAATGTCTTTTTTTGTTGTGTTGCGGCAGGGAACCTTGAAACCTGGTTGAAGAGTATTAGAGTACTTTCTAAAGCCATAATGCTCAACCATTCTTAGTGGGTATTCATGGAGAATAATCATTTATGGTAAGTCTTGTCTCGCATTATCTTGGCGGAACTCATACGAGGACAATGTCAGCGTCTCATTCATATCACAAGGGCTAGCAAGTGTACCAAAAATCCTTGTTTGTCGGAGATCCGTGCATTTCTTTTTTGAACATTTACTTGCATGCTCTTTCAAGTGACTTGTTCTAGCTCTCGGTCCTCCAGCAAGTTGCTTCAAACAATGGTTGCACTCCGCTTTTATTTCTTCCCTTACTCGTTTCCTTGTAAAATTATCCCAAGATTTTGATGTATGTCTACTGTTTCGGGGCAAAACAGAAGTATCTGCAGAATTAGTTTGCTCTTGGCTCTCTTCAATCTCTTTACATTTTTCCACTGTATTCAGGGTACAACTTGTCGTAGAAGGATCTGATGGTTTTAAGGAAGACATAGTAGTGGCATTACCCTTGCTTTCCATTCTTACCTATGCAATTACATATATACAGATTAGGACAACATTGAAAAATGTTAAATTTGTTTGAGGCAGAACAATAATCAGTAATCAGTAATCAATCCATAAATTTGTTTGAGGCAGAAAACTAATGAGTAATCAGTAATCAATCTTATAGTTTATCTAACACTAATCATTAATCAATCCATAAATTTGTTTGAGGCAGAACACTAAGCAGTAATCAGTAATAGTAATGGTTGTGCAATACATACTACTCCAGGCAACTTCAAATAGAGAAACAAAAGGGATGGAGTTTTTCAGTGAGGATACAAAATACATAGTCCTATCTCTCGTTCAAACAACTTCAAAGATCAAGTATGACCAAAATGTTAATGCATTTTTACCATCAATAAATAGAAAAATATTATTAGTTTATCAAATGAGACCCAACACATATTTCTTGTTAATGGCCTGACTAGTTTATCATGCTTCGACACTCGACAATGAACAAAATATAAGGGAAAATGTTTAATTTTTTTTGATAGACTGACATTTTTTAGTGTATCAAACTGAGGCGGAGCGAACTAATGGCCGATGGGTTTGGGTGCAGCGAACTAATGGCCGACGGGTTTGGGGGAAATAAGGGCTGGTCGATGGTCGACGGTCGATGGCCGATGGATTTGGGGAAATAAGGACGATGGTCGATGGCCGATGATGGGTTTTGGGGAAAATAAGGTCGATGGTCGATGGGTTTGGGGGAAATAAGGTCGATGGTGATGGACTGATGGTCGATGACCGATGTGTTTGGGGGAAATAAGGTCGATGGTCATGGTCGATGGTGATGGAATGTTGGTCGATGGTCGTCGGCCGATGATGGGTTATGAGTTAAGGGTATCGGCCGATGATGGGTTAAGAGTTAAGGGTATCGGTCGTCGGTCGATGGTCAATGACTGCTGAAGTTGAGAGTATCAGTGCTGAAGTTGAGAGTATCGATGATGGGTTAAGAGTTAAGGGTATCGGTGCTGAATGCTTAAGAGCTGAACCCTAATAGTCTAATTAAGGGTATTGGGCTTATGGATGGGCTTACGGAATACGAACTACTAGTCTAATATTATTGGGCTTATGAGGCGGGTAGGCGGGGGAGGCGGGATAACTGCAAAACCACCACCTACCCGCCTACCCGTGGCGGGTACATTTTCAATACCCATACCCGCCTACTACCCGTCAAAGTTATATCCATACCCGCCTCAACTGGGACGAATGCGATGCGGAATCTGCAAAATTATACCCACCTGTCATCCCTAGGACGGAGGGAGTATAATATAAGCCTTCACATGTGCAGTGGACAATAGGAGAACAAACATCTTCTTGCCCACTTTCTTCCTTTCTTCGGTAATATTCTCTTTAGATTTGGGAGTATATAGTATAAGTAATTATATAATTCTTTACCCAAATTTTTTACATAATTTAACTTTTTTGTCTGATTAGTAATTATACATTTATACTTGATCGTGCTCCAGTGCTCTAAAAAAGTTAAGTTATGATAATTATATTTTGTTATCATATTCGGAAGTCGAGTCTTTAAATTCTTTTTTCGAATTTGTATTTATGAGAATTTTTTTAATTAGGATGGCTTGTTAAAAGCAATGTCGTATTTGTCGATCTTCTTTCCAATTCATTAGTATAATATTTATTATTAAAAAAATACTTTCACATATCGTATTTATCCATTTTTAAAATAAGCATATTATGAAATTTAGATTGTATTCACACATGAGTTGGTTAACAATTAAATTTGTAATAATTCTTAATAATTAATTAAACAAGAAATCTTCTTTGGTAGATACAAATTTTCCTTTATAGTATTAGTTACCCAACTATAATTATTTAGAATTTTTATTTTTATGTATTTTATAATGCCTAGTAAGAAATATTCCATATTTAATGAGAATTTATTAGATACATATATTTGGGACCCATTATAGATTATTATTTGATCATATTATCAAAAAAATGTAGTCTAATTTTTATAATTAATACTTTCATTTTTTTTTTGAAGTAGAACACCATAGGAGGACTCACTGAAATAGTTCTGGCTAATTTTGGGCTAGACATTACTCTACTTTCTTAGAATTAAAATATTTAATTATATAATTAATTATCATCTGTGCAACCAAACATGAGGGGATTTTGGTACTTAAAAGACAATTCAAATATCTAAGCTCGATCTTCAAAGAGAATAGTATGATATAAATAATATTGCAACACATACAATTAAATAGGATGGATAAATGAAAAAGTGCGAGAAAATTTTCAAGTGATAGGAGGATACATACTAATGTGAAATGGAAGTTTTATAGAAGGATAGTGAATGATGTTACACCTTGTTAAATATTATTATGTGTAATTTATGATAAATATTTAGTATCTTAGTTTAGGTAAGGTTGTAATATAATTAGTATTGTATTACCATAATAAGATTTTAGGAATAGGATTCTCCTATTATGTAACTTGTATATATAACCTTTCAATTAATAAAAATAATTAAGGGATTATTTCTTTCATGGTATCAAGAGTCTAGGTCTTAAAATCATCTCTCTACTCTCCTAAATTTTCCGTCGACCTCCCTCCACTTCCGAGATGTTTTGCTCACGGTTTGTGTGCCGACGGGACCTCTTTTCTTCCCAAAATTTTCTCCCTAATCCCTCAATCACATATTGTTCTATCAATATGTCTACATCCCGGAACATGTTTCATCTGACCCTTACAGTTTCTAACATCAAGAATAACATCCCTCTCGTTCTTGAAATAGAAAACGTCCAATATGCGACGTAGTCCGAACTGTTCAAAATTCACGCACGGTCGTATCAAGTCATCCATCACATAATCCCCGCGGCTCCTGAGGATACAGAGGTGCCAAAATGCGAGGATGATCCTAAGTTGTGGACGACTATTGATGCTACCGTCCTTCAGTGGATATATTCCACAATATCTACCGACCTTTTGCAAATAATTATTGAGCCTGACGCTACGGCACAGGCGACTTGGGATAGACTGCGTGATATATTCCAAGATAATCAAAATTCTAGAGTCGTTACCCTTGAGCAGGATTTCTCCCACGTCAATATGGAAGATTTCCCTAATGTTTCGGCTTATTGCAAAAAATTAAAGGAATTGGCGGACCAACTTCGCAACGTTGGCACGCCGATTTTGAATGATCGTTTGGTCCTCCAAATGGTTTTCGGCCTCTCCGAGGCATATAGTGGTGTGGGAACGCTTCTTCGGCAAAGCAATCCGCTTCCACAATTTTATCAAGCGCGTTTTATGCTTACACTAGAAGAAGCAGGTATAGCAAAACGAGCGGCTATCGGTACTAGTCCCGTAGTCATGATGACCGAGTCCATGGTATATCCTACCGGTTCCAACAACTCGGGCCAAAACCGCAACAACGGTGGCGACAAAAAGGATGAAAATAAGAAAAATGGCAAAAACTGCGGCGGCAACAACAGCGGCAGCCGGCAGAATGGTGGTGGCAGTGGGGGTCCTCGCGGTGGTCAGCAGCAGCAACAACAGTTCTGGGGCCCACAGTGGGCCCCTATGCAGTGGCAGTGGGCCCCTATGCAGTAGCAGTGGGCCCCACAATAGCAGTTTGGGCCCAGCCAGTTTACCTTCCAGCGGAAGTGGCCAGCCCAGCAGCAGTGGCAAGCCCAGCAGCAGTCCAGGCCCGGTCGGCGTGGTCGATTTACGAAGGCCTGGGGCCGAGACCGCAAGCAGGGGTGCTTGGGCCTCAGCCCCCGCAAGCCCATCACGCAGCAGGCCCCACTCAGATCGATATCGAGGCCGCGATGCATGAACTGGGTTTGACTCAACCGGACCCAAATTGGTATATGGACACCGGTGCCACCATCCACATGACATCCGATTCAGGTACTCTCTCATCTTATTCCAATTTGAGCAACCCTCGCGGTATAATTGTTGGTAATGACAATTCTGTTCCAATTCATGGTTATGGTCATAAAATATTGTCTCCCCGTCATCCCCCTCTTATCTTGAAAAATACCCTACACGCCTCCAAATCGATTAAAAACTTAGTTTCTGTCCGTAAATTCACTACTGACAATTCCGTTTCTATTGAATTTGATCCATTTGGTTTCTCTGTAAAGGATTTCAAGACGGGGAGTCCTCTCATGAGGTGTGATAGTAGGGGAGATCTTTATCCTATCACACCCAGTCCCGGTCCATCGAGTCAAGCCCTGCTATCAGTTTTTGCAGCCATCTCTCATTCCTTATGGCATGCTCGTCTTGGTCATCCGGGGTCCTCTATATAGCTTTATTTCATGTAAGGGTACGAGTCATACTCCAATTTGTCAATCTTGTTCTTTAGGAAAAATTGTTAAGTTGCCATTTGTAGACTCGAAATCTCATACTTTAATGTCATTTGATATTATTCATAGCGACTTATGGACGTCTCCTGTTCCTAGTTCTATGGGTCATTGGTATTATTTTCTTTTTTTTGGATGATTATTCTAAATTTTTATGGACATTTCCAATAGCGAAGAAATCACAAGTTTTTTCCATCTTCCTAAAATTTAGAGCATTCATCAGAACCCAATTCGACCGTGAAATCAAAAATATTCACTGTGATAATGGAAAAGAGTATGACAATGGGGTGTTTCGGGAATTCTGTGCTACTAATGGGATAAATTTTCATTTTTCTTGTCCCCATACATCTTCACAAAATGGAAAAGCCGAACGTAAAATTCGTTCCATAAATAACATTATCCGCACTCTATTAATTCATGCTTTCGTACCCCAATATTTTTGGCATCACGCTCTTCAAATGTCTACATATCTACTTAACATAACTCCTTCCAAAGGTTTGACATATTCTTCCCCTCTTCAAATTTTATATAATAAATCTCCTTCTTATTCTCATCTTCGAATTTTTGGGTGTTTATATTATCCGTTATTTCCATCCACCACAATTAACAAACTTCAGGCCCGGTCTACTCCATGTGTGTTTTTGGGTTTTCCTTCTAATCATCGTGGCTACAAATGCTTTGATTTATCCTCCAATAAAATCATCATTAATCGTCATGTAATTTTTGATTAATCCCAATTTCCATTTGCTAAAAGTCATTCTCCCGTGCCTAGTTCTTATAATATTTTGGATAAACAAATATCCCCGTATATTATTAAGTATTTTTTGGACATCTCCCACACCCAAAATTCTCCAGTGGGCCCACTGCCCGCTGGTCCCACTAGCCCGTCACAGTCCTCGCTGCCCAATTTTTTCAGTGGGTCAGTTTACGCAATTGGGCCTGTCCAGCCCAATAATGGAACCGTCCGCTTATTTCCGCCACCGGTATCGCTTCGAAGTTGGGCCAAGAAAGCCCACCGTCGCTACCCATCCCGAGCCCAGCAAATTCCCGACATCCATTCAATTCTTCCTCGAGTCATAGATCGGTCACTCGTAGTCAGTGGGGTATTGTTACACCTAAAAGACATTTTAATTTACATTCTAATGTCTCTAAATCCCCATTGCCCCGTAATCCTGTGTTTGCCTTAAACGACCCGAATTGGAAAATTGCTATGACTGATGAATATAATGCTCTTATTGATAATAAGACATGGGAGTTGGTCCCCCGTCCATATGGTATTAATGTTATCAGGTCTATGTGGATTTTTGCTCATAAGGAGAATTCAGATGGTTCATTTGCTCGACATAAGGCGCGACTTGTGGGTGAATGTAAGACTCAGCATGTTGGTATAGATTATGGAGAGACGTTTAGTCCGGTGGTCAAGCCGGCTACCATTCGCACTGTGCTTAGCTTGGCTCTTTCGAAGACATGGCCTATTTATCAGTTGGATGTCAAAAATATTTTCCTACATGGTGATCTCAAGGAAACTGTCTATATGCATCAGCCAATGGGATTCAGGGATCCCAACCATCCTCATCATGTCTGTTTGTTGAAGAAGTCCTTATATGGGCTTAAGCAGTCTCTACGGGTCTGGTATACAAGGTTTGCTGACTATGTTTCAACTATTGGGTTCACTCACAGCAGGTCAGATAATTCCTTATTCATCTACCTTCGTGGTTCGTCCGTAGCCTACATTCTGTTATATGTGGATTATATTATGTTGACTGCCTCTTCTGATGCCTTGCGCCAGTCCATCATGACCATGCTCAGCTCCGAGTTTGCTATTAAAGACTTGGGGCCCTTGAGTTATTTTTTGGGGATTGCTGTCACTCGTCATTCCGATGGGTTGTTCTTGTCACAACGGAAATATGCAGCCGAGATCATCGAGAGGGCTGTGATGTCATCATGTAAGTCCACTTCCACTCCAGTTGATACCAAGCCCAAGCTTGGTGCCGCGGCCAGAATCCCTTACGAGGATCCGACCCGCTATCGCAGTCTTGCAGGGGCCCTTCAGCATCTTACCTTTACAAGACCGGATATTACGTATGCTGTCCAGCAGGTGTGTTTATTCATGTATGATGCCCGAATTGAGCACATGAATGCACTCAAACGCATCATCCGGTATATTCAGGGTACACTGGACTATGAGTTGCAAGTGTATCCTTCATCGACATCCACACTTGTCTCATACACAGATGCTGATTGGGGTGGGTGTCCAGACACCAGACGGTCTACGTCTGGCTACTGTATGTTCCTTGGCAACAACTTGGTCTCCTAGTCTACGAAGCGTCAGGTGACTCTATCACGCTCAAGTGCCAAGCCTGAATATAGAGGGGTAGCCAATGTGGTCTCAGAATCATGTTGGGTACGTAATTTGCTTTTGGAGCTTCATTGTCCCATTCAGAAGGCAACCTTGGTATATTGCGATAATATTAGTGCCATCTACCTTTCTGGTAATCCGGTTCAGCACCAACGCACTAAACATATCGAGATGGACATTCATTTTGTCCGTGAAATGGTTGCCCGTGGTCAGGTTCGCGTATGCCATGTCCCGTCGAGATATCAAATTGCCGACATCTTTACAAAGGGTCTTCCGTCTGTCCTTTTTGAAGATTTTAGGGACAGTCTCAGCGTTCGAAGACCGCCCGCTATGACTGCGGGGGTGTGTTAAATATTATTATGTATAATTTATGGTAAATATTTAGTATCCTAGTTTAGGTAAGGTTGTAATATAATTAGTATTGTATTACCATAATTAGTGTATTACCATAAATATATAGAATAAGACTTTAGGAATAGAATAAGAATAAGATTCTCCTATTATGTAACTTGTATATATAACCTTTTAATTAATGAAAATAATCAAGAGATTATTTCTTTCAGACCTATATATATTAGCTAGTGTCCTACATATCCACAAGATGATTTTCGTACATAGAAATATTGTTGTTGAGATTGTTTTGTAGTCTTACAAGATTAGAAATGATCGTCTTCTACAAAAATTCAAGTAATACAAATAATAAAATAAAATAAAAATGGTTGCTTGAAATGATTAAGTTGTTCATGCCGATTTCCAGATGCATTGATCTACATATGTGAAACCATAGTGAATTTCAAGGTGTTGGAATGGGTGAAAATAGGTCTAAAGTCACACTATGAAGGAACTTTAGTACTTGAGAACATAAATCAATATACTGAGTTGTGATGGGTTGAAATCAATATGAATAGTGAAGATTCATGTAGTTGATCTAACTGTTGAATTGTAATTATTATTATTGTTGTTGTGTTAACTATACAATCTATAACTTTTATTGCATTTTAGTGAGTAAATTTATGTTAGTTGCAATTGTGGGAGGAATTTAATATTTTTTGTCTAAAAAAGAATGTCATTTTTTTTAGTTTGAGCAAAAGAATGTCATACTTTTTTATTTAAAGACAATTTAATACTTAATGACATAATTTATAATCATACAAATGTTTATGACTTGTTTTAGACCATAATTTTTTTTTAAAAAAATCTTACTTTTTCAAATTTTTATGTCAAGTCAAACACCATCACATAAATTGAGATAGAAAAAGTACTAAAAATTTGGGGAGAATTTCACAATAAAAAGGTAATCCAACTTTTCATAATAATCACATAAAAATCTAATAGATTTACATATTAGGAACATGTACCACCTCAATTAACATTAATATTTTTTTCCCTTTCAAATGTGAGTTTAAGAAGAATCTTTTCTTTCCAAAAACTTGAATAGTTCTTGAATTGCCAACTTAAAATATCATTCTTCTTTTTCAACTTGGGTGAGGACACAAATTTATTTTGTTAGCACAAGTATGCTTAATAGCACCACAGTATAACATCCCATCTTTCACATTAATCTCAAAATTTACTTAAAAAATGACCACAATAATTATATCATCCGCTTACTTAAATTTATTTTTTCTTAGCAAAATTATCATTTCTCAGAGTCTTCTTCTACATTAGAGAGTATGATAGTTTGCCACTCAAAACAACGACTATGTCCATTTAAAACATGATTAGTAGTTTTGCAGAATCTGAAAGGTGTAACGTTTGACACATGAAGTCGACTTTGTCAAGCATCTTCTCATGATAAAAATATTCCGTTAGTGCCAAATTCAAGCACCAAACTAAAATTTTCTAGACGTAAAACAACACAACTAAGAGTTTACTTCACATAAATATCTCACATTCGTAGGAACAGAAATCTGTCATGACTCAACATTTTCTTCATCCAAATGACCAAGAAAGAAACAAAATAACTTTTAAGAGCCAGAAGTACAACATATAGTTTTATTTTTCAGTAACAGTAGTACGACTTTTTCAAAAAACTACTAATGTGTTCAATTACCATTTAATTAATTTATCAATGATCCAAACAGAAACTAAACAACCACGCTAATGCAGAAGTTAAACACAATTAACTGTAACTATTAAAGCTCGGAACACATACCTTTATCTTTTGTAAAAGAAATTTATATTGTCTGACATTTTGATATTGGTTGGATTTACCGGTCCTTTATATCATTGGGCGAACTTAAAACAGTGATTGAGACAGCTGCAGCAAAATTGTTGTAATTGATTTTGCGCAAGAACAACGTCAGAAATATCCTTAAGATTCTTGAAAATCTTATGAAAAATACTTAATCACGAACATTGTATGAAATTTTTCAAAACTTGAGGTGTGTCAGAGACAATGTCCTTAAGAATATTTCACTCGATATGGGTGTATCTCCAAAATTCAACAAGTTCTTCTAGTATAAAATTAGGAGTCAGAATCTAACAAAAAATTATCTTATACAAAACCCAGCAATTAGAAATATATAAGGAAGAAGTAATTTTATGTATAATTCGTGTCACTCTCAAAAAGAAAAGGACCTTTTATATTTATAGATGAAGAAGATATATATCTCATAAGAATAATAGGCCCCAACATCATAGGCATTTTAATGGTCATAAATATGATTAAATGGCTAATTGAATCAAGGTAATAAAGGAGTCAATAGAAAATATGACAGAGCTTATATTTTCTCATTATTCAGCCATTTAAGTTGGGTTAGAAATAATGGTTAATGAATGTCAATTCATTGAATGGAATCAATTTAAAGGAATATGTTGCTTGATTTTATTGATAAACGATTTATAATATATATAAGTTTACAAGAATATTTACTTTGATACAAACTATGTAACTAATTAACCTACTTACAAAAGGATTATAATTCTACCTAAAATAGGAGATATACAATTAATGAAAGAATATTGGAAAATATTCTATTGCACCCCCGCAGTCGAAGCGGGAGGTTCTCGAACACTGAGACTGACTCAAAAATCATCAAATAGTATGCGCGGAAGTCCTTTGGTGAAGATGTCGACAATCTGATATCTAGAAGGAACATGAAGGACACGAACTTGACCACGAGCCACTTTTTCGCTAACGAAATGAATGTCCATCTCAATATGTTTAGTGCGCTGATGTTGGACGGAATTGCCGGAAAGATATATCACACTAATATTATCACAGTAGACCATTATTGCCTTTTGAATCGGGCAATGAATCTCAAGTAGAAGGTTACAGATCCAACAAGACACAGAGACAATATTGGCAACATCTCTGTGTTATGCTTCTGCACTGGATCGGGATAGTGTAAGTTGCCTTTTAGAAGACCAAGACAATAGGTTATCTTCGAGAAAAATGCAATAACCAGATGTGGAGCGTCGCATATACCTGTATAAATGTAATCCGAAGTGAAGTGTACCTTGGACGTATGTAAAATACGTTTGAGGGCATGCATGTGTGCTTCCGTCGGACTGTGCATGTGCAATCATATTTGTTGCATGACATAGGATATGTCTGGCCTCGTGAATGTGAGGTACTGCAGGGCCTCAACTACGCTACGATAGTGAATTGAGTCTGAATATGAATGGTCGAAATCAGCGATGAGCTTGGAATTGGTGTCTATAGGAGTGTGGGATGGTTTGCAAGATGTCATGCCTACACGGTCAAGTATCTCTTAGACATACTTCTTCTGACATAAAAATAGGTCGCCAAAATGTCGAGTGACAAAGATACCTAAGAAATAACTTAGGGGACCCAGATCTTTCATAGAAAACTCAGAGGAAAGGAGAGACATAATGGACCGGCAGAGAGCATCAGATGATGTGGTGATGATTATGTCATCAACATATAATAATAGGTAAGCCATGTATGTACCCTTGTTGTAGATGAACAAGGAATGATCGGATCTACTGTGTGAAAAAATGATAGAGGAGACATAATCGGTAAGCTGATGGTACCATGCTCGATGAGCATGTTTCAGTCCATAGATCAATTTCTGTAACAGACACATATAATCCGGATGAATAGGATCCCTGAAACTCATAGGCTGATGCATATATATTGCTTCATAAAGATCCATATGTAAGAAGACATTTTGACATCAAGCTGATGAATGGGCCAAGACTTGGACATGGCAATGCTAAGGACGGTTCGGATGGTTGTGGGCTTTACGACCGGGCTGAACATTTCATCACAGTCCACTCCCACCTGTTTTGACTTGCCATTACCTACAAGATGAACCTTGTACCTCTCAAAAGAACAATCAGATTTCTTTTTATGTCTAAAAATCCACATAGAACGAATAATGTTAGCATCATGTGGAAGAGGTACTAGGTCCCACGTCTTACTATAAATAAGAGCATTATATTCGTTAATCATTCAAGAAATCAAGTTCGATGGGCAAGTTCCATGTCCACGATATGTAACGAAAAAATTGATTGGTTGCGGCTTTTCAATTAGGGTCGGACAAGGCATCTTTCGGGTTACGAGAGACAGGGGAAGGGCCAACTAAAACGGAAAGGTTAAATAGCCGTTTAGGTTTCCATGATCTGAGAGTGTGTGTCGGGACGCGGGGCGGGAGAGGGATTTGCCGCGGGACTGTCAGGAAGAGGAGGAAGGGCAGGGGTGATGGTACTGGCCGGCCGAACCTTAGTTTGCCGATAGGTGGCTGCGGAATCACCCTAGACGGGCTGTTCCGAGCCACCGTCGGCAGAACCGGGTGGGCAGATAGTCTCAGACTGGTCGAGGTAGTGACGGGTGCCGGGGTCTGGGATGACAGACTATGTAAATGGTGAATTAGAAGAGGTTTAGGTCATCATCTAGGAAGTTGTACGAATGTCGAGCTGGCGAGTGTAGAGACGCAAATGGGAATTTAGACTCATGAAATACGACATGACGTGAAATAATAATTTTACGGCTCGACAAGTCATAGTACAAGTAACCACGATAATTGGCAGGGTAACCCAGAAACATACACGGGGAAGACCGGGGTTGGAGTTTGTGAGAGGTTGGTTGGAGAGGGTAACAAAGACATCCAAAAATACGCAAGTGTTGGTATGAGGGGTTCCTACGAAATAGAACTTGGGTGGGCGACCGTTGAGCTGGAGACTTGTTTGGGATTATGATTAGGAGATAGGTGGCCATGGAGAGTGCGTAATGCAAGAATTGAGAGGGAATTGAGGAGTGAGTAAGTAGGGCGCGAATGAGGTTGTTTATGGTTCGAATTTTCCGTTCAACTTTACCATTTTGGGAGGATGTGTAAAGGAATATGTTCCTTGATTTTATTGATGAATGATTTACAATATATAAAATGTTACAAGAATATTTACTTTGATACAAACTAGGTAACTAATTAACATAATTATAAAAGGATTATAATTCTACCTAAAATATGAGATATACGATTAATACAAATAATGAAAGAATATTAAGAAATATTCTATTACAATTTTCAGTTTTAATAATTGTAGCGGGCGTTAGAAATGCTCTATAGGATGATTACTATTATTTTGAGATATAATATTTTTCCAACACCAGCTGGATTGTCAAGACACTAAACACTTTCAAAATAAAAGTCAATATTATTTAAAATTTGCAGAATATACTGACAATCCCTTAAATTTGTAGTAAATTTTATTTAGACGGTCTAACTATGACATATTTTCAATTGAATACCCGAACACATGATAAAGTTCTTATTCGATACTTCAGAATTAAACTTTAAAAATCTTATGTGTGTGTTCTCAAACACCCATTACGTAGAGAAGTTAAACATTAAAAATAGATCATCTCCTTTAATTATACACATTAGTCTCAATAAGTCGTAAATCTTAGACTTGTTCCAGTAGGAGGTGATTTTTATGTGATTATCTTATCTACATAATAAGCTTTTGAGAACACGCACATAAACTTTTTCAAATTTTAAGCTGAACCTATCTAATAGAATATTTTATCACGTATTAGGGTGCTTGTAACATCTCAATCCTTCATTTTGAATATTTGAGTAACGTTCCTTGATTTGAGACTCCTATATATCCATATAATATTTTGGACTTGTTGGAATGGTCGAATGAGGATTCAAGTGGCTCATGTGAGCTTCAAGAAAGAAATCACATCTCTACATACTGTGGATAATATTTTTTTCTAGTGCGGCCACTTTTTCGAGTGGGACCTTTCGATTGCGTTATAAATTATATAGCGACTATCACAATTGCAATTCTAACCACTTCGAAGTCCAGTTGCAATTGCGGTCATATCCCTCAATTAATTGCGGTCATGACCCTCAATTGCAATTGAGGGATCATGACCGCAATTGCGATGTTGCAGCTATTCGGCCACCGTAATTATGACAATTAATTGTGTATAAAAGTGGTTATTTACGGAATTTTGACATTTTCAACTCAATTTTGTACAACCTAAGCTACTGATTAAAGGGGAAATCAATGAGTGGACATCATATAGCATTGATGTAATGATTACACACATAATCCTAGTGATTATACGTGATCCTATGCTAGATTTAACATTTAAATCATGAATTTGAAGGTAGAAATTGAGGGATTTTATGCTAGTTTTAAGAGAGAAAAAGTTGGATATTTAATATCGATTTGAGGACGGAATTGAAATCTAATTATAGAGTTTAACTCATAGGGTTATAAATAACCTAGACGCATAATTGATTTTGGAATTTGATCATGGGGCTTGGGTTTGACTTTTTGGTGTTAACATTGACCCCAACCTAGTTTTAAAATATGAAATTAGTATCAATATATTTTAACTTTGTAGAGTACTCTTTTGAACAAATCGAACTTATTTGAAGGATTCAAGGCAACAAAAGGCAGTTTGAGAAGGCTAGAGTTACTTTGAACCGAAGTAAGTTAAGGCTACGACCTCAATGATAGATTATTTTTTAATTTGATATCGCTTGTCATATACAATGTACATAGGGTACCATATATGTGAAGTGACAAGCATATATGTATGTACTAGGGTTGTGAACATTATACAAGTTATAGATTGTTATAAACATATATATTTTCTGTGCCATGACTACTTAAGAATTAAATCTTGCCAGCTTCACATTATGAGCTATGTCCATATTATATTACATGTATTAACTGTTAGTCATGCACTATTTGTATGATTTATAATTGCATACTTAGATGTGGTTATGAAACGTGTGTTATCCGTGTAGCACGTGGATATGGATCCATCCCTCACGAGTCACTACATCACTCGAGTTACTCTGGTAATATACGCGTACAATTATCGCGTTGGGAGCGTCAATGTTGAGTAAAGATCAAGTCTTTATCACCTGACTCATGACTCGTATTTATGGCATACTTATATAGGAGAAATACGTAGATGGCCCCCTTAAGTAGTCCACAACGATTAGTGGCACGACTCAAATTACTAAGCAGTAATGGTACTGCCCCCAAGGATCAGTATGCCAATCATGACCATTAAACCCAAATAATTAGAGAAATAAAGTGTGAAAAAGTTAAAGAAAATCAATTTAAGTCTTAAAAAGTCTCATAATATAAATATACAACTCCCCAAGATTGGTGTCACTAGTACAAGAACTAACTAGAATGGAATACAAGTCTGAGAATACATTCCGATAATACATAAGTTGTATGAATATGAAAAGACAGAAATAAATGATAGGTGGGAGGATCCGGTGGCATAGACCATATAGATAGCTCACCCCAAATCGTCCATAATGGCCTCCTCAACGGCCGACAGCATCTCGAGCTCCTCTCATGTTAGGAATTGAGTCTGCACACAAAAATGGTACAACAAGTGTAGCGTGAGTACAAAAAAAGGGTACTCAGCAGCATTGTCGACCGACCCTAGATAAAACAGAGACGAGGGTTGGTCGTACGAATACCACTTCTACACTAAACCTTCATTAGTCCAAATACAACAAATAGTTATATCGTACAAGGTTCAAAGACTTCTATAGCAGTTCGGGAGCATCATCATCTATTTGGTACAATATAACGACCTAGCCTAAGTGTGAGAACTTCTATTTACTCAAATTCATCTCAAGAAATCAAGTAGCATGAAGGAAAGAGCAAATAGACAGTTTAGGCAAGTAAAACAACAACAAACAATAAGGTAAAATAATATGCAACTCAAGGACTCTCCATCACTGGTACACATATATTCGAACATGAACGAATCGTGATCTATGGGGAACTTGCGAGGTGATGTGCGGTGAAATTACGTATTTTAAACCCTTTTCTTAAGCTTTTCAAGCCCTTTAAGTAAGTTTTAATGTCATTTCTTATGTTTATTTTACGTTTGTAGGAATTTGGCGTTGAAGTGTCAAGAATCGCAAGAAAATGAGAAAAAGACAACTTTGTGACCATTTCGCTGGCTGCAGAACCATTCTGTTGCCCGCAAAATAGTTTTGTTGGTAGCATAATGGGTAGAAAAATGGGAAAAGGACATTTTTGGCAGATTTTATAAAATATTTTCTTTGGGTTATAAATATAACGTTGGGTCATTTTAGCCACAAGAAGAAAAAAACACACCAACTCATACCAACTCACAAAAATCATTCTCTAACCTATTTTGATAGCTTAGAAGAGGGAGAACAAGCCTTTGGAGACTAGGGTTCATCAGCCATTACGTTAGAAGTGAAGACTTCAAGCCATTAATGAGAATTTCTTACTTCATCTCTTTATTTCCTTACTTTGTATTGTTATATGTGGTGTCAGTGATGAATTTGGATAACAAAGTTGTAAAGATTTATAATTTTGGTATTTTTGAAAACTTGTGAAATCGCCATGTTATTAAGAATATTGAAGAATCTATCCAAATGGATAATAAAAAAAAAACTATACAGTTATTTTCTGATACTGATATTGAAAGATATCAAAAATTACATTATAATTTTTTACATATTGGATTAGTGCAAATTGCATTTAAATCTTTAACTTTAAAGGGTTTACATGAAAGTTTTATGACTGTTTTAAGAGATGCTAGAAATTTAAATTGAAAACAATCTCTTATGGGTGCTATGCAATCCAGTCTGGCTTATGAACCAGTTTATTTTGATGTCAAACCAAACCTTACTTTATCTTTGTCTGATCCAAATATTTTGCATGCTTTAACTTTATATGTTTGCTCATGGTTATAATTATATGCCTGAAACAGAAGTTATGTGCATCTGTTATCGTATCTATTTCCGTGTGTTAGACACTATGAATCCTAATTGTAAGATTATGGATGATAAGAGAAATAGACAAACGGTTCTTATAGAAATCAACCTAGCCAAAAGGTCTAAGATAACAACTAGAAGACCTATCAGTTGAGATGAAATAAACTACCCTGACGATTGGCTAATTGAGAAGGCAATCCCTGTCCAACCTAGGATAGATACTCAGATTGCTCAGGTAGTTCAAACTACTGATTGAAATATCCATCTCCAATTCCCTACTCAACCACCTAAATTAGGTAGATTGATGTCATCTCATTATTACCTCTCTCCTCTCGATGACATTCCCTGACCTTCAACTGGTGGAGTGTCAACCTCTCAGGTTAACGAAGACCTTTATAAGGTTACCACTCCATCAAAAATCTCTCAAGATGAGAAGATTGATAAAATAAAGATAGGAGATAACCAAATTCCTATAGGAATTAACACATATCCTACTCCCGGTGAAATGGGATTCACTGATTATTTTAAAGATGGATAGAGACCATATTCGTGCTTCTCCTCTGGATTATAGTTCAGGTTCAGGTCTGAGAAAAAATATTTCAAAAGACTTTCTGAGTGAAGATTATTATCTTATTAGAATATGGTTTTTTTCATTTTTTACTATAAAAGAACAATGTTCCATTAGAGATCAATTTTATGATGAGTTGCAAACCAAGCAGGATTATAAGTCTTTTGTTAGATGGTTTGTCGAAGACTATGCTCTACCTAATATCAATGTTATTGAAAGACAATGGAATTTATATTTCAAAAAAAAGTCCTTAGGAGTATATACCCTCCAGACGAATCATTTTCGTTAAAAAAGGACAATAGTAACAATGATTTACAGGCTCAACCTTTTATGAAGCTAATACATTAGACCCTTAATAATGGTCCTACTATTGATCATATCCACACCTTGTTCAAGCAACATAACCACACCAATATCCATCTTAAGGTTATTAGTGAACAGATGAGCTTATTATATAACAAGGTAGACAAGCTTAGATCTCTTATAGAGAGCCAACGAGTCAATATTGATGCTGCTACCGACCAACCTCTAAAATCTCTGAAAATTCCAGCAAATATCCAGCCTCCTCCTTCAATGGAAGGAATTTCCCTAACAAAAATGACCACAGAGCCATTAGTAAAAAATCTTGAAAATCTACTCTCTCAATTTTAGAGTAAGTTGAAGATTTCTCCAAAAGATGGTTCTACATCTACTGTTACGATGATTAGTACATATAAATTATCTGAGTCTAACAATGAAGCACAAATTGTTGCGATGAGAAATGGTAAATGGAAACCCAAGTTTAAGTCGGAAAATTACGACCATCCGAGACCTACACCCATGGATGTTCTAATTGAAGAACAAGCTTATAAGAATGAGCCTACCGCTTATACAGGTACAAAAATTGTTGAATGGAACATAGATGGTGGCGCTAATAGTCAAATCTTCAGGACTTGCCACAAAATCATCATGTATGTTGCAGCAGCCAAAGGTAATCACCAAATCGATGCTCACATCGTTAAGATGATAACTGCAGGATTCACATGTCAGCTTAAAGCATGATGAAATAATTATCGCACATCATACCAAAAACCTTCGATTCATAACACTGTAAAGCAAGAGGGTAATGAGGTCCAACCTTATGCAGTTTTTACTCTCGTTCTAACCATTTTAGATCACTTTATAGGAAATTATTCAACCAATTATGATAATATCAGAACTCTTCTGCAAAATCATAGGTGCCCCACCTTAACTTCATTTAGGTGGTATAAGGATGTTTTCCTAACAGAGTGTTAAACCTCCCAGAAGCCAATAATAGTTTCTGGAAAGCCAAATTCATAGATGTCATTCCCTCTCTTTTTGCTGAAAAATTAAGAGAACCTTAAGAAAGGATTCAGGAGATTCTCAGATCCAATGGGATATTTATTCTTACGGTCAGCTAATATGCAAATTCATGGAAGAAGGATTAGCTCTATGGAATGATCTGAAATTACAGAAACAACTTAAAAAGCAGAAATTGACAGAAAAAACCCAATTAGGAGAATTCTGCCAACAGTTCGCATTCGATGAACCAACCTCTCACCAAATGGGGAAAAAGAGGAAACATTCGGTTAAACCTCATAAAAATAGTACTATGAGAAGTACAAAACTGACTCTTACAAGAAATATGCTGCAAAGAAAAGAGCCAAAAATGCAAAGAAGGGTTATATCCCTTAGAGAGAGAAAAAGTCTCCTACATGTTATGCATGTGGTGAAAAAGGACATTACGCCAATAGGTATAAGAATAAAAAGATCGACAAGATCAAGAATCTCAAAATAGATGAAAGCATTAAAGATGCTTTGATAAAAATTGTTGTCTCATCGGATGAGTCTAATGACTCAGAGGAGATTATGAGTTCAGACTATGAAGATACTTACTCCTCCTCTACAGAAGAAGAAGCTCCTTGCTCCTGCATTTCAAAAGATAAATGTCATGCTATCAAGGACAATGAAGAACCTGATGATGAATTTTATAAAATTCAAGCACAATTCTCCAGTTGCAATATAAATGTCATAAACAGAGAAGAAGTCAGTGACCTACTAGATAATATTCAGGACAAAGCTCAAAAAGCACATATCATCAAAGCTTTGTTTAAAGGTCAGGGAAGGGACAAAGTTCCTCTCAAAATCAGATCAAGAATTGATCCACCTTATAACTTTTCTGAAGTTCTTCAAGAATTACAGAACAAAATGAGTCCTAATAGTCCTCTAACAGTCCAGGAACTGAAAACTGAGATATATGATCTCAAAACAGAACTAACTCTACTACAACGGCATTACACTACACTAGATGATAGAGTTACTTCATTAGAATAAAGATAGGCTAGTCATACTCCTCTCAAAATCAAATGGGGCCAAATGGGTCTGCCATCTTGCAAACATTTGTTTGGATACATCATGTTTAAAATCCTTTCGAAACATGAATTTAACTGCATTGCAGTATGTTCTTATTAAGAACTTTGTATTATAAAGATCATCCTGGAATTTCAGGATGCACTTAACTATAGCAAGAATTTCTTTAGCTATAGTAGCATAATTCTTTTGACTATTAGTCCATTTTTCTGAATGATACCGAACAAGATATTCTTATTTGGTTTGGGGATTTATTTGTTTAAGTATCCCACCATAACCGATATCTGAGGCATCAATCTCAATAATCTTCCCCCAATTTGGGTTAGCAAGCATAAGGCATGGCAACGCTTGTACATTCTTCTTAATTTTTTGTACCGCTTCTGTGTGGGCATTTGCCCACTGAGTGGCAGTTTTTTTCAACCTATCATATAAGATGGTTGCATCCACATATAAATTCTTATAATAAGGAGAAATATAGTTTAGACTCGTTAAAAACTTTTGTAACTGGGTTTTATCAATAATTTCATCTGGAAATTTAGAAGCAAATTCTATACACCTAGAAATAGGAATGATTTTCCCCTGTTCAATATTATGACCAAGAAATCAAACTTTTGTTTGGAAAATATTCATTTTGGGTTTTGATATGACTAAACCATTTGAAATAATAATTTTCTTAAAAATTTCAAGATGCTTGATATGATCTTGTATATTTTTTTTAAAAGACTAATATGTCATCTATGTAAACAATGATAAAATCACTATATGAAGTAAAAATATCATTCATGACATGTTAAAGTTCTGATGGAATATTTTTTAACCCAAAAGGCATGACATTTCACTCATAATGTCCGAATGAGACTGTAAAAGCAGTTTTATACCTATCAGAATCATTGACATGTATCTGCCAAAAGCGTGATTTTAAATCAAATTTTATAAATATGTTAGACTGGTATAACCTGTCAAGCAAATCCTTTTTATTAGGAATTGGATATCTAATACATTTTAGAACCTTATTCAATGGTTTATAATTAATAACCAATCTAGGAACTCCTCGTTCCTATTCAGCATGCTTATTAACATAAAACATTGTACAACTCCATGGGGAGTTTGAAGGTCTAATTAACCTTTTCTCTATTAGAGTTGCAATTTTTTGTTGTTGCAAATCTCTAGATATTTCATATTCATCTGGCAAGGTCTAGCCTTTGTTGGAATATTTTGTTCATGGAATCCTTCTTCATATGGAAGACTAACTATATGTGTTTTCCGGTTCCAAAAAGCAGTAGGTAAATCATTGCAAATAGAAAAATCAAGATTTATTCCTTTAATTTTATCCTATAATTTAGGATTCTGCAAAGTACTATTGGCTTCTGGGAGGTTTAATACTCTGCTAAGGAAAACATCATTGTACTACCTAAATGAAGTTAAGGCCATCTGGGTGGTACAAGGATGTTTTCCCTAGTAGAGTGTTAAACCTCCTAGAAGCCAATAGTAGTTTCTGGAAAGCCAGATTCATAGATGGCCTTCCCTCTCTTTTTGCTGAAAAAATTAAGAGAACCTTAAGAAAGGATTCAGGAGATTCTCAGATCCAATGGGATCTTTATTCTTACGGTTAGCTAATAGGAAAATGCATGGAAGAAGGATTAGCTCTATGCAATGATCTGAAATTACAGAAACAGCTTAAAAGCAGAAATTGACAGAAAAAACCCAATCAAGAGAATTCTGCCAACAGTTCGCATTCGATGAACCAACCTCTCACCAAATGGGGAAAAAGAGGAAAAATCCGGTTAAACCTCTTAAAAACAGTACTATGAGAAGTACAAATCTGACTCTTACAAGAAGTATGTTGCTAAGAAAAGAGCCAGAAATGCAAAAAAGGGTTATATCCCTAAGAGAGAAAAATTCTCCTACATGTTATGCATGTGGTGAAAAAAACATTATGCCAATATGTATAAGAAGAAAAAGATCGACAAGATCAAGAATCTCAATATAGATGAAAGCATTAAAGATGCTTTGATGAAAATTGTTGTCTCATGACTCAGAGGAGATTATGAGTTCAGACTATGAAGATCCTTACTCCTCTACAGAAGAAGAAGCTCCTTGCACCTGCATTTCAAAAGATAAATGTCAGGCTATCAAGGACAATGAAGAAACTGATGATGAATTTTATAAACTTCAAGCACAATTCTTCAGTTGCAATATAAATGTCATAAACGGAGAAAAAGTCAGTGACCTACTAGATAATATTCAGGACAAAGCTTAGAAAGCACATGTCATCGAAGCTTTGTTTAAAGGTCAGGGAAAGGACAAAGTTCCTCTCAAAATTAGATCAAGAATTGATCCACCTTATAACGTTTCTGAAGTTCTTCAAGAATTACAGAAAAAAAGGAGTCCTAATAGTCCCCCAACAGTCCAGGAACTGAAAACTGAGATATATGATCTCAAAATAGAACTAACTCTACTACGACGACATTACACTACACTGGATGATAGAGTTACTTCATTAGAATCAGGACATGCTAGTCATATTCCTCTTCCTTATACTCTTATAGAGTTAGGTTATACTCCTATACTCGACCAACCAACTACCTCTGATAATCCAAATGAGGCAGACTTTATGAGAGCCATTAATTTGTATTCCCGCCAAAGATGGATTACCCGTATTAATTTGTTAATTAATAGAAGTATCATATATAGACATGTCCCTACATTGATTAATTCAGGGGCAGATTTTAACTGCATTAGGGAAGGACTTATCCCTACCAAATACTTCACCATGACTACTCGTAGAGTAAGTGGTGCAGATGGGAGCAAATTAGATGTCTCCTACAAGTTACCAAGTGCCCATGTTTGCCATGATAGAATGTGTATGGAAAATTCTTTCGTCTTAGTAAAAAAATTGGCTCATGATATTATCTTAGGCATACCTTTTATTAATGGACTAATGCCTCTTACACATATTGATGATAAGGTTTTCACAGGTACCTTTGAGAATAATTCTATGACTTTTCCTTGGGTTCCTGCATCAAATACAGTATGCCATATTAGTCTTGTGTAGAACAAGAAGCAACATCTTGATTATCTGCAACAAGAATTAATGTCTTATAATATCATAGACCAGTTGCAAAATCCTAAATGACAGGATAAAATAAAAGGAATAGAGCATGATTTTTCTATTTCTATTTGCAATGATTTACCTATTGCTTTTTGGAACAGGAAAAATCATATAGTTAGTTTTCCATATGAAGAAGGATTTCGTGAACAAAATATTCCAACAAAGGCTAGACCTTTCCAGATGAATATGGAATATCTAGAGATTTGCAAAAAAAAAAAAA